>JAMPIV010000083.1:0-53947 GCA_024509875.1 Oreohelix idahoensis
AGAGTTTGGGGGGGTTGGTGGTTTTTGGTGGGGGTGAAGAGGTTGTTGAAAGGGTGTTATTTGGGGTGGTGTGTGTGAAGGTGTGATTATGTTTATGGGGGTGGTTATATGGGTAGAGAGGTTATGGAGGGGGTTGAGTAGGTGGGTGGATTTGGGTTATGAAAGTAATTATTTGGGGGAGGGGTTGGGTTTGTTGGGTTGGGGGGGGTATATATGGGGTGATGGGTTTATGGTAAAAGGTAAATTTGGGTGTGTTTAGTATGTTTGAAAAGTGTAAATTTAATTTTGGTACAGAAAGGGGAGATGGTGGGGGGGGAGTGAATTTGTGTCTCATTAGTGGTTGGTTTCTACCAGAAGTATATCAAAAACTTTAATTCCATATGTGCACCTTTACGGAATTGACACGTAAAGGACATCCAGATCGCATTACATGGACACCACAATGTGAAATGACTTACCAAGAATTGAAGGAAAAGCTCACAAGTAAACCCATTTTGAAATTACCTGACTTAAGTCAAGAATTCATTGTAAGGACGGATGCAAGTAATATTGGGTTAGGTGCAACTCTACTACAGAAATCAGATGCATTGGATGGGGAATTAAGCCCAGTGGCATATGCTAGCAGAAAGTTGAATAAAGCTGAAATCAACTACTCAACTAGCGAAAAAGAATGTCTTGCAGTAATATGGGCGATAAAGAAATTCAATATTTATCTATATGGGAAGGCATTTAAGTTGCAAACAGACCACAAACCGTTATCGTTTCTAGCACAGGCTAGGCATGATAAGAACTCCAGGTTACTCCGGTGGTCTGTTAGGTTTTGGCTCCATATAATGTTTTAGCATTGAGTATATAATTGGAAAAATGAATTTGGGAGCGGGTGTTTGAAAATTAAGGGGTTTAAATCCGTGTTGATAGAATGCACAGGTAAACCCCAGAAATAATTGTAAATTTGTCTGGTATGTGGTTATAGAATAGGTTGTGGACCTGACATATAAGTCTGTTTTGGAGGGAGGTGAAGTTAGGAGTCCGTGGAATTCTAATTTGTATCAGTATATAAATTATCAAGTAAATATAAAGCCTAATAGGTACAGGGGTTGGATGAAATAAAGGAAGAAGAATGGTAAAGAACATTTGCTGTCACAAGGACAGTACACGATTGGTCCCCTTTCGGTTTTTTTGAACTAGTGTAGTGATAAAATGTGAACGTTTCACGGGGATTATGTGGGAGTGCCTTCTGCAACATTATGGGTTTTAATTGACTCAATAAAACGTGTGGCATGTATTTGTATGGAAAATTGAAATATTGGGGTGTAGCCTAAGGGTTAGGTATACCAATGATGGGTAATTTGTCTTTTTCTACACTATGTTACCAAGATCAAAAGACAGACGGACAAAAGGATAGCGAGAAGGGAGAGGCAGAAAGCCGAACACTAAACACGCTTCGCGCGATACACAAATGCTGCCATCACGCGTGTAAGACTACAAGCACTAATGTTTTTTCGGACGGACAGTGATAAATTCATTATTTTTCCCAGAGTTAGGTTTTAAAATCATAAAAAACGCTTATTAGGAAAGATAACAATAGATGGGTTTACGTTTGAACACATAACAGTACCCAGACAGCATATCTTCGAAACAGGAGGTAGAAAATACATATTTTGAACGCAGCCACGTAGCTCTTTTAAATTTGGATATTTGGGTTCCTTAGGGCTTGCTGACAAAGAATATGTAAAACGTTACGCAAATAGTCCAGGAATTAATAAATTATAACCAAAATAAAATAGTGGGGATGCCTGACTGCATGGAATCATTTATTGCTCATAAAATGGGTGTTTTTTTATCGATACGTGTTTGAAAAAACCTTACGTTACATAAATAGCCTACCATGTAAACTCCAAATTGATTGGAGCGCAACAAATGAAAGACTAACCACGATTGGTCGGGCTATAAATACTATCTTTCGTTGTTAGGGGAGACGTGAAAAGGTAACATTTTTTCAAACACTTGTCGAAACGTGGCCTCATTGGCTAGACTCGCTGATATACTCACTTAGGAGCGTTAGTTCGAGACCACTAGTGCAAATAATCTTGATAAAGCAACAGTGCGTTGAAGCCAGCTCATATTTGTGTTAAATAAAAGCCTGGAACATAAGCAGATGGGAATTTGTGCCAGTAATTGTGCCAGAATTCATTGCTAATCAACGTATCTGTGTTTATTTCCATGAAATTGTGGTAAGCTTGAACCATTCAGTATCTTTTAATGAAAATTGAATGTAAATTGTTAATTTATGCCTGTATATATTTGTGTAGTTCAGTGGCAAACAGGAGATAAAGCCTATAATGCTCCAGCCTGAACAGAGGGTGTCGGAGGGAAGTAAAACGGCATGGAATGGCCAAATAGTACACTGACACCTGGATGATTGATTAGACAGAAATAATGCTGGAAGTGCAGAGGCGTGGTAACCATTAAGGAGGTAAATACTGGTATAAAGTATTTCAGATGAAGCTGACAGTTGGCCTAACGCTCTGAACTCAATGTTTGTGTTGTATTGTGCTCAGTGTAGAACTAGAGTATCGATTAGTTATGAAGTAGAAGGTACATCCTTCTTGTTTTCAGGGACCGTGGTCTTGATGGTACTGAGCAGCACCTGGTCAGAGCTTTGCTGAATCCAGAGTCGGACAGCATACTCCTTGGTCTTTTTAGCTATCAGTGAGGTGTCTCCAGAGCCCAGGGGAGAATTCGAGCAGAGGAGTCCTTTCCTGCCGCCATCACGCAAGATAAGCTGATTTGGCCAGCTGAGCTCAACATTATGCCCCTCATCTTGAAATGACTTTGTAAAAATAACATTCAGAGGGGAATTTAATTGTCTTAATATCAGGACTGAGAACATCTCCAATACTAGTCCCAAAAGACAAACTATTGAAGTCATGATGACAAATACCAACAGAGCTTGAACAAAACAAAACCAGTATTACCTCATACTACTATTACACAACTGACACACATAGGATATTTTTAATAATATATGTCACTACCAGATTCATATTAATACATTCTGTACATAACTTGTAATTAACATTGATTGTGATTCCTGGTTCCTTTGTATTTGAATCAGGACACATATACCTTTATGATAACCATGAATACATATTGTTATTTGAAAAGTTATCAGTGACTCCTTAGATATTCTCATAGAGTGTTATATGTATGTGAGTGTCACAGTGTTGTCAAGAGTAGTGGATTAAATTAAATTGTTTATCTGTCTGTTGTTGTGACTTACACTTCATCATACACATACCCTAGACACATAACGTAGTCATCACACTATTCCAGAATAATTCTGACTGAGATATATAGATATGTGGTAGCAAGTAAGGTTATCTATAATACACTACTCTTAATAGATATAGATACCTTCACAGCTGATCTCAGTCAGTACACTAAGTCCCCTATAAATAATTATAACATCCCACTTCACCACATATATTGGGGTCTCGCTCTTGGGATTTTGAATCTTTCCCTATTAAAAATATTGGGGGTAATTCACTTCAGGGAATATAAGAATTAAAAGGTATCCTTGGGTGGAATTAAATAAGGTTGAGCTCACGGTGCCTGTGTTGTCCATTAGATATATTTAGAGATTAAATTGTTGGTTAGACATTGTAGAAATTTACCTGATAGACAATGGCGGACCTGGCCAAGTTTCGATCTGCTGCTGTACAGACTGCAAAAGAGTTAGGATTAGATGGGCAAGTTATGGTTGCCTATGTCACTACGGAATGTGACAAATTTATTGAACGCGAAGAAAGAAGATTAGAAAAAGAGGCCGAAAGAAAGTTAGAGGCTGAGACTAAGAGGTTGCAAGCTGAGGCTGAGACTAAGAGGTTGCAGATTGAGGCTGACAAAGAGGCTAAGAAATTGGAAGCAGAAAGAGAAGACAAAAGATTAGCTGCAGAAAGGGAAGAGAAGAAATTAGCTGCAGAAAGGGAAGAGAAGAAATTAGCTGCAGAGAGGGAAGCAGAAAAGGAGGAGAAAAGATTACAAAGGGAACATGAATTACGACTAAGGGAGTTTGAGTTTCAGGGCCATGCTCCTGAAAATGGTGCCAGTCCCTTTGCCTCTGATGCCACTGCTAGCCAAGGAGCCTCAACCTCAGCTATGAATTTTCATTTAGATCATTTTGTTCAGAAAGACGATGATATAGAGAGCTACCTAAATAGGTATGAACTATTAGCTACCACGTATGGGTTAGAGAGAGAAAGGTGGAGCTTAAAGTTATCTCAGGGACTTCGTGGGGCAGCTTATGAAGTTTTTGCAAAAATGAGCAGAGGTGATCAGGAAAATTATGATATGCTAAAGCAGGCTCTTTTGTTAAGGTATGAAAAGAATGCAGAATTTTATAGGAAAAAATTTAGGAATGCTAAACTACTGTCAGGTGAAACCTATCACCAGTTCTCTGCACGAATAGAGACATACTTGGAGAAATGGACTTCTCTGGGGGAAACCCAAGATCTTAAGGAAATGGTCCTTATAGAGCAATTAAGAGAGTCCATGGCTCCAGACCTGAGAAAGTTTCTCATGGAACAAGGTGCAGAGAGGCTGGGTGAGTTGCTAAATGTTGCTGAAAGGTATCAAGCAGCTCAAGCAGAGGTAACAGGTAATAAAAAGAAACAAGTGGATAACTTTAGGGCACCACAGAACTTTAATAAATTTGATCCTAAGGATCAAAATAAAGGTAAGCACCAATTTGATAGGCCACGGTATGAAAATAAAAATAAATTCCCACAATTCGATGAAAGGAAATATGATGAAAGAAAATCTTTCAACCAAGGAAAAAGGTGGTGTAAGAATTGTCAGATGGACAATCATGACACTGACCGTTGCAGAAGGAAACCTGTGTATATGGCAACCCTTCAGGTCAGGTCGACCTCAAGACAGGAGGAGGATATTATGTTAGATACCACTCCAGAAGAGATGAGGAAGGCACAGGCTGGGAATAAAACACTCAAGCCTTGTTTCAGAAAATTGTCAACTTGTCATACAACTCCAGGCAAGGGAGATTTTTACATGAAAAACAAGTTGATGTATAGGAAGACTGGAGCTAGATCCAAAGGTCAAGGACAACTGGTACTTCCTAAAAGATATAGGACAGACTTAATAAGGAGCCTACATGTGAAACCAGATGGGGACCATGAGAAAATAGGTACCATCATTCAAAAGGTGGCTCACAATTATTATTGGCCCAAAGCAAGATGGGACATTGAAAATTTTGTAGAAAGGTGTAGCATAGCACATGAGGGAACACCCACAAGTGGGAACATGGATCAGGACCTGGACACGCCCCGGGGCAAAATTAGGCCTGATAATAAAAAGAGATATAAATTTGATAAAGTGGACCAAATGGAATGGGAAGCCCCTTTTCACGGACAAGCTTCACTTAACTGTTTTACAATGGCCACTATGCGGAGAGTGCAAAAAGATGTCTTACACCAGGATAAGCCGAAAATCCCTCAATTGGACTTAAACCAACTGGAGGAAGAGGATGTAGGGAGGAAGTCTCTCATCAAGAATTTTAAGTGGGGAGAAAGCCCCAAAAGAAAAATTGGTAGCGGTCGTTTTGTGAATGATAATTCTGGGAGGAAAAATCATCACTATAAAGCTTCGGGTGGAAGAGACCATACAGGTGCATGGACAAATAGGTCCACACAATTAAAGGTCCATATGTAGCTATGTTAAGAACGTGGACTGATGAAAAGGCAGAGGAAAACATTACATCTTCATACCAATATGTGAATGAGCTGACCACTCGGTTAAAAACTGGCTGGAAACTTGCCAATGAAAATTTGAAACAAGCCAGGAAGAAACATGCTGCCTATTATAACAGGAAGGCGAAAGACAGAGATTTGGCTGTGGGAGAGAAGGTACTGCTTCTTTTGCCCGGGAGTCAGAATAAGTTACAGATTGGATGGCAGGGTCCATATACAGTTCTAGAGAAGGTGTCTAGAACAAATTATAAGATAGATAAGAAGGGGAAAGAAAAAATCTATCATGTGAATCTCCTGAAGAAATATTTGGAAAGAGAACATCAGGAAGAGACACACTTGTTGACCTTGTCCATCGCCATGGAGAAAAAAAAGGAACCACTTTCATCATTTGAATATCCATTACACCCCTGTGAGACAGCAGCACAGGTGAAAATCAGTACACATTTAACGAAAACTCAGAAAGAGAGAGTGCAACAGGTTCTAAATAATCATGCAGAGGTGTTAACAGACCGACCAGGGCATACAAACCTATTGGAATTTGATATGAAACTAATAGACTCCACACCTGTCTGTATGAAACCATATTCGATTCCGTTTGCTAAGGAGAAAGCTTTGAAGGAAGAGATAGACTATCTGTTGAAGGAAGGAATTATTTCGCACAGTGAGTCTTCGTATAGTTCCGGTGTTGTACTCTTAAGGAAGCCCTCTGGAGAACATAGACTCTGTATAGATTACAGGAGACTGAATGCTATTACAGAAGGACAGGTGGATCCATTGCCGGATACAACTCAGCTGTTTGCCAGACTAAATAAAGCTAAATATTTCTCAAAAGTGGATCTGAGTAAAGGATACTATCAGATTCCAGTAAAGCCTGAGGTTAGACCATACCTAGCTTTTAGTACCTCAGAAGGACACTATGAGTTTAATAGATTGCCATTTGGATTGAAGAATGCGCCTAGTGTCTTCTCTAGAATGATGAGAAAATTATTGGATCCTCTGAATAATCCCTGTATAACAAATTTTATGGATGATATCCTTATAGCAACAGAAACATTTGAGGAACACATTGACTCTCTGAACATGCTGTTTGATCGACTTAGGGAGGCACATTTAACAGCCCGACCAACCAAATGTTGCGTTGGATGTAAAGAATTGGAATTTTTGGGACACACAGTTTATCAGGGAAACATGACCCCTGACCCAAAGAATTTAGAGAAACTACAGAAAGCCCCGAGACCACAAACCAAGAAGGACGTGAGATCCTTTGTCTCATTATGTGGTTTCTACCAGAAGTATATCAAAAACTTTAATTCCATATGTGCACCGTTAACTGAATTGACACGTAAAGGACATCCAGATCGCATTACATGGACACCACAATGTGAAATGACTTACCAAGAATTGAAGGAAAAGCTCACAAGTAAACCCATTTTGAAATTACCTGACTTAAGTCAAGAATTCATTGTAAGGACGGATGCCAGTAATATTGGGCTAGGAGCAACTCTACTACAGAAATCAGATGCATTGGATGGGGAATTAAGCCCAGTGGCATATGCTAGCAGAAAGTTGAATAAAGCTGAAATCAACTACTCAACTAGCGAAAAAGAATGTCTTGAAGTAATATGGGCGATAAAGAAATTCAATATTTATCTATATGGGAAGGCATTTAAGTTGCAAACAGACCACAAACCGTTATCGTTTCTAGCACAGGCTAGGCATGAGAACTCCAGGTTACTCCGATGGTCTTTACTTTTGGCTCCATATAATTTTAGCATTGAGTATATATCTGGAAAAACCAATTTGGGAGCGGATTTTTTAAGCCGCCATCCGTGTGATGAGAATCACCGTAAACCCCAGAAATAATAATAAATTTCTCTATGTGAATATAGAATAAAGGACTGACATATAATGTCTGTTTTAAGAGGGGAGGTGTCGTGGAATATTCTAATCCACATATATAAATTATCAAGTAAATATAAAGCCTAATAAATACATATAATAAATAAAGGAAGAAGAATGGTAAAGAACAGTGCTGTCACAATGACTGTACTCGAAATCCCCTTGTTTTCTACTGCGTATGCAAATTGTAACGTTTCACGTTGATATTAAAGGCCTTCTGCAACATACACGCGTTTCCCAAACACACAATAAAATGTGCTGCCTTTCTAAGAAAAACCTTGAAATATGCAAGTTGACCTAAATTTTAAATTCCATTCATGTCTTTTTCTACACTATGTTACCAAGATCAAAAGACAGATGGACAAAAGGATAGCGAGAAGGGAGAGGCAGAAAGCCGAACACTAAACACGCTTCGCGCGATACACAAATGCTGCCATCACGCGTGTAAGACTACAAGCACTAACTTTTTCGGACGGACAGTGATAAATTCATTACCCTTCCCAGAGTTAGGTTTTAAAATCATAAAAAACGCTTATTAGGAAAGATAACAATAGATGGGTTTATGGTTGAAAACATAACAGTACCCAGACAGCACATCTTCGAAACAGGAGGTAGAAAATACATATTTTGAACGCAGCCACGTAGCTCTTTTAAATTTGGATATTTGGGTTCCTTAGGGCTTGCTGACAAAGAAT
The DNA here is from genome assembly GCA_024509875.1 of Oreohelix idahoensis. Taxonomy (NCBI): domain Eukaryota; kingdom Metazoa; phylum Mollusca; class Gastropoda; order Stylommatophora; family Oreohelicidae; genus Oreohelix; species Oreohelix idahoensis. The sequence continues at coordinate 8,363 of JAMPIV010000083.1, forward strand.
ATGTAAAACGTTACGCAAATAGTCCAGGAATTAATAAATTATAACCAAAATAAAATAGTGGGGATGCCTGACAGCATGGAATCATTTCTGCTCATAAAATTTTTTTATAACGTGTTTGAAAAAAATCTTACGTTACAGAATTAGACTACCATGTAAACTCCAAATTGATTGGAGCGCAACAAATGAAAGACTAACCACGATTGGTCGGGCTATAAATACTATCTTTCGTTGTTAGGGGAGACGTGAAAAGGTAACATTTTTTCAAACACTTGTCGAAACGTGGCCTCATTGGCTAGACTCGCTGATATACTCACTTAGGAGCGTTAGTTCGAGACCACTAGTGCAAATAATCTTGATAAAGCAACAGTGCGTTGAAGCCAGCTCATATTTGTGTTAAATAAAAGCCTGGAACATAAGCAGATGGGAATTTGTGCCAGTAATTGTGCCAGAATTCATTGCTAATCAACGTATCTGTGTTTATTTCCATGAAATTGTGGTAAGCTTGAACCATTCAGTATCTTTTAATGAAAATTGAATGTAAATTGTTAATTTATGCCTGTATATATATATGTGTAGTTCAGTGGCAAACAGGAGATAAAGCCTATAATGCTCCAGCCTGAACAGAGGGTGTCGGAGGGAAGTAAAACGGCATGGAATGGCCAAATAGTACACTGACACCTGGATGATTGATTAGACAGAAATAATGCTGGAAGTGCAGAGGCGTGGTAACCATTAAGGAGGTAAATACTGGTATAAAGTATTTCAGATGAAGCTGACAGTTGGCCTAACGCTCTGAACTCAATGTTTGTGTTGTATTGTGCTCAGTGTAGAACTAGAGTATCAATTAGTTATGAAGTAGAAGGTACATCCTTCTTGTTTTCAGGGACCGTGGTCTTGATGGTACTGAGCAGCACCTGGTCAGAGCTTTGCTGAATCCAGAGTCGGACAGCATACTCCTTGGTCTTTTTAGCTATCAGTGAGGTGTCTCCAGAGCCCAGGGGAGAATTCGAGCAGAGGAGTCCTTTCCTGCCGCCATCACGCAAGATAAGCTGATTTGGCCAGCTGAGCTCAACATTATGCCCCCTCATCTTGAAAGGACTTTGTAAAAATAACATTCAGAGGGGAATTTAATTGTCTTAATATCAGGAACTGAGAACATCTCCAATACTAGTCCCAAAAGACAAACTATTGAAGTCATGATGACAAATACCAACAGAGCTTGAACAAAACAAAACCAGTATTACCTCATATTACCACTACACAACTGACACACATAGGATATTTTAATAATATATGTCACTACAATATTCATATTGATAAAGTCTGTACATCTACTTGTAATTAAAATTGATTGTGATTCCTGGTTCCTTTGTATTTGAATCAGGACACATATACCTTTATGATAACCATGAATACATATTGTTATTTGAAAAGTTATCAGTGACTCCTTAAGATATTCTCATAGAGTGTTATATGTATGTGAGTGTCACAGTGTTGTCAAGAGTAGTGGATTAAATTAAATTGTTTATCTGTCTGTTGTTGTGACTTACACTTCATCATACACATACCCTAGACACATAACGTAGTCATCACACTATTCCAGAATAATTCTGACTGAGATATATAGATATGTGGTAGCAAGTAAGGTTATCTATAATACACTACTCTTAATAGATATAGATACCTTCACAGCTGATCTCAGTCAGTACACTAAGTCCCCTATAAATATTTATAACATCCCACTTCACCACATATATTGGGGTCTCGCTCGTCCGGGATTTTGAATCTTTCCCTATTAAAAATATTGGGGGTAATTCACTTCAGGGAATATAAGAATTAAAAGGTATCCTTGGGTGGAATTAAATAAGGTTGAGCTCACGGTGCCTGTGTTGTCCATTAGATATATTTAGAGATTAAATTGTTGGTTAGACATTGTAGAAATTTACCTGATAGACAATGGCGGACCTGGCCAAGTTTCGATCTGCTGCTGTACAGACTGCAAAAGAGTTAGGATTAGATGGGCAAGTTATGGTTGCCTATGTCACTACGGAATGTGACAAATTTATTGAACGCGAAGAAAGAAGATTAGAAAAAGAGGCCGAAAGAAAGTTAGAGGCTGAGACTAAGAGGTTGCAAGCTGAGGCTGAGACTAAGAGGTTGCAGATTGAGGCTGACAAAGAGGCTAAGAAATTGGAAGCAGAAAGAGAAGACAAAAGATTAGCTGCAGAAAGGGAAGAGAAGAAATTAGCTGCAGAAAGGGAAGAGAAGAAATTAGCTGCAGAGAGGGAAGCAGAAAAGGAGGAGAAAAGATTACAAAGGGAACATGAATTACGACTAAGGGAGTTTGAGTTTCAGGGCCATGCTCCTGAAAATGGTGCCAGTCCCTTTGCCTCTGATGCCACTGCTAGCCAAGGAGCCTCAACCTCAGCTATGAATTTTCATTTAGATCATTTTGTTGAGAAAGACGATGATATAGAGAGCTACCTAAATAGGTATGAACTATTAGCTACCACGTATGGGTTAGAGAGAGAAAGGTGGAGCTTAAAGTTATCTCAGGGACTTCGTGGGGCAGCTTATGAAGTTTTTGCAAAAATGAGCAGAGGTGATCAGGAAAATTATGATATGCTAAAGCAGGCTCTTTTGTTAAGGTATGAAAAGAATGCAGAATTTTATAGGAAAAAATTTAGGAATGCTAAACTACTGTCAGGTGAAACCTATCACCAGTTCTCTGCACGAATAGAGACATACTTGGAGAAATGGACTTCTCTGGGGAAAACCCAAGATCTTAAGGAAATGGTCCTTATAGAGCAATTAAGAGAGTCCATGGCTCCAGACCTGAGAAAGTTTCTCATGGAACAAGGTGCAGAGAGGCTGGGTGAGTTGCTAAATGTTGCTGAAAGGTATCAAGCAGCTCAAGCAGAGGTAACAGGTAATAAAAAGAAACAAGTGGATAACTTTAGGGCACCACAGAACTTTAATAAATTTGATCCTAAGGATCAAAATAAAGGTAAGCACCAATTTGATAGGCCACGGTATGAAAATAAAAATAAATTCCCACAATTCGATGAAAGGAAATATGATGAAAGAAAATCTTTCAACCAAGGAAAAAGGTGGTGTAAAAATTGTCAGATGGACAATCATGACACTGACCGTTGCAGAAGGAAACCTGTGTATATGGCAACCCTTCAGGTCAGGTCGACCTCAAGACAGGAGGAGGATATTATGTTAGATACCACTCCAGAAGAGATGAGGAAGGCACAGGCTGGGGATAAAACACTCAAGCCTTGTTTCAGAAAATTGTCAACTTGTCATACAACTCCAGGCAAGGGAGATTTTTACATGAAAAACAAGTTGATGTATAGGAAGACTGGAGCTAGATCCAAAGGTCAAGGACAACTGGTACTTCCTAAAAGATATAGGACAGACTTAATAAGGAGCCTACATGTGAAACCAGATGGGGACCATGAGAAAATAGGTACCATCATTCAAAAGGTGGCTCACAATTATTATTGGCCCAAAGCAAGATGGGACATTGAAAATTTTGTAGAAAGGTGTAGCATAGCACATGAGGGAACACCCACAAGTGGGAACATGGATCAGGACCTGGACACGCCCCGGGGCAAAATTAGGCCTGATAATAAAAAGAGATATAAATTTGATAAAGTGGACCAAATGGAATGGGAAGCCCCTTTTCACGGACAAGCTTCACTTAACTGTTTTACAATGGCCACTATGCGGAGAGTGCAAAAAGATGTCTTACCCCAGGATAAGCCGAAAATCCCTCAATTGGACTTAAACAAACTGGAGGAAGAGGATGTAGAGAGGAAATCTCTCATCAAGAATTTTAAGTGGGGAGAAAGCCCCAAAAGAAAAATTGGTAGCGGTCGTTTTGTGAATGATAATTCTGGGAGGAAAAATCATCACTATAAAGCTTCGGTGGAAGAGACCATACCGGTGCATGGACAAATAGGTCCACACAATTAAAGGTCCATATGTAGCTATGTTAAGAACGTGGACTGATGAAAAGGCAGAGGAAAACATTACATCTTCATACCAATATGTGAATGAGCTGACCACTCGGTTAAAAACTGGCTGGAAACTTGCCAATGAAAATTTGAAACAAGCCAGGAAGAAACATGCTGCCTATTATAACAGGAAGGCGAAAGACAGAGATTTGGCTGTGGGAGAGAAGGTACTGCTTCTTTTGCCCGGGAGTCAGAATAAGTTACAGATTGGATGGCAGGGTCCATATACAGTTCTAGAGAAGGTGTCTAGAACAAATTATAAGATAGATAAGAAGGGGAAAGAAAAAATCTATCATGTGAATCTCCTGAAGAAATATTTGGAAAGAGAACATCAGGAAGAGACACACTTGTTGACCTTGTCCATCGCCATGGAGATGAAAAAGGAACCACTTTCATCATTTGAATATCCATTACACCCCTGTGAGACAGCAGCACAGGTGAAAATCAGTACACATTTAACGAAAACTCAGAAAGAGAGAGTGCAACAGGTTCTAAATAATCATGCAGAGGTGTTAACAGACCGACCAGGGCATACAAACCTATTGGAATTTGATATGAAACTAATAGACTCCACACCTGTCTGTATGAAACCATATTCGATTCCGTTTGCTAAGGAGAAAGCTTTGAAGGAAGAGATAGACTATCTGTTGAAGGAAGGAATTATTTCGCACAGTGAGTCTTCGTATAGTTCCGGTGTTGTACTCTTAAGGAAGCCCTCTGGAGAACATAGACTCTGTATAGATTACAGGAGACTGAATGCTATTACAGAAGGACAGGTGGATCCATTGCCGGATACAACTCAGCTGTTTGCCAGACTAAATAAAGCTAAATATTTCTCAAAAGTGGATCTGAGTAAAGGATACTATCAGATTCCAGTAAAGCCTGAGGTTAGACCATACCTAGCTTTTAGTACCTCAGAAGGACACTATGAGTTTAATAGATTGCCATTTGGATTGAAGAATGCGCCTAGTGTCTTCTCTAGAATGATGAGAAAATTATTGGATCCTCTGAATAATCCCTGTATAACAAATTTTATGGATGATATCCTTATAGCAACAGAAACATTTGAGGAACACATTGACTCTCTGAACATGCTGTTTGATCGACTTAGGGAGGCAAATTTAACAGCCCGACCAACCAAATGTTGCGTTGGATGTAAAGAATTGGAATTTTTGGGACACACAGTTTATCAGGGAAACATGACCCCTGACCCAAAGAATTTAGAGAAACTACAGAAAGCCCCGAGACCACAAACCAAGAAGGACGTGAGATCCTTTGTCTCATTATGTGGTTTCTACCAGAAGTATATCAAAAACTTTAATTCCATATGTGCACCGTTAACTGAATTGACACGTAAAGGACATCCAGATCGCATTACATGGACACCACAATGTGAAATGACTTACCAAGAATTGAAGGAAAAGCTCACAAGTAAACCCATTTTGAAATTACCTGACTTAAGTCAAGAATTCATTGTAAGGACGGATGCCAGTAATATTGGGCTAGGAGCAACTCTACTACAGAAATCAGATGCATTGGATGGGGAATTAAGCCCAGTGGCATATGCTAGCAGAAAGTTGAATAAAGCTGAAATCAACTACTCAACTAGCGAAAAAGAATGTCTTGAAGTAATATGGGCGATAAAGAAATTCAATATTTATCTATATGGGAAGGCATTTAAGTTGCAAACAGACCACAAACCGTTATCGTTTCTAGCACAGGCTAGGCATGAGAACTCCAGGTTACTCCGATGGTCTTTACTTTTGGCTCCATATAATTTTAGCATTGAGTATATATCTGGAAAAACCAATTTGGGAGCGGATTTTTTAAGCCGCCATCCGTGTGATGAGAATCACCGTAAACCCCAGAAATAATAATAAATTTCTCTATGTGAATATAGAATAAAGGACTGACATATAATGTCTGTTTTAAGAGGGGAGGTGTCGTGGAATATTCTAATCCACATATATAAATTATCAAGTAAATATAAAGCCTAATAAATACATATAATAAATAAAGGAAGAAGAATGGTAAAGAACAGTGCTGTCACAATGACTGTACTCGAAATCCCCTTGTTTTCTACTGCGTATGCAAATTGTAACGTTTCACGTTGATATTAAAGGCCTTCTGCAACATACACGCGTTTCCCAAACACACAATAAAATGTGCTGCCTTTCTAAGAAAAACCTTGAAATATGCAAGTTGACCTAAATTTTAAATTCCATTCATGTCTTTTTCTACACTATGTTACCAAGATCAAAAGACAGATGGACAAAAGGATAGCGAGAAGGGAGAGGCAGAAAGCCGAACACTAAACACGCTTCGCGCGATACACAAATGCTGCCATCACGCGTGTAAGACTACAAGCACTAACTTTTTCGGACGGACAGTGATAAATTCATTACCCTTCCCAGAGTTAGGTTTTAAAATCATAAAAAAACGCTTATTAGGAAAGATAACAATAGATGGGTTTATGGTTGAAAACATAACAGTACCCAGACAGCACATCTTCGAAACAGGAGGTAGAAAATACATATTTTGAACGCAGCCACGTAGCTCTTTTAAATTTGGATATTTGGGTTCCTTAGGGCTTGCTGACAAAGAATATGTAAAACGTTACGCAAATAGTCCAGGAATTAATAAATTATAACCAAAATAAAATAGTGGGGATGCCTGACAGCATGGAATCATTTCTGCTCATAAAATTTTTTTATAACGTGTTTGAAAAAAATCTTACGTTACAGAATTAGACTACCATGTAAACTCCAAATTGATTGGAGCGCAACAAATGAAAGACTAACCACGATTGGTCGGGCTATAAATACTATCTTTCGTTGTTAGGGAGACGTGAAAAGGTAACATTTTTTCAAACACTTGTCGAAACGTGGCCTCATTGGCTAGACTCGCTGATATACTCACTTAGGAGCGTTAGTTCGAGACCACTAGTGCAAATAATCTTGATAAAGCAACAGTGCGTTGAAGCCAGCTCATATTTGTGTTAAATAAAAGCCTGGAACATAAGCAGATGGGAATTTGTGCCAGTAATTGTGCCAGAATTCATTGCTAATCAACGTATCTGTGTTTATTTCCATGAAATTGTGGTAAGCTTGAACCATTCAGTATCTTTTAATGAAAATTGAATGTAAATTGTTAATTTATGCCTGTATATATATATGTGTAGTTCAGTGGCAAACAGGAGATAAAGCCTATAATGCTCCAGCCTGAACAGAGGGTGTCGGAGGGAAGTAAAACGGCATGGAATGGCCAAATAGTACACTGACACCTGGATGATTGATTAGACAGAAATAATGCTGGAAGTGCAGAGGCGTGGTAACCATTAAGGAGGTAAATACTGGTATAAAGTATTTCAGATGAAGCTGACAGTTGGCCTAACGCTCTGAACTCAATGTTTGTGTTGTATTGTGCTCAGTGTAGAACTAGAGTATCAATTAGTTATGAAGTAGAAGGTACATCCTTCTTGTTTTCAGGGACCGTGGTCTTGATGGTACTGAGCAGCACCTGGTCAGAGCTTTGCTGAATCCAGAGTCGGACAGCATACTCCTTGGTCTTTTTTAGCTATCAGTGAGGTGTCTCCAGAGCCCAGGGGAGAATTCGAGCAGAGGAGTCCTTTCCTGCCGCCATCACGCAAGATAAGCTGATTTGGCCAGCTGAGCTCAACATTATGCCCCCTCATCTTGAAATGACTTTGTAAAAATAACATTCAGAGGGGAATTTAATTGTCTTAATATCAGGAACTGAGAACATCTCCAATACTAGTCCCAAAAGACAAACTATTGAAGTCATGATGACAAATACCAACAGAGCTTGAACAAAACAAAACCAGTATTACCTCATATTACTACTACACAACTGACACACATAGGATATTTTTAATAATATATGTCACTACAATATTCATATTGATAAAGTCTGTACATCTACTTGTAATTAAAATTGATTGTGATTCCTGGTTCCTTTGTATTTGAATCAGGACACATATACCTTTATGATAACCATGAATACATATTGTTATTTGAAAAGTTATCAGTGACTCCTTAAGATATTTTCATAGAGTGTTATATGTATGTGAGTGTCACAGTGTTGTCAAGAGTAGTGGATTAAATTAAATTGTTTATCTGTCTGTTGTTGTGACTTACACTTCATCATACACATACCCTAGACACATAACGTAGTCATCACACTATTCCAGAATAATTCTGACTGAGATATATAGATATGTGGTAGCAAGTAAGGTTATCTATAATACACTACTCTTAATAGATATAGATACCTTCACAGCTGATCTCAGTCAGTACACTAAGTCCCCTATAAATATTTATAACATCCCACTTCACCACAGTGAACAAGGACATACAGATCTATTGTCGATCCTGTAGGGTATGTCAGGAAGTTAAATCCAAAGGTCCATGCCATGCTGCACCTATTCAGGCTGCAGATATTCCAATTCGACCATTTCAAAAAATGGCGATAGACATCATTGGTCCATTTAAGACAAAGTCTGCTAGAGGACACCGATATATCTTGACGTGTGTTGATATGTGCACACGTTGGCCAGAGGCTATCCCTCTGAAGAGCATAACTACTGCTGATATTGCAGATGCTCTTTGGCTTATATTCTCTCGTCTGGGATTTCCAGGAGAAATATTGTCAGACCATGGTACGCAACTCGTATCGGATACCATGTCTCAAGTGATGTCAACTCTTAGGATAGAAAGATCTCTGAGTAGTATTTATCATCCTATGTCCAATGGCATGGTAGAGCGTCTTAATAGAACTCTGAAAAACCTATTAGGTAAGATAACTGAGGATCATCCTCAGGATTGGGACAGGGTTTTACCCACGGCTCTCTTTGCATACAGAGAGGTCGCCAATGAACATACAGGATTTTCTCCCTTTGAACTTGTCTTTGGCGCGAAACCGCGAGGTCCTATGTCTCTACTTCATGATCTCATAACTGCTGATAATATTGTCGATGACACAAAATCCTTTTATGCATATGTCATTGCACTTAGACACAAGATTATTGAAGCATGCAAATTGGCAACTGCTTCTTCTGAATTTGCGAAACAGAAGGCAAGGCAATTTGCCAATAAGACCAGACGCTTGCGACAACTCTGTCCAGGTGACAAAGTATTGGTCCTGCTACCTTGTAGAGAAAACAGACTCCTTATTTCTTGGAAAGGTCCGTACGATGTAATATCAAAAGTTTCCGATGTCGACTATATTGTCGATACTGATGGGAAGCATAAGACCTTCCACATCAACATGCTCACGGAATTCCACGAACGTCCGGATTATTTACAACCTGTTTTCCAGGCAACGGACGATTCACCAGTCCCACATGGACATTACTCATCACTGTCAGTAATACAGGATGAGGAAACGAGTTTCTCAGATGTGAATCTCCCTTTTCCAATGATTCCGCTTCATTCTAATGAGTCATGGAAAGATGTTGCGATTTCTCCCGAATTATCTCCAGGAGAACAGAAACAAGTTTCTGCTATGTTACAACAATTTCAGGATGTCCTTACTGACATTCCTGGTCGAACTAATGTCATTGAACACGACATTATTCTTACTGACCATAATCCTATAAGAGTCAGATCGTATCCTATCCCGATACATTTTCAATCACAGGTAGAAAAAGAGTTGGATGAAATGATAGAGTTGGAAATAATTGAACCATCCACATCAGCATATTCTTCACCGATGGTTATCGTGCGAAAAAAAGACAACAACATACGTCTTTGTGTTGATTATCGCAAATTGAACCAAGTGACGAAATTTGATGCTGAACCTATGCCTTTACTTGAAGAGCTACTTACTAGACTATCGAATTCTCATTTCTTTACTAAACTCGATTTGTCTAAGGGATATTGGCAAGTCCCACTATCCGAACACGCCAAACCGTTTACTGCTTTTTCGACGCCAAGGGGTCTATTCCAATGGAATTTCATGCCTTTCGGCCTTATGAATGCCCCAGCGACATTCGTACGCATGATGCGTCGAATCCTATCTCATCGCTCAGATGTCATTGCATATCTTGATGACATCTGTCTTTTCAGTAATACTTGGAAAGATCACTATAACGGGTTAAATGAACTATTGTCTATCCTACGCGAGCATAACCTGACAGCGAAACCATCTAAAGCATTTATTGGTTTTAGCGAAATATCTTTCTTAGGTCACCGTGTTGGTCATGGGTTTCTAAAAACAGAAGACCATAATACAAGTAAGATACTTAACATTTCTATGCCTAAGACTAAAAAGCAAGTGCGAAGTCTCTTAGGTCTCATACAATTTTATGGACGATTCATTCCGAATCTGTCCTCAATTATGTCACCTCTTTCTTCTTTGTTAAAGAAAGGGTCTCCTAATATAGTCCATTGGACTCAAGAATGTCAATCCTCTTTGGATAAGGTTAAAACGATGTTTTCTACTTCACCTATCTTGGTGTTACCTACTAAAGATAAGACATTTATTCTTCGTAGTGACGCTTCATCCACTGGGATTGGAGCGGCACTAATGCAAGAGTACTCTGGAACTCTGCATCCAGTGATGTATATTTTCTCGAAAACTTAATGCCGCAGAGAGAAGAATTACTCGGTCCTAGACCGTGAATTATTGGCTATGGTTTGGTCAATCCTTAAACTTCAAAGATTTCTTCTTGGCGCGCATTTTATTGTGGAGACTGACCAGAAAGCTCTTACAGCTATTCAGACTAAAAATCTGAAGAGCGCGAGATCAACGCGATACGCGATTGCTCTTCAGCCTTTTCATTTTTTCGGTGCGAGCTATCCGTGGTTCAGAAAATGTGATGGCGGATATCTTATCGAGATGCCCACATGATTCCACTTAACTGTCAGATCTTGAGATTTCTAACATGTCTGACTTTACTACAGTTTTTCCTATGTTAAAGTATGTACTTATATGTAATATATCATACATTGTCTGTATCACTACTTAGCGGTGCATTGATGTATATTCACCGCAGGTTTTTGATAATATTTTTTTTTGACGCACAGATTACAAATGTCGATATGTCTATTTAATATGGAAAATATATTGTTGTATTTAATTGGGTACGAAAATGCTTTCTTTTGTAAAGATAACAGATAATCCATGTTTGATTTATACGTTTGATTATATGGATAATCTCCCTTGATATTAATCGGGCGTAAGAATACTTATATTTTGGCATTCATCATTTGTCATAGCCAGAAAATAGATTGAGCGTTCTTAGAATGTTTATGGCCTGAATTCATATGTATTACATATTATTAGTGCAAGTAGATTCAGTCCTATATTGTATATTTTGTATGGGTAGGCAGGACTATATTCTTTATGCCGCACTAGCGGAGGTATTGGTTGTCTTGGCGAGTCGTGATGAGTTCCGATATTGCCGCCTACAATGGCTGGTCACGCATTTTTTCCTGGGCTGGTCCGTTCTAGAGTCAAAAATGATTTATGAAGTGATTTCTTCAGTAGGAGATTGTGTCTCTACAAGATTATAGTGTTAGAGACTCTCCTCATGTACTGTATTATGTACTATTCGGACTCAAGGTAAATCCAGACCCTTTTGACGATCTCCTTATGGTTAGACCTAGATGAAGCAACGTATTTTCGTGCATCGTTGGTCGTTTAACTAGATATTGTTGTAGATGACAGGTTCCATCAGCGCTTATGTCTTCAAGAAGTAACCTTCTGACAAAGGGACTGTATGGTAACTCTAGAAAGTTATACTTATTCAAGTTTTGAATCAACTTTGGCTGATGATTATTCTTCTGCTGGGCGAGTGAGCGAAAGCTCAGGGAAGGAGGCCATTTTTGTATTCCTGTCATCATTATGGATCACTGTCCAGAGAACGGGTCGTGTATCTTACTATTCGGACAGTGGCATGGAGATCTCATTTATATGAAAACCCCTTATCGTGGTTTCACAGTATGATATAAACATTGAATATAAGCAACCTAAGAACTTAGCAAGGGAAAGAAGGTTCGTCCATCGAACTCTTCATTTGTTTACCGATCCGCCTTTACTGACGCGTTCAGTCAGATAGGGGATGCGGCCATAATGTATTAGAACATTGAATGCTGTTTTGTACCACCCATTATATTTGAATGTTCCATGACATGGGATCTACTATTCATGCCTGAAGATTGATGTGTCAACATGTACTTATGATCTGTTCGTTCTGTCCCAGTATGTGCGTCTGAATAAACTGTATGACAAGATTCCAGTAGTCTGCATTGATGACTTATAGCCATGAGTGAATGAGTGCTTTATATTGGTCAAGATACGAACATTCCACCTTTCGCGTTTATAACACTCTACACTCTCAATCCATATTTACACCATCCTGCGTCGGTTGAATTGACCAAGTTAAGGGCCTGCTCCTCCTGGAGCCTCAGAAGGAAACCAGTTCCTGCACCCCACTTTTACAGCTGTCTTGGCCTTCCATAACTCAGGACTAGAGTGAGTTACCCATTTACAGCACCGCTGGGTAGACTGGAGCATGCCTGGTATCAATCAACACTGCAGTGACATTTTACAATCTCCTTTCCACTTTTTTACACAGACTATGTTGTCTACAACCAAGACGATCCTCCTTTGATAATGGGCCACTATTGATCAGAATCCTCATTTAGACAACATAGTCCATAAGGCCTTGGTCATGTCAGTCAAAGAAGTACGTCATACGATCAATAAAATACATCGAAAGACTTTGGATATCATTAGAACATGTTCCTGAATTCTGTTTTGATTATTTCTCTTTGGTCCTAAGTTATGTCAAAAGTGGTTTCCATTTAAATATATTACATCAACGAAAACATACATTTACTTTGAACGAAAAGATACGGGAAAAAAGAAGAAGCATTAGAAGAATAAGAAGACGACTTCTTTGGCATCCGGCATTTAAAAGTTAAGCCCTGAAAAGGACTGTGTGTTCTTATAGCTAGTAATGAGCTTAAACCTGACATGGACTCTAGTTGCGTAATGCCGTTCAGGATTGTTTCAGGTTATATTTCAGCTGGAAACGAACTTCAGATACCAGCAAGTAAATCAAAGTCACTCATTACGTTAATTTTAAATAAAACATCAAATTAATTGACACCAAAATATAGTATAACTTAACGATCGATACAAATTTAACATACCCTTCAGACACAACATTACGGATCTGAGCTTATCACTTATGCAAGTCTGCTCACAAAGCACGTCAGCTTGGCTTTTCTCAGCTATGGACTGTGGCTATGTGGCTTCTTCAAGTGTGGGTCAGTCCGCTGGACTTCTTCTCAGTTATAAGATTTTGAAGTGAAATTTTGAGAGTCCAGAATTGAATCTGAGCGGGCTTATATACAGTTTCCCAGTCCGTATAAATTTGATATATCCGCGTTTGATTGGATCTCCCTAGCATCAATTTGATTGGTTTAATCTGTGTTGTTGAATGTCCTTTTTTTCGTTCTGATAAATTTCTCACTTTCGCTCCTCTGTGTTGATTGGCTCTTTTCCGCACCTCTTATTGGTTGTTTTTTTTTTTTTTTTTCGTCCACGAATAATTAGGTTATTTCCCGTTTGGGAATCTTAGATATAGAAAAATATCGATACGATAAATCCTAAAGATTACTATTTACAGGGAAGTTTCCAGAGTTATCTGTCCGCGTCGCTACAAGACACATAGATACACATACATTCAAATAAAAAATCTGAAATGTCATATCCAAATGTAACTTTGTTCATCTTTTTTCAAATTCATTCTAGGTCACATGCTGGGGTTGTGCGCACCTGGAGGAAATGGATATTATTGTAAGCAGTGCCCGGAAAATATGTTCCAGCCAAATGAAAACTGGATAAGTGACAAATGCCGATTACGGTAAGCAGATACTGTCTATCTCTTTCTCTCTTGGTGTCTTTGTTAATATGGGATTTGCATACTGTATTCATTAAGCAGTATTGTATAAACGTGCCCTTCTCCTGACGTGTACGATTATTGGTCTCAAACTTTAACTTTGATTACTTTATTTGATGGCGTTCAGGAGAAACAAAGGTAAAAGTAATGTGTCTTGCTAGGACTAAATACAAGAAATTAACTTACTTCATCATGGTCAAACTGACAAAAACAGAAAGGAAAACTAAGTAAAAAATATCCAGATGTAGCAACCATTTTGCGTCCAGCAATACTGAAGCACGAGTTGTAATATTGGTATTTTTTTCATGTTATTTTCTTGTATGGAGTCCCCGCTTTCTTTCATTTCTGTTTTTGTTAATTTGTCCCTGACGAAGGCCATGTGACGTAACTACGCCACCAGGTAGGATACTTGAAGAAGAAGACGTATTACCTCTTCCCCCCCCCCCCCCCCAACTCTGTAACTTGCCACGATCTTAATTACAGTCCTCTTTACTTTCTAATTGTTATTGTGAATCAGAATCGACCTCACTGCACTCCGGGCAAACCCATAGGTGCTCAGTCTCCTTCAGCAAATATCGAAGAGTATGAATGCTAATTGTACATGTAGCACACTGGTTGTACATACGACGGATGCATCCTCTCTCGCGTCCATTTCTGCTAGTCCCACGTTTGATGCCAAACTCCAACAGTCTCAGCCTTGTTGATTCATCCATTGCAATGTCATTATCCAGCAGACGATCATTAATTGCCCTTAGTATCTCTCCCTTAGCCATGTCCAGTGTCCCCACTATGGATGCACCTCGAGGCCAGTCTGTCAGTTCTCTCATTGCCACGTACCCCTGCATGCCCAGGACAGTAGATCCACACCAGTTCTTGAAGACTTGATGACTCTATTGATGTTTTCCATTCATACCGCAGCCCATCTTACTTTCTTATTACTTTACAGTGCGCCCCGCTACTTGACGAAGACCGTATTGTTGTAACCAATGCATCTTTTGCACTTCTTAACCATCCATGAGGCTTGTATTACATTCACTACTTCTATACACTTTCACTGCAGTCTCTGTCATATGCCTAATCCGTGTTTAACTCACATTAATAACACGAAAACTGAGTATCCACTTTTATGTTATGCCACGGAATATATTGAACATTTATATTCTGCTTTTTAGTGCATTTGGTAACAACAGTAGTAAAAGTGTATCCATTAAACTCGTTTTTTTTTTTCCTTTTCGTGTTTTATGATTGTAAGTCATAACTGAATAATGTTATTATTATTGCAATCACTGTGGCCTCCGTCGAGTAAAATTATAATGGTATACTTTAAAAGTTTAAATACGTAATTCATTAATAAAGGTGCATTTAAAATAAAAACCCATAAATCTAGTTCTTTGATGAAATATATTGATCTTAGGTGCAGGTCATCGTTTACTATCAGACTCTACTTCAAATATGAAACACAATTTATATTCGCAGTTCATTTCCCTAACTTTAAAACCCTTGCTTTAATGAAGTTATTTCCATCTTATTTTACATTACTTTATTTACTATATAAAAACATCTGGGTCCGTGTCCGTCAAAATTTGACTCTTTCAACTGTATCATGAAAGGAAGCGGCTTGCAAAGATTCTGCTTTCTACGATAAGTTTTGCTTACTTACTTAGTCGTTCCTCCTCTATCGTGAGGCGTAGAGGTAAGATGAATTTTGCACAAAACACATACTCTGGTTTTTTTTTTTAAAGTGTGATAACTTTCCTCCTGGCTTGTGTTAAACAAAAATAAGAGAGAGAAGGGAGCGACAGAAGGTGGGAAGCTAAACCCTAATTATGAGGCGGTTTAATTGTCACCCCCGGGCATGCAGTCGTTTTTTGTAATCAAGTTATGGAATTTTCCGAATAACTGGGGCTACACATCAAAACCAGATCCGTACTTTAGGCTTTGGGTGTATTTGGATAATAAAAAACGTAACGCTGCGAGAAAAGAGAACTGGGTTAATGGCTACACCATTCGCCTGAACTGCGGCTGTCTCGTCGATTCGGGAACTACAAGCCGGTAACGTTTTTTGTAGGGGAGACTGTAGAATTAAGTCTAATCTGCATGGGGGTTAACAAATCATGATCGCCTTCAGCTCCCCACGGAGCATAAACCAAGTCTTCCTGCCCCGTACCATCTACTCAAAGTCTTTCCATTGTGGCTGTACAGCGGATGATGTTATTAGTGTTGATGGTACTTGTCGTATAGTGGGACTCGCTCACTGTCCCGCAGTGGGCAGCTAGGTGTTGATGATGTTATGTTAAAACAAATCTTGACGATATAACATCACATAACAGACAGATGATGGGATGGAGAACATCTGGCGAAAAGTACTGCACTCAAACAGCGGTGAACAACAAAGATGATGTTTATTTACAGCTAGTCATCAAATCCACTGAAAATCATAATGCATGCCCAACTTTTCCTCTGAGGCGGGTCATCTTCCATAATAACAATGTTCATGGGCAACTTTTGAAATAAATCTTTCACTCCACCATTTTTTCTCTTATATAGTCTGACGCTGTCTCTAGGATTACTAGCTCATCTACTGTGCTGTTCTTCTGGTTTTCCTACCCTTGATAAGACCCGTAGGACTGGTGAAACTAATCGATGTATCTTTGATATAAGACTGGTCTAACCACCAGGGCTGTTTATTTGTATCAATAGTCACGTGTTCTATGCTGCCCCTAGTTATTGTCTCTGCATCTAACACAGCATACCTGTTCGTCTTGTAGTCTTGACAAATTTGTTAAAACAATCTTCAAATGGCGACATTGTCTTTCTTGTCTTTATCTATCATCTGTTAAAGGTGGCGTTTGAGCGTCTTGTTGGTTCGGCAAAATAATTTGATACTGTACTGTTACCACAGCAACCAACCACCTTCAGTGGCTTGTTCGCCAGAATGAACCAGCCAACATCGCTCGCCACTACAGAACTTTTTTATATAGCAAACTTGCTATCCTACGCTAAGCGCGTTTCAAAATCAGACTCACTTAATCTCATTCCCCATTTAACATTCTCCCGTTCTCTCCTAAAATGGGTTCACCTTCGCAACACTTTCTCGTGCGTGTTTATTTGTATCACTCATCAAAACCTTTCAAGGGACGTAATTTAAAGTCATCTCCATTTGCTGATTACACTCAAAACCCATACAATCTTCTTTAATCGTATTACTAAAACACTATTATGCAAATCAGTCATACCATATTTTGGAACTCACATGAATTACCAAACCAAAACACCAAGCTACATCTCCCAAAAGGAGACCTACGGAGTTACCTCCCTTCCCCCAAAATACTCTTCTCTTCATTTCACTTCCCCTTAACAAAGACATACAGTCCATCAACAACTCTATCCAACTTTCCCAAACCATTTTTCCGCACTCTCTTTCACTCCTAAAGTCCCAAGTTACCGGTCACACCATGTCTTCTTCACGTCCTTCATGTATATCTCCAGTTCTCTTCTCTATGTGTTCCTTGGTCTCATCTCTACCTCTCTTATGTTTGGGATGGCTTCCAGAACAAGGACTGCCTTGTAATGCTCTCAACAGGTTTCCTCAGTGTGTGTCCTATCCATCTCCAGCGTCTTCTTCTTAACTCTTATTCCACTGGCACTTGTCTGGTTCTTGTCATCAGTTCCACACTGATCAGCTTAAGTAGCATAAGAGCCACCACTTCACTGTGGTGGGTACTTTATACCTCATATATATATATATATATATATATATATATATATATATAGATATATATATATATATATATATATATATATATATATATATATATATATATATAATATATATATATATATATATATATATATATATATATATATATATATATATATATAGTGACGTGAGTGAAGTTTGTGAGTGAGTGAGTGAGTGAGTGAGTGAGTGAGTGAGTGAGTGAGTGAGTGAGTGAGTGAGTGAGTGAGTGAGTGAGTGAGTGAGTGAGTGAGTGAGTGAGTGGGTAGGTGAGTGGAGGAGAGAGAGACCTCGCTGATGTGATAGTATTCACACGTATGAAGAAATGTTAAGCAATGATGTTTGGAAACCCTATGAGGAGCATTATAGCATGAGGCAATCTGATCATCAGCAGTGGTCTCCCACGTCAGACAAATAATTCGACCTTTTTAATTCCGTGACGTTGTACTCCCATGTCAGGACACCCAAGTGCCATCCCCCTGTTGATGTTTTTTTCGCCTGCTCTGCGATTTGAACCCACTTCATCTTAGTTGCAATTTTCAAATTAGCTACCGACATATAATTGTATCCACTCTATCACCTTGAGCGGCCGGCGTGTGATAGAGTGGCCACATCACCCCTTGTGTGTTGTATGGTCAAGAAAATATGGGCCTAACGCCATATTCCCTATATACCTCAAGGGGCGTGTAACGGGATTCTTTACCTTTACCTACCACCTTGAGGCGCGCGTGAAAGCACCAGTCGGTTGTATATACCGACAGTAAGATGCTTTTTCCCCCCACAGTTTCACAAAGTCAACATATCAAAACTCAATATTCTAACCCCTCTGTGGACATTTAAATTTACCCATCCATTTCAGACATGCCTCATTGGCTGTTGTAGGCTAAATGATGATAATAAATAAACGCGAGACATTTTTGACACGTAATATTAATTTTAACAAACGATCTTTCCAGGTGTTTTGTTAGTTTTTAAAGCATTCTAAATTACTTTTCTTTTCTTTTATGTTTCCTTCGCTTGTGAATCCTAAGTGCAATTATTTGGTCCTTGATAATGCTTGTGTCTGTTGTATTGTTCACAAAGCGCGGGAAAAACTCACCATCTCAACCCACTCGTATCATACTCCCCGAAGAGCTAGCTCGTTTATTAAGTAAAATTATTTTTACACGCCAGCAAAAAAACGCCCCGAAAATGCGTTTATCTCTAAATCGATCTTTGTCTCGGTCTGCTCGTCCTGTATTATCGCTTTTGTGAGATTTCCTTTTAATTTATTTTTTTTCATGCTGAGCGATGAGAGTTATTTCCCCCCATCAAGACCAGCAAGCTTTGTTTTATCGTTGTCAAGTAGCATCTGACAACAGAAAGGATAACCCAAGATTTTACAAGGATTGGTTAATGGGCTCTTGCGCGAATTATAACACAATTTGTGTGACAGGTTCGCAGTTGTGAAACTGGGGACAAGAACTCGATAATTGCTTGTGCAGCAGGGGGGATGGGGGAGAGGCGATGAATAGAACACACACTGACAGTGGCAGGCCCTGCCAGTGGCTTGGGCGGCCGGGCAATAAGGGTCATTGGTCCCTACACCCATCCGATATAGATTACTGTGCTTCTGTTCCTCTAATGCTGTAGGACAGTGCTTCTTAAACTGTGTCAGTGTCATTCACCCTCGGGCCTTTATCTCAACATGTCATTTACCTTCGGGCCTTTATCACAACATGTCATTTACCCTCGGGAATTTATCAAAAATTTAATTTACCCTCTTGCCTTTGTCACAAAATTGTATTCACCTTTGGGCCTTTATCACAAAATTTCATTTACCCTCGCGCCTTTATCACAAAATTTCATTCACCCTCTGGTCATTATCACAAAATTGCATTCACCCTTGGGTCTTTATCACAAAATTGCATTCACCCGTTGGTCTTTATCACAAATTTGCATTCACCCTCGAGCCTTTATCACAAAATTTCACTCACCCTCGAGCCTTTATCACAAAATTTCATTCACCCTCGAGCCTTTATCACAAAATTTCACTCACCCTCGAGCCTTTATCACAAAATTTCATTCACCCTCGAGCCTTTATCACAAAATTTCATTCACCCTCGAGCCTTTATCACAAAATTTCATTCACCTTCGAGCCTTTATCACAAAATTTCATTCACCTTCGAGCCTTTATCACAAAATTTCATTCACCCTCGAGCCTTTATCACAAAATTTCACTCACTCTCGAGCCTTTATCACAAAATTTCACTCACCCTCGAGCCTTTATCACAAAATTTCACTCACCCTCGAGCCTTTATCACAAAATTTCATTCACCCTCGAGCCTTTATCACAAAATTTCATTCACCCTCGAGCCTTTATCACAAAATTTCATTCACCCTCGAGCCTTTATCACAAAATTTCATTCACCATCGAGCCTTTATCACAAAATTTCATTCACCCTCGAGCCTTTATCACAAAATTTCATTCACCTCGAGCCTTTATCACAAAATTTCACTCACCCTCGAGCCTTTATCACAAAATTTCACTCACCCTCGAGCCTTTATCACAAAATGTCATTCACCATCGAGCCTTTATCACAAAATGTCATTCACCCTCGAGCCTTTATCACAAAATGTCATTTACCCACGAGCCTTTATCACTAAATTTCATTTACCTTCGAGCCTTTATCACAAAAATGTCATTCACCCGCGACTAAATGTTCTTATGTTGTTCGTAATTTTTGTCTTACTCTCCTTTGTCTTTAATGTTATTTATAATTCATTTTGTCACATGAGCAAAAAACATAAATTAACTCATTTCTCAAGTGTTTATTTTATTCAAGTTTTTGAACATCCTAAAAATATGTACAGGAAAACTAGTAGTGATAAAACAAATTAACGCATTAAAAATATAATTTTTCTAGTTTACATAAAGTAAAGTTTGTAAACAACAGTCTTAGAATTAGATTCTTAGAAACAATGTTTTCTTATTGTGTTATGTTTACTACACACACACAAAAATGACAGCAGTATCCAATACCATAATTCCCGCCATAAGTACGTCGGTCGGTCACATCATGCACACCGTCATTTGCGCACTTTTATATTTTCGAGAGAGAACATTAACTTTCAACCACAGCTAAGGGGTGCAACTGTTGTTGAAAGTTATATAATAATTGTATTGTTCCCCTTACACGTACTCTCCCGAAAATAGAAAAGTGCGCAAATGACGGTGTGCGTGAACAGTTTGATTATGGAAAGAAGCCAACAACACAATTGATAAACAGTACATGAACATCTTCTTGGAGACAGGAAGGTGCGGAGATGTAGATTAAATCAACAGACAATCAAGATACTCCTCTGTCCAGTTTCATTCCGGAAACGGATTTAACTAATCATTTTCTTAAAAGATAACTTAAAATGTAAGTTTTTGATTCTTTCTTCAGAGCAAAATTTTAAGTTTATATCTTGATGCCAACAAGTGCTGGTAGATTGAAGTACAGTAAATATATATAGAATTCTAGTTCTATCAGAAAAAATAGCTTAATTGGCAACACGAATTAAGTTACAGTTCAACAGTTGGCCTGCGGCGATCCTCCAGTGTTGCCATTTATAAATTTATGATCCCACTAGCTTGTCTCGTCTGCTCTAAAAGGTTAGATTATAGTAAATTTGGGCAATATCCTGCTACTTTGAAATTGGAAAACTATAGGTAGAGAGAAAAAAACGTCTCAAATTTCCAGCTCCACTGCCATTAAAAACCAATAAGAGCTTACTAACCACTTTAATGGCAATGTCTTTTGTAAGTATATAAAAATTATAAAAATATCTGAGTAAATTAAGTCATTCACCCTCTAATTTCTTTCATCCTTCATTGACCCCTCTAGTTTCATTCATCCTTCATTGACCCCTCTAATTTCATTCATCCTTCATTGACCCCTCTAATTTCATTCATCCTTCATTGACCCCTCTAGTTTCATTCACCACCAAAATAATTTCATTGACCCTTTAGTGAACGATTTACCAGTTTATGAAGAACTGCTGTACGGTCCCGCGGATACTGCCCGAATTCCAGACCGTTCAGTTCGTCTCTGCACGTTGAGAAGGTCATCAGCTAGCGTCGTAAGAAAGTTCTTGTTCAATAACCCCGGAGCAGAAGGAAAAAGGGGCTTCAAAGATCATACATCAAACGAAGAAAGAAAACTTTGACAAGGAAAACTCCGAAAGAACTGGAACCAAGATACAAACAACATAAAACATTGAGATGACTGGTTGAGAGCATGTCCTCCACAGAGTGTTGAGAGTCGAAGTGGAAGAGAAAGTGGCCGGTGGCGAGATGCTAAGGGGATGATTGCAGGTCAAAAGGCATTGCTGATGTCACGTGTTTTGTGTAAGAGGTTGTTGTAGCAAACAGTTTTATGTTTCCATCAATTTGTGCATTTGAATCAACAAAAGTGTGATCAAAGTTTTTGAAACAATAACAACTGATAACGCAACTCTGGTTATTACCAAACATTATGGAATATATTTTTTGTGGAAACATGTTGATAGCATCACATACAGTGGCGTACTAAGAGAGGGTGCGAGGGGGCGGTCCGCCCCCGAGTGACAGCCAGGGAAGGGTTGTAAAACCCTGAACAGTTGATGTTGGACACTTCTCACAGGATGAACTGACGTACAGATTTACACAACATGGGATTCAATGAATAAACCCAGTCAGGACGATCCAAGCTTTATCCCATATGATAATTTACAACAGCGCGAACTGTGTACATATCAGTTAAGGCTTCACTGTCTGACATGCCACGACCGGCTATTCAGTCATTCCTCTTTGTTATTCAAATATATAAATTAAAAAAAAAAAAAATCTTTGTTATTCACATTGCCCATATTTCCGTTGTCGGCCTTATCTAATATAAACTGCAGATAAACTGCTTGTGCTTTAACTTTGATCCCCACAGACACCTGAGAGGCTAATCTGCCTCGGAAATACACAATTCCTGACTAATATGAATTCTGCACACAACTAAAATGGACACCTTGTCCTTCCACAGTCCCGACCAACGTCCACTCTCCAACTGACGTCACACTGTCACTGTGACGTCATCCTTAACAACGCATATTTTACTTCTTTCATAAAATCTGCGCAACGATAATTAAAACAAACCCTCTATCGGGAAAACCCGAAGTCTTCAGTGGTCGTGAGCAGCTCTAAAACACGGGCACTATATAGTTGAAAATATATTTGCAAGTGGGTTTCTTTATTTGTGCTATATATCGCTCCACCTATGTCCCAGTCTTGACATGTGGATGCGAGTCATGGGCAATGACTACAACCCACAAAAGCCAGATCCAAACCTCAGAAATGAGGTATCTGAGAAAGGTGGTTGAAGTAACATGAGACATGGTCCGCAACCAGACGATACGTCAAGGCCTAAAATCCCACCCCCTGCAGACCCAAATAGAACAGTCCCAACTAAGATGGTTTGGCCATGTCAGCAGAATGGGAGAAGATCGGCTACCACGACAAGCATGGGAAACAAAGAGCCAGGGATCCAGACACCCAGGACGACCCAGAGTCCGCTGGGAGGACAACATTAGACAATCTTTGAAGGACCGAGGACTAGAATGGAACCAGGCCACGAGGAAGACAACCGATAGGATAGTCTGGCGCTCTCTCTCTTCCAAACCTCTACACCTCACGGTAGAAGGGGAACGACTAAGTAAGTAAGTAAGTAAGTTTCTTTATTTTTTTGGGGGTGGCAGGGGGGGGGGGGGGTGCCAAAGGTAGGATCCACCCCAAGTGCCAAATACTTTAGGTACGCCCCTGATCACATGGTAGCCTTTTTTCTGGAATTCCAAAAATAAAAGATATCATTTTTCTATTCGGGGGGAGCAAGTAGCCACTGCTGTAGGTAGGGCCCTTGCATGACGCCTGCGCGAAGCTTTGACATGTTCTTGTATCAGTTGTTTCTGTAACAATGTATTTGACATGTTCTTGCATCAGTTGTTTCTGTAACAATGTATTTGACATGTTCTTGTATCAGTTGTTTCTGTAACAATGTATTTGACACGATCAGGTTGCTGGCCTCATGTGCAACCTCATACTAGTCGCCTTGTGTGACGTGTCTGAGGAAGTAGTAAGTTTATTCGTTCGTTGTCTCATCAAAGACCCCCGGAGACGCCACTGGGCAAGAATAAAACACCAGAGCCGCTATAAACAAGCCTGAACAAGAAGAACAGGGGGACAGACAAAAAAGATAAAGGGTGCTTGAAAATCACTTCAGCGGATGGCATAGAACAAAAAAACTTGGGGGGGGGGGGGCATAGATCACGAACTTCAGCGGGTGACAGAACAAAACTTAGAGGGGTTACATAGATCAAGAACTTGAACAGATGACATAGAATAAGAACATGAACCGGTGACACATAACAAGAGCATGAAAGAGTGACGTAGAACAAGTACATGAACAGATGATACATAACAAGAACGTGAACGGATGACAGAACAAGAACGTGAACAGATGACAGAACAAGAACGTGAACGGATGACAGAACAAGAACTTGAACGGATGACGTAGAACAAGAACATGAACAGATGACGTAGAACAAGAACATGAACAGATGACGTAGAACAAGAACTTGAACAGATGACGTAGAACAAGAACATGAACAGATGACGTAGGACAAGAACTTGAACAGATGACGTAGAACAAGAACATGAACCGATGACGTAGAACAAGAACTTGAACAGATGACGTAGAACAAGAACTTGAACAGATGACGTAGAACAAGAACATGAACAGATGACGTAGGACAAGAACTTGAACAGATGACGTAGAACAAGAAGATGAACAGATGACGTAGGACAAGAAGATGAACAGATGACGTAGGACAAGAAGATGAGCAGATGACGTAAGACAAGAACATGAACGGATAACGTAAAACAAGAACGTGAACGGATGACGTAGGACAAGAAGATGAACAGATGACGTAGAACAAGATCTTGAACGGATGACGTAGAACATGAACGGGTGACGTAGAACAAGAATATGAACAGATGGCGTAGAAAATGAACGGGTGACGTAGAACAAGAAGATGAACAGATGACGTAGAACATGAACGGGTGACGTAGAACAAGAATATGAACAGATGACGTAGAACAAGAAGATGAACAGATGACGTAGAACATGAACGGGTGACGTAGAACAAGAATATGAACGGATGACGTAGAACAAGAACTTGATACCAGAACTTCTACTGTTGTAGGCGCGTAGTTGTAATTTAGCGGGCTTCATTCTCATGAGATGGCCAAACTACGTACTTATATTTTTTTTTAAATTAGACTGTCAGTCTTCTATTCTATTTTGTTGCTATACTCCACATCTCTCTCTTTTAGTATAACATCTAAAACACTGCTTCTTAACCCGGGGTGCATCCACTCTTCCCCCCCCCCCCCCCCTTCCTCATCGTGGTGATTCGCGGAGCCCCTTTTCTGGTGGCTCGAGACATGCCAGATATTTTAATCATCATAAACACTATATAATGCTTTTTCTTCTTAAATCCTTAGCCCCTGACTGACAAAGCAGTCAGTGGTCATCACGCCTAGTGGCGTCTTGTTCGGCAGCAACAAACTGCCTCCACTTTGCTCTGTCGGTGGCCATCCTTCATGCCGTGCCCCAACTCTGGTTCATGCTTTGCATCTCTAACTCCACTATTCTCCGCCAGGTTGTCTTTGGTCTGCCTCTCTTTTTCACTGTCCTTCTGAGGTCCAAAACATAGCAGTTCTGGTGATGGTATCAGGTTCTCTTCTGACAGGGTCAACTCAGTTCAAGCGTCTGCCTGCTATGATGGTGGGCATGCCTATTTGACTGCAAAGTGTAAGCAGTTCATGATTGGAGATGGTATTCGGCCAAACAATTCGAAGAATTTTCCTTAGGCATGTTGTGTGGAAAGAGGACAATTTGGACACTATATAATACATATAACTCAGATGTATTTGTACACAAGAAAACAATCACAACGAGAATTACATACCCGAACCTTTAGGCACATTTTGTAAATAACATTTTCTCAAAACATACCTTTATCTCTCTTTTCTTTTTTTTCTTTTTTTTTCTCATTTTTGGCATGTTTTGCGAGCTAGAAGATAATGAGCTTCGAGGCTTCTTAAGACGCTTTAAAGGGGTGCGAGGCTTCGTAAATTACTGTTAAGGGGTACAGGACTTCTGAAAGGATAAGAAGCCCTGATTTAATACATACAAATGCTCATATGCAGACACGTATCTCGCACGCATACACGCGTATCTCACGCGCCTGTACCCCAGACTCTCATTATTAACCCTTAAGGGCTCACAAACTCTTCCGGCGTTTTATCTGACACTCGCTTGTGGGCGTTATCAAGTGTAAGCGCCTACGAATAAGGCTATCTAAATGCATGTCCAGACCGGCCAGAAAACTATCCATATAATTGAATTAGGGGGAAATTGTTCAACTCTGCTGAGCTTGTATGTTGCCAAACCGTGCAAGTATTCCCTTAAGTGAGAGACGAAAAATGACGATATGAATTTTTTTAATGTTTTTCTTTGTAACTCTTAAAAGGCGTGGTAGTTTTTCCATGCTTCATGCCCGGAGTTTCTGTCTCTTTGAGTTTTTGTTTAATATTAAAGTTTAAGGGTTGGCTCTATCCAATTTTTTTTTTTTTTTGCACAATATGGCAATGTTATACATAATTATAAAGGATAGTAACAAGAAGAGACATGGTTCGCAACTAGACAATACGTCATGGCCTCAAAACCCAGCCACTGCAGACCCACATGGAACAGTCCCAATTACGATGGTTTGGCCATGTCTGCAGAATGGGAGAAGATCGGCTACAAATATGCGAAACGAAGAGCTAGGGATCCAGACCTCGCTGGGAGGACAACATTAGACATTCTCTGAAGGACTGACTGGAACCAGACAAGGAGGAAGACAGTGGGATACGATGGTATGATGCTCTTTCTGGCAAACTTCTACGCCCCAGATTAGAACAGGAACGACTAATTAAGTAAAGGAAAGTGAGTGAGGATTAATAAAATATTAAATTTCGGACACAAAACAAAAACTTAGTTAAATTTACTGGCCCTGAAATTTGCCCAACCATGTTGAGCACCTCGGAAACGCGGCCCTGAACACTTGCCTCTCTTCCTGTAAAAGTAATCTATGGTTTCGGCAGTTAAGAAGAAAACTATGTTAGCTATCGCTATATGCCTGTGTTCTCTGAATATATCGTTGTGTAGATGTTTTTTATTCTTTCAATTTGTGTCGTTAAGTGTCATGGGAAGAAACATTTTCCGCTAATAAGTGAGCTCTGCTGAACTGGCTGAAGTCAAATCCCTCAGGATTTCGCTGCGGCAGTCTATCTTTCAGGCGTTCTTTTGTCATAAATCCATACTTTCTTCCGATGTAGGCGTTTAATAGTTGCTGGCAGAACTGTATTTAAAGGGTGGGACCAGTCTGTTTGACAAGGGTTCGCAATGCGTTCGCCAACTGACACATGTGACGAATTGGCGACAAAACTGTGACTTTTTTTTAGCCTGGCGTGGTTCTGAAGGTCAAGTGTTGTTCACGAGGGTCTCTGAAGAGACAAAAACAGAATAGGCCTCCTGCAGCCTTAGGCATGTCGTAGAAGACGATTATTGTTATGGGGTACATGGGACTGGCAAGCTCATCAGGTTAATAAATCGTTACAGAACCCCCGACTGCAAGAATATTTGAACGCTTGGTGCAGGCTACAGTGGTAGCTCCATTCTCTATATGGAGCGGAATACAATGATAAGGATAGTGATGTTGATTGTGGTGGTGGTGGCGGCGGCGGCGGAGAAGGTGGCGGTGGATTTCATGAAAAAATAAATTCTCTAAAAACACGAATACTGATATTTCCGGACTTCTCCGCCACCTAAGAGTAGTTCTTCCATTTCCAGATAATTCAACAGGCTTACGAAATTCCGAGATTCAGCCAAATTTTGACCAGTTAATTATACAGAAAGATTACAAGGTTTCAGAGGCGTACTTTAAGTATTTGGCACCAGGGGCGGATCCTACCTTTAGCTCCCACGCCCCCATAAAGAGACACTCGCAAGTATATTTTTAACAGTAAGTGCTATCATAAAAGTAGCCAATGGCACCCCCCCCCCCCTTTTTTCTGGCTGTCACCAGGGGGCGGACCGCCCCCCCCCCCATTCTTAGTACGCCACTGCAAGGTTTCACGTTGATTTCCCTTAATCATTGAGCTTACTTGATTTGTGTTTCAAAAGAGTTGGGATTATATTGATCCCATCTCATTGTAATGTCCCCGTAACTGAAGAGGTTGACAGATTTACAAAGGAAGATGGAGAGCTACCTCAGCCTGATATAAGCATAACTTTCGGAGAGGTCAAGAGTTTGATCACTATCAGAAGTAGATTCAGGAACAAGTGGGATGGAGAGCGTCCAGGACACCAAACAAATTATGCATGTTACCAGCTCAGCAGAAGAGAACAAGCGGTAATTTTCAGGCACCGCACGGGCCACAACAGATTAGAACACCACCTATTCTTCTTCTTCTTCTTCTTCTTCCTCGTTCGTCCTGAAAAGGACGTTGGTTGCGTTGTGCCCGTTTTCAGCGAAGCTGCGATATCTGCACCTTTCGGCCGACACATCCGACTTCAGCACGGCATTTTTTGGGACCGGGCTTGCCTTCCCACTTCGAGCCCTACTCTCTCAGCCAGACTGCAGTGATGCAGTCTGTTTTCAGGACCACCACTTGGAGGTGGAGTAAGGTCTTGGTCAGCTCTGGTTCGCTGACCCTGACGCAAACAGTCTAGCTATGGGTCGCTGACTGCATTCTCTATTGCTGCGTCTTTGGGTCCCACCACCTATTCAACAAGCTAAAGATAGGAACTACCGATGAGTGTGACTGTGACACCGATAAAATAACTGCTGAACATCTGCTTCAAAGATGCCCAACATATGAGCAACAGAGAAAGCACAAATGGCTGTCACCTGTACCACTCCTGGAAAAACCCTATGGAGATAAAAATAGCCTCAAGTTGACCACTACTTTATTTAACATATTCAAGTAGACTCTTGAGACTGTACGAAGAAGAAGATTTGTGTTTGATTCTATCACCCCAAATTAAAAAAAAAAAATGAAAGAATAAAAACTCAAAACCGTAGGGATCGTACATGAGCAAAAAAAATTCTTGAAAAACAAAAGTTGGTTACAGGAACTTAGGAATTTTCTTTTTTAATGTAAATTGGTAGGAGCCTTTTTTATTTAATGTGGCGAATGAATCATAACATTCGCACCACTTCTGGCTTGACTCAAATCCTATTGCCCACCCGGGGTGTTTAATATTCTCTCTGTCGGTGTTGCTGATGGAGGACGTTCCATTTCACTGTTTCTCTTTTTAGTTTCTTAGACTGGATGTATGCAAACACCATCGTCATTCGGTTAAAGGTGGAGTTTTTATAGACTCTGATGAACAAGCTCCATGACGTTGACTGTGCAGACGACTTTTGCTTTATTATCTCTTTGTAGAAAATAGACACCACGTAATGTGATAATGCTGAATGAGAGATCACAACAGTTGGAATAAAAAATTTTTTTTTTTTTTTTTTTTTCATTCGTTACCGTGTGCTTTATTTTTTCTTTGTCTTTTCCTTCTCCATGTGATTTTTTTTGGGGGGAAAGGGGGGGGGGTCTTTTCCTTCTGCATGTAAATTTTTTTTTTGTCTTTTCCTTCTCCGTGTGTGTTTTTTTTTTCCTCTCTTTTCCTTCTCCGTTTTTCTTTCTTTTCCTTCTCCGTGTGTTGTTGACTTTTCCCTCTCCGTGTGTTGTTGACTTTTCCTTCTCCGTGTGTTGTTGACTTTTCCTTCTCCGTGTGTTGTTGACTTTTCCTTCTCCGTGTGTTGTTGTCTTTTCCTTCTCCATGTGCTTTTTTGTCTTTTCCTTCTCCGTGTGCTTTTAGTTGTGTCTTTTCCTTCTCCGTGTTATTTTGTCTTTTCCTTCTCCGTGTGTTTTTTGTCTTTTCCTTCTCCATGTGCTTTATTTGTCTTTTCCTTCTCCCTGCGTTTTTTAAAAATATTTTTAGTTTTTTTTTTTTCATTTCCCTCTCCGTTTCTTTTTATTACCTTCTTGCGTGTTTTTTGTTTGATCTTTTCTTTCTCCGTGTGTTTTTATCTTTTCCTTCTCCATGTAATTTTTTTTTCTTTTCCTTCTCCATGTGCTTTATTTGTCTTTTCCTTCTCCCTGCGTTTTTTAAAAATATTTTTAGTTTTTTTTTTTCATTTCCCTCTCCGTTTCTTTTTATTACCTTCTTGCGTGTTTTTTGTTTGATCTTTTCTTTCTCCGTGTGTTTTTATCTTTTCCTTCTCCATGTAATTTTTTTTTCTTTTCCTTCTCCATGTGTGTTTTGTTTATTTTGTCTTTTCCTTCTCCGTTAGTTTTTCTGTCTTTGCCTTCTTCGAAATTTTTTTTTTTTTTGTCTTGTCTTTCTCCGTGAGTTTTTATGTCTTCTGTCTTCATCTACGTCTCTTACCCTGGTGATACTAGAACTTTAGGGTGGGAATAAGAAGGCAAAGGCAGGGTAGGATGGAAACTGGTCACCTTACCTCTCGAAGCTGGACCAAAACAAGCATGTCAATCAATCAATCAATCACTACCCTGTAGCTCCCCAAGCAGCATAGGCCTTCAACAAACACATGCCAAGTCTTCCTGTCCTGTGCCATCCGCGCAAGTTCTTTCCATGTTTTCCTCATCATTTTCACCTCTGTTTCCACTTCTCTGCTCCATGTGGTTTATGGTATACCTCTGCCTCTGTGGATTCCAGAACAAGGACTGCCTTGAAATGCTATCAACAGGTTTCCTCAATGTGTGTCCTATCCATCGTCAGCGTCTTATTCTCAACTCTTTATAAAAAAAAACTTCAACAAACATGGACAAGTCAAATACAGAATATAAAAGCAATCATGTGATCTTACAGTAAAGGTTTCAATTTATTTAACATGTTGAGTTTTTAACAGCCCCACGGACAGCCATATATTTATCGCCACGTACGTCATGCATGAAGGACTAGTAGACATTCTCTATCGTTGTAATCTCAGACACCTTCCTCCCCCCTCCCCCGGGACTAAACTTACTGTTAAATAAATGGGGTGTCGGTTTATATCTGTCACAAGGAAGAAAAATAATTGAAAGAATCGATAAAGAAGAAGAAAATAATCGTCTAGGATGGGAGTGTAGCCCACGATTTGATCTGATTAATTCTGCTTAACGGGGAACTATTTTTAGTTCACTTAGAACGCCTTTTTTCCTGAGCTTCGAAAAGACGCGGCCCACACTTCTATTGGAAACTTTTAAGGAAGGAAGGCTAGAATACACTATTCATTTATTAGTTCATCGTCCTTCGGTTTCAAAGTATCATGGGTGTCCATAGGGCATGATGCGCAACATAAGATTCACAATGTCTCTCAGCCTCTCATGCTCAAGCCTACCTCACCTACAAGCGGCGGAACATGTTCTCACCAGTAATCCAGCTGAAGTTTGGGGTTTCAATCCCTAGCGGAAAGCTGGATGGGACAGCAGACGAGGTTCAGGCGAAATCATTTTCCCAGCCAGTTAGGACAGGGATGAGCCCACTCTCCCATTGAAGAGGTGATGAAGTCGTCGATACTGGGCCAGAAGGCGCACCGGAAACCACAGTTTCACGCAACTCGGTCTTTTTTATGGATGAGTACACCGTCAAAGTACCATAAAAGGCAAAGGTAGTCCTACAGGGCACTGGTACAAATTCATTTAGGCATATCATGTGTGATGTACGGCGGTACTGTTATTATAAGTGGAAATTAACATTATAGACGAATTGATAAGGGTGGAATTAGGATGCCGTCAAATTACCACCTCTATCGACACCAGGTATTACAATGCAAGATGTGGGTGTCTTATCTGGTTTAGATTGTTGCGGTGTGTGTGTTGCAGTAGAACAGTTCAGGGTACACCACAGGCAACATGACGTGTAGAGTCATAAAAATGGTAACTTCGCTTTAGGTTTATACCATTTATTGCACGCCACAAAACAGTCATGATACTTATGTTATCATCAGCATAGTATAACGAATGCAGCATTCAAACTCATGTTAACTGACAGTCATGTAGGAGTCAATACTCAATAGTTGTATGGAAAACAAATATCATAGCGAAGCTTGATAAATAATACATATAACTTCTGCAACCGTGGTCCGCTGCAGATCCTTAATGTTCATAGACAATAATAATTATTCCTTCCTGATGCTAGCAGATCAGATGTATACAATACGTCCGTTTACTGTCTGCACGTGAGTAGCATACATGGATTACAGGTCAGCTCGACCTTTATAACCTTCCTAAGTCTAACCATCTGACTTGGACGTGATCTCTGATATAACGAATCCTGGAACACAGACAATAGTCTTGTTGGTCTAGAGCGACCCATAGATATATAACTAGTTCAGGTATAAAGATACCGATGACTTAATCCTAGTCAAAGTACCTCTCCATTTTGAATCACACAGGCGAGCAAAAAGGCGACAAAATGACGAACCTCTAGATGATAGCCTAAAGTTCGATACAAGAGGAATTACCTTATTTCGGAAAATCAACCATGAACATATGCCTCCAGGCAGGCTTGAATAATACGGGGAAATAGTCTAGTTAGCTAACTAACTCACAAAGACAATGTATTTCCCTCAGAGAATCACAAGACGCAGTCGCGTCCGCTCGCTAATCAGTCCATTTCTCAACTCCCCGACCTGGGCGGAACAACAAACGACAACCAAGTCGAGACATGCGCAGAGTGACAATCTCTGAGTCGCTGTTCACAATAAGACGATTCTAAGAACATTCGAGATAAAAGTCTTACACAGTCGCGCCTTTTATGGACATGAACAGAAGCGTTAAGAAAGGTTTCAAACATCTACAACAGTTGACTGATACTACCAAATAAGGAGATATGGTCACGCTTCGTTCAAGACATTATAGACCGAACGTGTCTCTATACAAGAGGAGGTAAACTCATAAAAAATAGCAGTATCGATATATCGGGTTCTGTCCCTTTGACCATAAAATATATATATAACATGCATTTCAGTCAAATAATGATCATACATACGAAAAAAACGATCATACAAAGACTTTGGAAAAAAGTAATTATTTGTGCGTAACATTACCGCACCCTCCCGGGAAAAAAAAAAAATGAAACATTTTTTTTTTTTTAAATCCTGGAGCCGGAAAAATCTAGGCTCCTAACGCACGTATGATGCGCGGATATACCTAACAAAATAGCTCAACACTTGGAGCAAAACTGAGATCATATCCCAGGTCCTTAGAGAAAAATTTATCTAAGTATACGCGTATATATCCCAGGAAGGTGCCACCAACACAAACCACAATGCTGGCAACATCATAATAAAAGTCAAATTATTCTCATACCAATATATGAAATCAAATATATTATTATGATATCATACAATGTGTTGCAAATAGCGGTGTAATATATTAATATACCGCACTATTTTATTACATTATGTAATGCATCAGTAACTAATAAGTAATACATGTGTTGATCTTCGTTGACATAAAACATTCAATAGAAGAAGATGTGGACATCATCCGCTCCCAATCTAGGACAGGACTTGATATACTCAAAGTTCCACAATGGACACAATCTCGCATCTTCAATGATGTGCTGCGAAAATATCAATAACACAAATCTTAAAGACAACTGGTAAATCTCTCAATACAATCCTGAAAATAATTTATTTAAATGTGGCCGAGTGATCTTTTGGCCCGTATATCACTAACTAAGCCTTCTTAGATAATTACATGGAACAATGTTATAAATTCCCCCTCAAAAAAGTGAGAAAAAAAAAATCTACTAACATGTCATTATAACATTGGACTGTATATCAGGAAATATATATATGACAGAAGAATCATGTGGAATCGTGTGGGCATCTGGACAGAATGTCCGCCATTACATTATCCGAACCACGGATAGCTCGAACCGAGAAATGAAATGGTTGAAGAGCTATGGCATAACGAGTGGACCTCGAGCTCTTCAAGTTTTTGCTCTGAATAGCAGTAAGCGCTTTCTGGTCGGTTTCCACAATGAAATGTGCGCCTAGAAGAAATCTTTGTAACTTCAGAATAGACCATACCATAGCCAATAACTCACGGTCTAAAACCGAGTAATTCTTTTCTGCAGCATTTAATTTCCTAGAGATATACATCACCGGATGCAGAGTATCAGAATACTCCTGCATTAGTGCTGCCCCAATCCCAGTTGACGAGGCGTCACTTCGAAGAACAAAAGTCTTCTCAATAGTAGGTAACCTAAGAATAGGTGGAGATGAAAATAGGTCTTTAACCTGGTCCAATGAGGATTGACATTCTTTTGACCAGCGGATCAAATTAGGCGACCCTTTCTTCAATAAAGTAGAAAGCGGTGCCATAATGGAGGACAGATTCGGAATGAATCGTCCGTAGAATTGGATCAAACCTAATAGACTCCTTACTTGTTTCTTTGTCTTAGGGACCGAAATGTTAAGTATTTTTGAAACATTGTGGTCCTCTGTCTTTAAAAGACCATGACCAACACGATGACCTAGGAAAGAAATCTCACTAAATCCTATAAAGGCTTTAGAGGGTTTTGCAGTCAAGTTATACTCGCGAAGAGTAGACAGTAATTCGTATAAACCCAAATAGTGATCTTCCCAGGAATCACTGAATAGACAGATATCATCTAGATATGCTATGACATCTGTACGATATGCGAGAATTCGCCGCATCATGCGTACGAATGTAGCAGGGGCGTTCATAAGACCAAAAGGCATGAAATTCCATTGGAATAAACCCCTAGGTGTAGAAAAAGCTGTAAAAGGTTTGGCACGTTCAGTTAGCGGGACTTGCCAATAACCTTTAGACAAATCTAGTTTGGTAAAGAATCTAGAATTAGAAAGTTTATTGAGTAGCTCTTCTAATGAAGGCATAGGTTCAGCGTCGAACTTCGTAACTTGGTTCAATTTGCGATAATCTACGCAAATGCGAATGTTATTATCCTTCTTTCGAACAATAACCATAGACGAAGAGTATGCTGAAGTGGATGGTTCAATGATTTCCAAACGTATCATTTCATCCAATTCTTTTTCGACTTGAGACTGGAAATGGATAGGTATTGGATAGGGTCTGACTCTGATAGGATTATGATCAGTTAGCACAATGTCATGTTCAATGACATGTGTGTGTCCCGGGATGTCTGTAAGAACATCCTGAAATGTTTGCAACATCGAAGAAACTTGTCGATGTTCCTCAGCGGAAAGATTTGGAGAAACGGTCACGTTTTTCCAAGATTCCGTAGAATAAAGTGGGACCATAGAAAGAGGAAGATTGACATCAGAAAAAGTAGTTTCCTCATCCTGTATAACTGACAGCGATGAGTATTGACCATGAGGTACTTGAGAATTGTCCGTTGCCTGGAAAATAGGCTGCAAATAGTCTGGTCTTTCATGAAATTCCGTGAGCATATTTATGTGGAAAGTTTTATGCTTTCCATCAATATCGACAACATAGTCGACATCAGAAATTTTGGAGACTATTGCATATGGACCTTTCCATGCAATTAGAAGTCTGTTCTCCCTTGAAGGAAGTAGGACGAGAGCTTTGTCACCTGGACAAAGTTGTCGTAGACATCTATTCTTATTCGCAAACTGCCTTGCCTTTTCTTTAGCAAATTCGGAAGACGAAGTTGCTAGTCTGCATGCCTCAATGATTTTTTTCCTAAGAGCAATGACGTACTCATAAGAAGACTGAGTCTCATCGCTAATATTATCGGCAGTGATTAGATCGTGAAGTAAAGACATAGGGCCGCGCGGTTGCGCGCCAAAGACAAGTTCAAAAGGGGAAAACCCCGTATGTTCATTGGGGACCTCTCTATACGCAAAGAGAGCCGCGGGTAAGACCCTGTCCCAATCCTGAGGATGATCCTCAGTTATTTTACCCAGTAAAGTTTTTAGAGTCCTATTTAAACGTTCGACCAACCCATTAGACATTGGGTGATAGATACTGCTGAGAGACCTTTTTATATGTAGCATAGACATTACCTGTGACATAGTGTCTGATATCAGTTGAGTGCCATGGTCTGACAATATTTCTCCGGGAAAACCCAAGCGAGAAAATATCAGCCAAAGAGCGTCTGCGATATCAGCAGTTGAGATGCTCTTGAGAGGTATTGCCTCTGGCCAACGTGTGCACATATCGACACATGTAAGAATAAATTGATGCCCTCTAGCCGACTTAATTCTAAAAGGACCGATAATATCTATTGCCATTTTTTGAAAAGGGCGAATTGGAATGTCAGCAGCCTGAATAGGCGCAGCATGTCGTGGTCCTTTAGATTTGACCTCCTGACATACTTTGCAAGAGCGACAGTACATTCGTATGTCCTTGCTCACAAATGGCCAAAAGAAAGCCGCAAGAACTCTCGACTTTGTACGGGAAAAACCCATATGTCCAGCACATTGCGAGTCATGAGCATGTTGCAATATTTGCACCCTCATGCTCTTAGGCACAAGAATTTGTGAATGAGTGGATGTAGTCGAGTCTTGTACCATACGTACAAGTACGCCGTTCTTCATAGAAATCCAAGATTTTCTATTAGTATTTTGATTAGGATCACCTTTTTTTGCTAGAATGAAGAATTTTTGTAACGACGGATCTTCTTCTTGCAATTTGATAAATGAGTCACGTGTAATAGTCAAGTGACTATTTTGTTCATTTACTTCATCATTATTAGTTAATGAAGTTGGAGGTGGATCCAGAGCATGTGCTCTTGTGACCACCGTATTGGTAGCTTCAATGTTTTGCTCTTCCCAAACAGCAATCTGCTGTGGGGTACATTCCCTAACTCCGTGAATACGACCAATAATAAGGTCCGCAATAGGGTTTGGAAGTAGACACGCGTGGACCTCTCCCGTGAAGAAAGGAGTAGCAATATGTATTATGGCAGTAGGATATTTTTCCAACGTGCCACCAAATGTGACACATTTGATGACCTTTCCTGTAGCACAGAATGGATCTACAAGAGATTGCCTAACCCCGACAGTAGTACATCCAGAATCAAACAACACCGAGACTGGATTACTATTTACAAGCCCCTTATGTAATATAAGAGAACCTCTCCCATCATGAGCAACATTAGCAGGAAGAGCGGGCAAAGGATGACCACAGCTTAGAGTACTAATGGTTTTCGGATCAAATAAAGTACTGCATTGGATACATTTATTTGCCCTACCAAAGTCAAAAGATGAGCATCCGATAGCATTATGGTTTTTATCATTATTAACCTGTTTATCTGCTCCCTGAGATTCTTGTTGAACAGAGTTTGTCTGTTGATATCTTTTTCTCTTCTGTTGCGATCTACCGCGACCATTATTGCCTCTGCAATTATCATTAAAGTCCCTACTGTAATTTTTATCCTGGTTTGCGTTCCAGTTTCCATAACTGTCATTACCATCTCTATGCTGTTGAGAACCTCTATTATCTTGGTATTGAGGTCTCTGCAAAAAATATTTTCCTCTATACCGATTACCTTTATGAAAATTTCTAAAGTTACCGGGAATAGAATACCGTGTAATATTAGGTTGTCTCCAGTTCTGGGAAGAAGAATCTCCCTGAAATTGATTACCATGGTTCTGGGCATAATTACGGTTACTCTTTTTATTGAAATTTTGCTGGCTACCCTGAAATTTACGCATAAAATTCGGGCCATAAGGTGCTGCCGAAGCAACTGGCAGACCTTCTTTTACCTTAGAGTTGCTAATGGTTATGTGAGGATGTGCAGTAACATACTGGCTACAATATTCTTCCATTTCTTTTATATTTTTAGGCTTACGCTCATGAAGAAAAGAAAGAAAAGCTTCATTAACAGAAGACATAACCTTGTCTCTAAGAAGTAAGTCCATGAGGGCTTCAAATGTACTTTCTGTCTTAGAAAGCTCAACCCATCGTAAAAAAGTAAGACGTATGCCTGAGATGAATTCTGAGAATTCAACTCCAGTTTCTGGTAACATGTTTTTAAATTTAAGACGATATCCGTCTTCGTTAAGTTGGTACTTCTTTAACAATGCCGCCCTGACAACCTCATAGTTGTTCTTGTCAGGCACATCTACCATACCCAACAAAGTCAAAGCATCACCTCTAAGTATCTTGGACAGATGATAAACATATAATGTTTTATCTATATTATGCACCTTACATGCACTTTCAAATCTATCCAGATAAAATGTTATATCATCAATTGAAGCATTGAATGCTGGTAAATTAAGCTTGAAATCAACAGCACTAGACTTATTAGCAGATGATACCTTATTAGCATCATTAGCATTACTAGATAACTTCAACTTTTCTAACTCCAAAGCTAAGAGTTTTTCTTCATGTTCCATTTTTGCTTTTCTCTCATCAGCTTCTCTTTGTAACCTTCTTTCTTCAGCCTCAGCCTGTTTTTCTAATCTTTTATTTTCAGCCTCTATTTCAAGTCTCTTATTTTCAGCTTCTTTTTCAAGTCTCTTATTTTCAACCTCAGCCTGAAGTCTCTTCTCCTGAGATTCTGCTTCTCTTTTTTGTTTTTCCATTTCCATTTGTAATCTCTTTTCATCTACCTGCATCTGCAGTTTTAAATTTTCAGCATCTATTCTCTTTTGTTCAGTTAGTTCTTTCATTTTCTTTTCCTCCGACTTCAATGCCTTGGCATATTGAACAGTCGCAAATTCTTCTAATTTATCACCTGTCTTCCCAAGGGCTTTACCCTGCTCAATAAAGTACTCAAATGTAGACATGATGTCTAAAATGTGAGTACAGAACCTGAAATAATTAATTATCTTATTTCAATCTTAATAGCAACAAGACTTAATAAAGTGCTTGTATAATTACTATGTTTACTCCAATCTCTGTGGGAAACAAGACTTGACACCAATTTGTATTATCAGTTGTACAATAATATCACAAGTCACCTCTTAATTATCAGTGCACTACCCAAATCAGTGCATAACCATCAGTTATTTATCATAACTGCACTACAATAGTGCATAGGGAAAAAACCACCAGCTAGTTATGATAAGTGCACTATAGATCAATAGTGCATGAGCATATATGTAACAATAGTGAAAGCTAACTATGCAAGAACTATGCAAACAATAACAAGACAATGTAAACAATAACAAAGTACCAACAATGTAAACAAAACAAAGATCAAAGTCAATGTAAACAATAACAAAGATCAGAGTCAATGTAAACAATAACAAAGATCAACGTCAATGTAAACAATAACAAAGATCAGAGTCAATGTAAACAATAACAAAGATCAAACAATACGAAAACATTCGCATAAGTCAAATAAATAAACAGCGAAACTAAAAAGAATATGATGACAGAATGCGAAGATATGACAAACAAATGACGCTACAGTATATACACAACAATTTACGTGAAGAACTGAATAATAGAAAAGAGGAGACCTACAAATACAAACAATTGAAATCGAAACTAAAAAACAGAAAGAAAGAGAGAAACAAAAAAAAAAAAAAAATATACAAAAAACGAAAATAAAGCACAACTCGTCACAACTAAACAGATATAGCAACGATTGTCGCTAGCAAATTTCACAGTAGGAAATTCGCACAGTCCCTAACGAAAACGCTAACAGTAGAACCTCTGTGACGTGGTATCATCTACTGAAAGACACCGCCCAACCGAGAAAACCCGCAGAAATATAAACATATATAAATACAAATCCAAATAACATATAACATGTAAACATATAAAGAGTGCGAAAAATGTGATAGACAGAAGGCTCAGTTAGAACATAAGGGCACAGTTCACAAACAAAACAGGCCACTTAACTTCTATGTATCCACAACGTCAGCACAGTTCAGAACAGGATGTGATCAGCATTCTTAGGACAATGATCCAACGTTGATCCATATCTGCTCTCGTAAACTGCCATGACGAAGGAAATGAGCTTCTAACAGGAAACAGCTTCTGACAGGAAACAGCTTCTGAACTTGACCTTCTGAATCTGCAACAGTAATTCTGAGACCGGAACAGTTGTTACGGCACTTGTCCTTCTTCTCAACAGATCAGGAAATCCATTCGCTCGGTACTTGTCCTTCTATTTGTAGACAAACTTCAATACCGCCGAGCAGCGCCGGGTAGT
This sequence comes from Oreohelix idahoensis, assembly GCA_024509875.1. NCBI lineage: Eukaryota > Metazoa > Mollusca > Gastropoda > Stylommatophora > Oreohelicidae > Oreohelix > Oreohelix idahoensis. The sequence continues at coordinate 48,308 of JAMPIV010000083.1, forward strand.
TTCAAAATATCAACAACTGTCAGTACTGCTGCGTCTTTCAAAAAATTTCATCAAAGGTGATGAATAGCAACTGCAATGTTGTCTTGTAGTCTGCTGATGATGTCTGGGTTTGTTGACCCCCTTGAGAGTTGGTACCAGAATAAACCAACTATTGGCCACCATGAATTGATAAGGGTGGAATTAGGATGCCGTCAAATTACCACCTCTATCGACACCAGGTATTACAATGCAAGATGTGGGTGTCTTATCTGGTTTAGATTGTTGCGGTGTGTGTGTTGCAGTAGAACAGTTCAGGGTACACCACAGGCAACATGACGTGTAGAGTCATAAAAATGGTAACTTCGCTTTAGGTTTATACCATTTATTGCACGCCACAAAACAGTCATGATACTTATGTTATCATCAGCATAGTATAACGAATGCAGCATTCAAACTCATGTTAACTGACAGTCATGTAGGAGTCAATACTCAATAGTTGTATGGAAAACAAATATCATAGCGAAGCTTGATAAATAATACATATAACTTCTGCAACCGTGGTCCGCTGCAGATCCTTAATGTTCATAGACAATAATAATTATTCCTTCCTGATGCTAGCAGATCAGATGTATACAATACGTCCGTTTACTGTCTGCACGTGAGTAGCATACATGGATTACAGGTCAGCTCGACCTTTATAACCTTCCTAAGTCTAACCATCTGACTTGGACGTGATCTCTGATATAACGAATCCTGGAACACAGACAATAGTCTTGTTGGTCTAGAGCGACCCATAGATATATAACTAGTTCAGGTATAAAGATACCGATGACTTAATCCTAGTCAAAGTACCTCTCCATTTTGAATCACACAGGCGAGCAAAAAGGCGACAAAATGACGAACCTCTAGATGATAGCCTAAAGTTCGATACAAGAGGAATTACCTTATTTCGGAAAATCAACCATGAACATATGCCTCCAGGCAGGCTTGAATAATACGGGGAAATAGTCTAGTTAGCTAACTAACTCACAAAGACAATGTATTTCCCTCAGAGAATCACAAGACGCAGTCGCGTCCGCTCGCTAATCAGTCCATTTCTCAACTCCCCGACCTGGGCGGAACAACAAACGACAACCAAGTCGAGACATGCGCAGAGTGACAATCTCTGAGTCGCTGTTCACAATAAGACGATTCTAAGAACATTCGAGATAAAAGTCTTACACAGTCGCGCCTTTTATGGACATGAACAGAAGCGTTAAGAAAGGTTTCAAACATCTACAACAGTTGACTGATACTACCAAATAAGGAGATATGGTCACGCTTCGTTCAAGACATTATAGACCGAACGTGTCTCTATACAAGAGGAGGTAAACTCATAAAAAATAGCAGTATCGATATATCGGGTTCTGTCCCTTTGACCATAAAATATATATATAACATGCATTTCAGTCAAATAATGATCATACATACGAAAAACGATCATACAAAGACTTTGGAAAAAAGTAATTATTTGTGCGTAACACTTACTCTTATAACTATTTATAAAACTTAGTGTGCCGCTAAGTCTCCAACCTCGCTACACCACTGTTAGAGAGGCCCCTTTAGACTGTGAGGCCCTAAGCTGCAGCTTGTTTAGCTTATGCCTAAATCCGGGTCCTGGTATGTAGTTTGTTAGTTGTTGTCTTTTGTTATTCTCTATGTTGCGCGGCGGAAGGTGAAAGGTGAAAGTAAATAGAAAGAAAGACACGGAATTACAGAAGAAATAGTGCTATTCTCAAGACGTGGGGACAGAAATTGCACACCATAGTTCTTTACCGTCCTTTCTTGACGTGTTATTTGCTAGTCCTTTATAATGTAGATTTCTTCATTTGTTCGGAAGACACGGAATTACAGAAGAAATAGTGCTATTCTCAAGACATGGGACATAAATCGCACACCATAGTTCTTTACAAGTCCTTTCTTGACGAGATATTTGCTAGTCCTTTATAATGTAACTTCCTTCATGTGTTCGTACCCCCCCCCCCCCAACCACACACACACACACATTTTCCAACCATAAAAAAAAGCCTTACTCGCGATTTGCCTCAACCCTTTTGATTTCATTTATACATTGATCAATGTCATCTGCACAATTTTCTTATCTCCGCACATCATTAACCAAACAAACTGGATGACGTCAGAAATATTTTTTTTCTTGTAATGTCCATCTTTTTATTCCTTGTTTGTTTTATACACCACAAATCACACCCCTCCCCCTTCCACACACACACACACACACACACACGCACACAGACACACACACACACACACTCACACACACACACACACACACACACACACACACACAAAACCACCACAGTTTGCCAGCGCGAGATCTAATCGGTTTAATCAGGTTATATCTTTTCTGTCCAAGCTGTATTTACACAGTCCGAGTTACGTGTTAAAAATAACCCTTTTAGACATCAGAAACTGTTTGTTTGCTGCAAAATTAATTTGCTGGCCTTGCATAAGTTGATGATTTTTTTGTTTTATTTTTGGTTGTTTCCTTATTTGTTTTCTTCCGTGGGCGGTTTCATTATATTTATTTTACTGTCCTTTTTTAAGATTTCCGCGTAAAAGTAGAAACATAATACATTCATATTCACCATATTCACCATATATAGGGTATGTAAGAAGTAATAGGACAGTTTTATTTTTTTTTTTTTTAAATTATTATAACAGATTATCAAGTATGCGACTTAAGACCACTCGTACTTATGTCATCCTGTTCTTCTTCTCCTTCTTCTTTTTCTTCTTCAGTATACATGATGAGAGAGAGAGAGAGAGAGAGAGAGAGAGAGAGAGAGAGAGAGAGAGGAAGGGCAGAATGTCAGACGGTCCTGCGTGCCCAATTCTTAAACCCTTTGAAAATAAAGTTCGTTCGTTCGTTCTTCTTCTTCTTTTTCTGTCGCCATTCAGTTATAGAAGGAGCATAGGCCTTCAACAAACTTATGCTAAGACTTTTTCCTTTCCTTCATGTCTGGCTCCAGTTCACTTTTCCATATGTTCGTTGGTCTTCTACCTCTCTTCCCCTGGGGATTCTAGAGCAGAGATTGTCTGGAAATGCTATCAACAGGTTTCCTCAATGTGTGTCCTGTCCATCTCCAGCGTCTTCTTCTCATCTCTTGTTCCACTGGCGCGTGTCTGGTTCTTGTCATCAGTTCCACGTTAGCGATCTTTGTCATGACCACTTCAATCTTTCTATTCTACGCAAGCACCCCTTTATGAAAGTGCTGACTTGAGGACCTTCTCCTGTCTTGGATAGCTGAGTTTGATGTTCCTTTGTTGACCTGCTCATGTGTTTGTTAAAGTTTGTGTAGTTTAACATTTTGTTTTTACATGATATGGTAACCGACCCCATGCCCAACCCTCTTTAGTCGATTTTTACGACATGCATGGTGGGGAACAGTGTTACTGTGGTGAAGTGGGATGTTATAAATATTTATAGGGGACTTAGTGTACTGACTGAGATCAGCTGTGAAGGTATCTATATCTAATAAGAGTAGTGTATTATAGATAACCTTACTTGCTGCCACATATATATATATCTCAGTCAGAATTATTCTGGACTAGTGTGATGACTACGTTGTATGTCTAGGGTATGTGTATGATGAAGTGTAAGTCATAACAACAACAGACAGATAAACAATTTAATTTATTCCACCACACTTGACAACACTGTGACACTCACATACATATAACACTCTAAAGGATATCTTAAAGGAGTCACTGATAACTTTTCAAATAACAATATGTATTCATTGCTGTTATGAATGAATATGTGTCCTGATTCAAATACAAAGGGAACCAGGAATCACAATCAATTTTACTTACAAGTTATATGTACAGAATTTATCAATATGAATATTGTAGTGACATATATTATTAAAAGTATCCTGTGTGTGTCAGTTGTGTAGTAGTAATATGAGGTAATACTGGTTTTGTTTTGTTCAAGCTCTGTTGGTATTTGTCATCATGACTTCAATAGTTTGTCTTTATTGGAACTAGTATTGGAGATGTTCTCAGTTCCTGATATTAAAACAATTTAATTCCCCTCTTAAGTTTATGTTACAATGTTATTTTAAGATGGGGGTACATAATTTTGAGCTCAGCTGGCCACATCAGCTTATCTTGCGTGATGGCGGCAGGAAAAGACTCCTCTGCTCGATTTCTCCCCTGTGCTCTGGAGACACCTCACTGATAGCTAAATGGACCAAGGAGTATGCTGTCCGACTCTGGATTCAGCAAAGCTCTGACCAGGTGCTGCTCAATACCATCAAGACCACGGTCCCTGAAAACAAGAAGGATGTACCTTCTACTTCATAACTAATTTATACTCTCTTTTTACACTGAGCACAATACATCACAAACATTGAGTTCAGAGCGTTAGGCCAACTGTCAGCTTCATCTGAAATACTTTATACCAGTATTAACCTCCTTAATGGTTACTACGCCTCTGCACTTCCAGCATTATTTCTTTCTAGTCAATCATCTAGGTGTCAGTGTACTGTTTGGCCATTCCATGCCGTTTTACTTTCCTCCGACACCTTCTGTTCAGGCTGGAGCATTATAGGCTTTACATCATGTTTGCTACTGAACTACACATATATACAGGCATAAATTAACAATTCACATTCAATTTTCATTAAAAGATACTGAATGTTTCAAGCTTACCACAATTCATGGAAACAAACACAGATACGTTGATTAGCAATGAATTCTGGCACAAATACTGGCACAAATTCCCATCTGCTTATGTTCCAGGCTTTTATTTAGCAAAAATATGAGCTGGCTTCAACGCACTGTTGCTTTATCAAGCTTATTTGAACTAGTGGTCTCGAACTAACGCTCCTAAGTGAGTATATCAGCGAGTCTGGCCAATGGAGCCACGTTTCGACAAGTGTTTGAAAAAATTTTAACTTCCTACGTCTCCCCTAACAACCAAGGATAGCATTTATAGCCCGACTCGTCCTTTTTAGCCTTACATATCATTCCAGCCAATCAGTTCAAATGTAACTTGTGGCCCATTTCCCGTACAATGGTGGTGTAAAAAAATCTACCACTGAGCGATTCTGATTTTGGGTTTTGTCTGACAGCACCATCATTTTATTTTGGCTATAACTTGTTAATTCCTAGACTATTTGCATAACGTTGTACATATTCTTTGTCAGCAAACCCTAAGGAACCCAAATATATATATTTAATAGAGCTAAAATGCTGCGTTCAAAATATGCAATTCCTTCTACCTCCTGTTTCGAAGATGTGCTGTCTGGGTACTGTAATGTTTTCAAACGTAAACCCATCTATTGTCATCTTTCTAATAAGAGTTTTTCAGGATTTAAAAACCTAACTCTGGGAAGGTTAGTGTTTTTATCACTGTCCGTCCGAAAAAGTTAGTGCATGTGGCCTTACACGCGGGATAGTAGTAATTGTGTATCGCGCGACGCGTGTTTTGTGTTGCACGTGTTCGGCTTTATGCCTCTCCCTTCTCTCTATCCTTTAGTCCATCTGTCTTTAGTTACGCCGTGTATAAAATGGAATGAATGAAATATTAAAATTAGGTCATTGTTCAGCTTGCGTATCTCAAATGTTTTTGCAAGAAATACAGCACACGTTTCATTG
>JAMPIV010000084.1:0-71609 GCA_024509875.1 Oreohelix idahoensis
TCTTACTTCAGACAAACCATCTTAGGGTATTGCGTGGTTATGATATTTTGCATGTGTCATGCTAGTTCTGGCAAGTCTTACTCAGGACAACATTTAAGGGTATTGTGTTGGTTGATTATCGATATTTCATCATGTGACACATGGCAGTTCCTGGGCAAAGTGTCTACCCAGGATAACATCTAAGGGTCATGCGTGGTGATTAATGTTATTCTTCAGATGTGCCATGCAGTTCCTGGCAGAATTACTCAGGAAAAAACATCTAAGGGTTTCTCGTGGTGATAAATGATATTCTTCTCACGTGCCATGGAGTTCGGCAGTTCTTACTCACGAAAACTTCTAAGGGTATTGTGTTGGGTGAATTAATGTTATTCTTCATGTGCCATTGCTGTTCATGGCCAGTCTTTACCCAGACAACATCTAAGGGAATGTGTGGTGATGATATTCTTCATGAGCCATGCAGTTCCTGGCAGACTTACTCAGACAACATCTAAGGGAAGGTGTTGTGAGAATGATATTCCTCATGTCCCATGCAGTTCCTGGCAGTCTTACTCAGACAACAATCTAAGGGGTATGTGTGGTGTTCCTGCAGTCTTACTCCAGACAACATCTAATGCATGATGAGATTCTTCATGTGCCATGCAGTTCCTGGCAGTCTTACTCAGACAAACATCTAAGGGTATGTGTGGTGGATAAATATGATATTCTTCATGTGCCATGCAGTTCCTGGCAGTCCCTTACTCAGACAACATCTAAGGGTATGTGTGGTGATAATGATTTCTTCATGTACCATGCAGTTCCTGGCAGTCTTACTCAGACAACATCTAAGGGTATGTTTGGTGATAATGATATTCTTCATGTGCCATGCAGTTCCTGGCAGTCTTACTCAGACAACATCTAAGGGTATGCGTGGTGATAATGATATTCTTCACGTGCCATGCAGTTCCTGGCAGTCTTACTCAGACAACACCTAAGGGTATGTGTGGTGATAATTATATTCTTCATGTGCCATGCAGTTCCTGGCAGTCTTACTCAGACAACATCTAAGGGTATGTGTGGTGATAATGATATTCTTCATGTGCCATGCAGTTCCTGGTAGTCTTACTCAGAAAACATCTAAGGGTATGTGTGGTGATAATGATATTCTTCATGTGCCATGCAGTTCCTGGCAGTCTTACTCAGACAACATCTAAGGGTATGTGTGGTGATAATGATATTCTTCATGTGCCATGCAGTTCCTGGCAGTCTTACTCAGACAACATCTAAGGGTATGTGTGGTGATAATGATATTCTTCATGTTCCATGCAGTTCCTGGCAGTCTTACTCAGACAACATCTAAGGGTATGTGTGGTGATAATGATATTCTTCATGTGCCATGCAGTTCCTGGCAGTCTTACTCAGACAACATCTAAGGGTATGTGTGGTGATAATGATATTCTTCATGTGCCATGCAGTTCCTGGCAGTCTTACTCAGACAACATCTAAGGGTATGTGTGGTGATAATGATATTCTTCATGTACCATGCAGTTCCCTGCAGTCTTACTCAGACAACATCTAAGGGTATGTGTGGTGATAATGATATTCTTCATGTACCATGCAGTTCCTGGCAGTCTTACTCAGACAACATCTAAGGGTATGTGTGGTGATAATGATATTCTTCATGTGCCATGCAGTTCCTGGCAGTCTTACTCAGACAACATCTAAGGGTATGTGTGTGGTGATAATGATATTCTTCATGTGCCATGCAGTTCCTGGCAGTCTTACTCAGACAACATCTAAGGGTATGTGTGGTGATAATGATATTCTTCATGTGCCATGCAGTTCCTGGCAGTCTTACTCAGACAACATCTAAGGGTATGTGTGGTGATGATATTCTTCATGTGCCATGCAGTTCCTGGCAGTCTTACTCAGAAAACATCTAAGGGTATGTGTGGTGATAATGATATTCTTCATGTGCCATGCAGTTCCTGGCAGTCTTACTCAGACAACATCTAAGGGTATGCGTGGTGATGATATTCTTCATGTGCCATGCAGTTCCTGGCAGTCTTACTCAGAAAACATCTAAGGGTATGTGTGGTGATAATGATATTCTTCATGTGCCATGCAGTTCCTGGCAGTCTTACTCAGACAACATCTAAGGGTATGTGTGGTGATAATGATATTCTTCATGTGCCATGCAGTTCCTGGCAGTCTTACTCAGAAAACATCTAAGGGTATGTGTGGTGATAATGATATTCTTCATGTACCATGCAGTTCCTGGCAGTCTTACTCAGACAACATCTAAGGGTATGTGTGGTGATAATGATATTCTTCATGTGCCATGCAGTTCCTGGCAGTCTTACTCAGACAACATCTAAGGGTATGTGTGGTGATAATGATATTCTTCATGTGCCATGCAGTTCCTGGCAGTCTTACTCAGAAAAACATCTAAAGTATGGTGGTGATGTTATTCCATGTGCCATGGCAGTTCCTGGCAGTCTTACTCAGACAACATCTAAGGGTATGTGTGGTGATAATGATATTCTTCATGTGCCATGCAGTTCCTGGCAGTCTTACTCAGACAACATCTAAGGGTATGTGTGGTGATAATGATATTCTTCATGTGCCATGCAGTTCCTGGCAGTCTTACTCAGACAACATCTAAGGGTATGTGTGGTGATAATGATATTCTTCATGTGCCATGCAGTTCCTGGCAGTCTTACTCAGACAACATCTAAGGGTATGTGTGGTGATAATGATATTCTTCATGTGCCATGCAGTTCCTGGCAGTCTTACTCAGACAACATCTAAGGGTATGTGTGGTGATAATGATATTCTTCATGTGCCATGCAGTTCCTGGCAGTCTTACTCAGACAACATCTAAGGGTATGTGTGGTGATAATGATATTCTTCATGTGCCATGCAGTTCCTGGCAGTCTTACTCAGACAACATCTAAGGGTATGTGTGGTGATAATGATATTCTTCATGTGCCATGCAGTTCCTGGCAGTCTTACTCAGACAACATCTAAGGGTATGTGTGGTGATAATGATATTCTTCATGTGCCATGCAGTTCCTGGCAGTCTTACTCAGACAACATCTAAGGGTATGTGTGGTGATAATGATATTCTTCATGTACCATGCAGTTCCTGGCAGTCTTACTCAGACAACATCTAAGGGTATGTGTGGTGATAATGATATTCTTCATGTGCCATGCAGTTCCTGGCAGTCTTACTCAGACAACATCTAAGGGTATGTGTGGTGATAATGATATTCTTCATGTGCCATGCAGTTCCTGGCAGTCTTACTCAGACAACATCTAAGGGTATGCGTGGTGATAATGATATTCTTCATGTGCCATGCAGTTCCTGGCAGTCTTACTCAGAAAACATCTAAGGGTATGTGTGGTGATAATGATATTCTTCATGTGCCATGCAGTTCCTGGCAGTCTTACTCAGACAACATCTAAGGGTATGTGTGGTGATAATGATATTCTTCATGTGCCATGCAGTTCCTGGCAGTCTTACTCAGACAACATCTAAGGGTATGTGTGGTGATAATGATATTCTTCATGTGCCATGCAGTTCCTGGCAGTCTTACTCAGACAACATCTAAGGGTATGTGTGGTGATAATGATATTCTTCATGTGCCATGCAGTTCCTGGCAGTCTTACTCAGACAACATCTAAGGGTATGTGTGGTGATAATGATATTCTTCATGTGCCATGCAGTTCCTGGCAGTCTTACTCAGACAACATCTAAGGGTATGTGTGGTGATAATGATATTCTTCATGTGCCATGCAGTTCCTGGCAGTCTTACTCAGACAACATCTAAGGGTATGTGTGGTGATAATGATATTCTTCATGTGCCATGCAGTTCCTGGCAGTCTTACTCAGACAACATCTAAGGGTGTGTGGTGATGATGTTCTTCATGTGCCATGCAGTTCCTGGCAGTCTTACTCAGACAACATCTAAGGGTATGTGTGGTGATAATGATATTCTTCATGTGCCATGCAGTTCCTGGCAGTCTTACTCAGACAACATCTAAGGGTATGTGTGGTGATAATGATATTCTTCATGTGCCATGCAGTTCCTGGCAGTCTTACTCAGACAACATCTAAGGGTATGTGTGGTGATAATGATATTCTTCATGTGCCATGCAGTTCCTGGCAGTCTTACTCAGACAACATCTAAGGGTATGTGTGGTGATAATGATATTCTTCATGTGCCATGCAGTTCCTGGCAGTCTTACTCAGACAACATCTAAGGGTATGTGTGGTGATAATGATATTCTTCATGTGCCATGCAGTTCCTGGCAGTCTTACTCAGAAAACATCTAAGGGTATGTGTGGTGATGTGATGCAGTTTATTCTTCTAAGGGTATGTGTGGTGATAATGATATTCTTCATGTGCCATGCAGTTCCTGGCAGTCTTACTCAGACAACATCTAAGGGTATGTGTGGTGATAATGATATTCTTCATGTGCCATGCAGTTCCTGGCAGTCTTACTCAGACAACATCTAAGGGTATGTGTGGTGATAATGATATTCTTCATGTGCCATGCAGTTCCTGGCAGTCTTACTCAGACAACATCTAAGGGTATGTGTGGTGATAATGATATTCTTCATGTGCCATGCAGTTCCTGGCAGTCTTACTCAGACAACATCTAAGGGTATGTGTGGTGTGGTGATGATATTCTTCATGTGCCATGCAGTTCCTGGCAGTCTTACTCAGAAAACATCTAAGGGTATGTGTGGTGATAATGATATTCTTCATGTGCCATGCAGTTCCTGGCAGTCTTACTCAGACAACATCTAAGGGTATGTGTGGTGATAATGATATTCTTCATGTGCCATGCAGTTCCTGGCAGTCTTACTCAGACAACATCTAAGGGTATGTGTGGTGATAATGATATTCTTCATGTGATGTGTGGTGATGATATTCTTCATGTGCCATGCAGTTCCTGGCAGTCTTACTCAGAAAACATCTAAGGGTATGTGTGGTGATAATGATATTCTTCATGTGCCATGCAGTTCCTGGCAGTCTTACTCAGACAACATCTAAGGGTATGTGTGGTGATAATGATATTCTTCATGTGCCATGCAGTTCCTGGCAGTCTTACTCAGACAACATCTAAGGGTATGTGTGGTGGTGATAATGATATTCTTCATGTGCCATGCAGTTCCTGGCAGTCTTACTCAGACAACATCTAAGGGTATGTGTGGTGATAATGATATTCTTCATGTACCATGCAGTTCCTGGCAGTCTTACTCAGACAACATCTAAGGGTATGTGTGGTGATAATGATATTCTTCATGTGCCATGCAGTTCCTGGCAGTCTTACTCAGACAACATCTAAGGGTATGTGTGGTGATAATGATATTCTTCATGTACCATGCAGTTCCTGGCAGTCTTACTCAGACAACATCTAAGGGTATGTGTGGTGATAATGATATTCTTCATGTACCATGCAGTTCCTGGCAGTCTTACTCAGACAACATCTAAGGGTATGTGTGGTGATAATGATATTCTTCATGTACCATGCAGTTCCTGGCAGTCTTACTCAGACAACATCTAAGGGTATGCGTGGTGATAATGATATTCTTCATGTGCCATGCAGTTCCTGGCAGTCTTACTCAGAAAACATCTAAGGGTATGTGTGGTGATAATGATATTCTTCATGTGCCATGCAGTTCCTGGCAGTCTTACTCAGAAAACATCTAAGGGTATGCGTGGTGATGATATTCTTCATGTGCCATGCAGTTCCTGGCAGTCTTACTCAGAAAACATCTAAGGGTATGTGTGGTGATAATGATATTCTTCATGTGCCATGCAGTTCCTGGCAGTCTTACTCAGACAACATCTAAGGGTATGCGTGGTGATGATATTCTTCATGTGCCATGCAGTTCCTGGCAGTCTTACTCAGACAACATCTAAGGGTATGTGTGGTGATAATGATATTCTTCATGTGCCATGCAGTTCCTGGCAGTCTTACTCAGACAACATCTAAGGGTATGTGTGGTGATAATGATATTCTTCATGTACCATGCAGTTCCTGGCAGTCTTACTCAGACAACATCTAAGGGTATGTGTGGTGATAATGATATTCTTCATGTGCCATGCAGTTCCTGGCAGTCTTACTCAGACAACATCTAAGGGTATGTGTGGTGATAATGATATTCTTCATGTGCCATGCAGTTCCTGGCAGTCTTACTCAGACAACATCTAAGGGTATGTGTGGTGATAATGATATTCTTCATGTGCCATGCAGTTCCTGGCAGTCTTACTCAGACAACATCTAAGGGTATGTGTGGTGATAATGATATTCTTCATGTGCCATGCAGTTCCTGGCAGTCTTACTCAGACAACATCTAAGGGTATGTGTGGTGATAATGATATTCTTCATGTGCCATGCAGTTCCTGGCAGTCTTACTCAGACAACATCTAAGGGTATGTGTGGTGATAATGATATTCTTCATGTGCCATGCAGTTCCTGGCAGTCTTACTCAGACAACATCTAAGGGTATGTGTGGTGATAATGATATTCTTCATGTGCCATGCAGTTCCTGGCAGTCTTACTCAGACAACATCTAAGGGTATGTGTGGTGATAATGATATTCTTCATGTGCCATGCAGTTCCTGGCAGTCTTACTCAGACAACATCTAAGGGTATGTGTGGTGATAATGATATTCTTCATGTGCCATGCAGTTCCTGGCAGTCTTACTCAGACAACATCTAAGGGTATGTGTGGTGATAATGATATTCTTCATGTGCCATGCAGTTCCTGGCAGTCTTACTCAGACAACATCTAAGGGTATGTGTGGTGATAATGATATTCTTCATGTGCCATGCAGTTCCTGGCAGTCTTACTCAGACAACATCTAAGGGTATGTGTGGTGATAATGATATTCTTCATGTGCCATGCAGTTCCTGGCAGTCTTACTCAGACAACATCTAAGGGTATGTGTGGTGATAATGATATTCTTCATGTGCCATGCAGTTCCTGGCAGTCTTACTCAGACAACATCTAAGGGTATGTGTGGTGATAATGATATTCTTCATGTGCCATGCAGTTCCTGGCAGTCTTACTCAGAAAACATCTAAGGGTATGTGTGGTGATAATGATATTCTTCATGTGCCATGCAGTTCCTGGCAGTCTTACTCAGACAACATCTAAGGGTATGTGTGGTGATAATGATATTCTTCATGTACCATGCAGTTCCTGGCAGTCTTACTCAGAAAACATCTAAGGGTATGTGTGGTGATAATGATATTCTTCATGTACCATGCAGTTCCTGGCAGTCTTACTCAGACAACATCTAAGGGTATGTGTGGTGATAATGATATTCTTCATGTGCCATGCAGTTCCTGGCAGTCTTACTCAGACAACATCTAAGGGTATGTGTGGTGATAATGATATTCTTCATGTGCCATGCAGTTCCTGGCAGTCTTACTCAGACAACATCTAAGGGTATGTGTGGTGATAATGATATTCTTCATGTGCCATGCAGTTCCTGGCAGTCTTACTCAGACAACATCTAAGGGTATGTGTGGTGATAATGATATTCTTCATGTGCCATGCAGTTCCTGGCAGTCTTACTCAGACAACATCTAAGGGTATGTGTGGTGATAATGATATTCTTCATGTGCCATGCAGTTCCTGGCAGTCTTACTCAGACAACATCTAAGGGTATGTGTGGTGATAATGATATTCTTCATGTGCCATGCAGTTCCTGGCAGTCTTACTCAGACAACATCTAAGGGTATGTGTGGTGATAATGATATTCTTCATGTGCCATGCAGTTCCTGGCAGTCTTACTCAGAAAACATCTAAGGGTATGTGTGGTGATAATGATATTCTTCATGTGCCATGCAGTTCCTGGCAGTCTTACTCAGACAACATCTAAGGGTATGTGTGGTGATAATGATATTCTTCATGTGCCATGCAGTTCCTGGCAGTCTTACTCAGACAACATCTAAGGGTATGTGTGGTGATAATGATATTCTTCATGTGCCATGCAGTTCCTGGCAGTCTTACTCAGACAACATCTAAGGGTATGTGTGGTGATAATGATATTCTTCATGTGCCATGCAGTTCCTGGCAGTCTTACTCAGACAACATCTAAGGGTATGTGTGGTGATAATGATATTCTTCATGTGCCATGCAGTTCCTGGCAGTCTTACTCAGACAACATCTAAGGGTATGTGTGGTGATAATGATATTCTTCATGTACCATGCAGTTCCTGGCAGTCTTACTCAGACAACATCTAAGGGTATGTGTGGTGATAATGATATTCTTCATGTACCATGCAGTTCCTGGCAGTCTTACTCAGACAACATCTAAGGGTATGTGTGGTGATAATGATATTCTTCATGTGCCATGCAGTTCCTGGCAGTCTTACTCAGACAAAATCTAAGGGTATGTGTGTGGTGATAATGATATTCTTCATGTGCCATGCAGTTCCTGGCAGTCTTACTCAGACAACATCTAAGGGTATGTGTGGTGATAATGATATTCTTCATGTGCCATGCAGTTCCTGGCAGTCTTACTCAGACAACATCTAAGGGTATGTGTGGTGATAATGATATTCTTCATGTGCCATGCAGTTCCTGGCAGTCTTACTCAGAAAACATCTAAGGGTATGTGTGGTGATAATGATATTCTTCATGTGCCATGCAGTTCCTGGCAGTCTTACTCAGACAACATCTAAGGGTATGTGTGGTGATAATGATATTCTTCATGTGCCATGCAGTTCCTGGCAGTCTTACTCAGACAACATCTAAGGGTATGTGTGGTGATAATGATATTCTTCATGTGCCATGCAGTTCCTGGCAGTCTTACTCAGACAACATCTAAGGGTATGCGTGGTGATAATGATATTCTTCATGTGCCATGCAGTTCCTGGCAGTCTTACTCAGACAACATCTAAGGGTATGTGTGGTGATAATGATATTCTTCATGTGCCATGCAGTTCCTGGCAGTCTTACTCAGACAACATCTAAGGGTATGTGTGGTGATAATGATATTCTTCATGTACCATGCAGTTCCTGGCAGTCTTACTCAGACAACATCTAAGGGTATGTGTGGTGATAATGATATTCTTCATGTACCATGCAGTTCCTGGCAGTCTTACTCAGACAACATCTAAGGGTATGTGTGGTGATAATGATATTCTTCATGTACCATGCAGTTCCTGGCAGTCTTACTCAGACAACATCTAAGGGTATGTGTGGTGATAATGATATTCTTCATGTACCATGCAGTTCCTGGCAGTCTTACTCAGACAACATCTAAGGGTATGTGTGGTGATAATGATATTCTTCATGTGCCATGCAGTTCCTGGCAGTCTTACTCAGACAACATCTAAGGGTATGTGTGGTGATAATGATATTCTTCATGTGCCATGCAGTTCCTGGCAGTCTTACTCAGAAAACATCTAAGGGTATGTGTGGTGATAATGA
Organism: Oreohelix idahoensis; assembly: GCA_024509875.1. Classification (NCBI taxonomy): domain Eukaryota; kingdom Metazoa; phylum Mollusca; class Gastropoda; order Stylommatophora; family Oreohelicidae; genus Oreohelix; species Oreohelix idahoensis. The sequence goes on from JAMPIV010000084.1 coordinate 9,440, forward strand.
TATTCTTCATGTGCCATGCAGTTCCTGGCAGTCTTACTCAGACAACATCTAAGGGTATGTGTGGTGATGATATTCTTCATGTGCCATGCAGTTCCTGGCAGTCTTACTCAGAAAACATCTAAGGGTATGCGTGGTGATGATATTCTTCATGTGCCATGCAGTTCCTGGCAGTCTTACTCAGACAACATCTAAGGGTATGTGTGGTGATAATGATATTCTTCATGTGCCATGCAGTTCCTGGCAGTCTTACTCAGACAACATCTAAGGGTATGTGTGGTGATAATGATATTCTTCATGTGCCATGCAGTTCCTGGCAGTCTTACTCAGACAACATCTAAGGGTATGTGTGGTGATAATGATATTCTTCATGTGCCATGCAGTTCCTGGCAGTCTTACTCAGACAACATCTAAGGGTATGTGTGGTGATAATGATATTCTTCATGTGCCATGCAGTTCCTGGCAGTCTTACTCAGACAACATCTAAGGGTATGTGTGGTGATAATGATATTCTTCATGTACCATGCAGTTCCTGGCAGTCTTACTCAGACAACATCTAAGGGTATGTGTGGTGATAATGATATTCTTCATGTACCATGCAGTTCCTGGCAGTCTTACTCAGACAACATCTAAGGGTATGTGTGGTGATAATGATATTCTTCATGTACCATGCAGTTCCTGGCAGTCTTACTCAGACAACATCTAAGGGTATGTGTGTGGTGATAATGATATTCTTCATGTGCCATGCAGTTCCTGGCAGTCTTACTCAGACAACATCTAAGGGTATGTGTGGTGATAATGATATTCTTCATGTGCCATGCAGTTCCTGGCAGTCTTACTCAGAAAACATCTAAGGGTATGTGTGGTGATGATGATATTCTTCATGTGCCATGCAGTTCCTGGCAGTCTTACTCAGAAAACATCTAAGGGTATGTGTGGTGATAATGATATTCTTCATGTGCCATGCAGTTCCTGGCAGTCTTACTCAGACAACATCTAAGGGTATGTGTGGTGATAATGATATTCTTCATGTGCCATGCAGTTCCTGGCAGTCTTACTCAGACAACATCTAAGGGTATGTGTGGTGATAATGATATTCTTCATGTGCCATGCAGTTCCTGGCAGTCTTACTCAGACAACATCTAAGGGTATGTGTGGTGATAATGATATTCTTCATGTGCCATGCAGTTCCTGGCAGTCTTACTCAGACAACATCTAAGGGTATGTGTGGTGATAATGATATTCTTCATGTGCCATGCAGTTCCTGGCAGTCTTACTCAGACAACATCTAAGGGTATGTGTGGTGATAATGATATTCTTCATGTGCCATGCAGTTCCTGGCAGTCTTACTCAGAAAACATCTAAGGGTATGTGTGGTGATAATGATATTCTTCATGTACCATGCAGTTCCTGGCAGTCTTACTCAGACAACATCTAAGGGTATGTGTGGTGATAATGATATTCTTCATGTACCATGCAGTTCCTGGCAGTCTTACTCAGACAACATCTAAGGGTATGTGTGGTGATAATGATATTCTTCATGTACCATGCAGTTCCTGGCAGTCTTACTCAGACAACATCTAAGGGTATGTGTGGTGATAATGATATTCTTCATGTGCCATGCAGTTCCTGGCAGTCTTACTCAGACAACATCTAAGGGTATGTGTGGTGATAATGATATTCTTCATGTGCCATGCAGTTCCTGGCAGTCTTACTCAGAAAACATCTAAGGGTATGCATGGTGATGATATTCTTCATGTGCCATGCAGTTCCTTGCTATAGTATGTAACAAGGTTTCTTGGCAGGACTACTTTTCCTCCGTGGACTAGCTGTGAGTCTAGGAGACGCCTATGCCTATAGTATGGTAACAGTTTCTGGCAGGCTTCTTACTGTGAACTAGCTGTAGTAGTGACATCATGTTATAGTATGTAGTAACTGTTTGTGGCATGCTTCCTCCGGAGACTAGACTGTAGTAGAAAAACGCCAATCGCTATAGTTATGTAAACAGTTTCCTGGCAGGCCTTCCCTACTTGAATTGGGCTGTAGCAGTGACGCCAATGCTATAGTATGTAGCAGTTTTCTGGCAGGCTTCCTACGTGACTAGCTGTAGTAGTGGACGTCATGGCTATAGTATGTAACAGTTTCTTGGCAGGGTTCGTCCGTGAACTTGCTGTAGTTAGTGACACGTCATGTTATAGTATGTAACAGTTTTCTGGTGGGACCTTTCCTCCGTGACCCCCTGACTCAGCTGTTAAGTATTTGACGGCGAATGCTATACGTATGTAACTGTTTCTTGATAAGGTGGCTTCCTCCGTGACTTGCTGTAGTAGAGACGTCATGCAATAGTATGGTAACATTTCTGGCAGGCTTCCTCCGTGACTATGCTGTAGTAGAGACGCCTTGCTATGGTATGTAACAGTTTCTGGCACAGGGCTTCCTACGGGGGGGGGACTAGCTGTGAGTAGTGGGACGTCATGCTATAGTTATGTAACAGTTTTCTGGTTGGCTTCCTCCGTGGACTTTTTTGCTGTAGTAGAGACGCCATTGCTATATTATGTAAACAGTTTCCGGCAGGCTTCACTACGTGGACTAGCTGTAGTAGTGAGCGTCAATTGCTATAGTAATGTAAAAGTTTATGGGTAGGCTTCCTCCGTGACTTCAATTGCCGGTTGCTAGAAACGCCATGCTATAGTATGTAACAATTTCTGACAGGCTTCCTCCGTGGACTTGCTGCAGTAGAGACGCTATGCTTTAGTATGTAACAAATTTCTGGCAGGCTTCCTCTGTGACTTGCTGTAGTAAGAGACGCCATGCTAATATATGTAACAGTTTTGGCAGGCTTCCTCTCTTGTGACTTGCTGTAGTAAGTGACGCCAAGTTATAGTATGTAACATTTTCTGGCAGGCTTCCTCCGTGACTAGCTGTAGTTGAGGGCGGCCATGCTATAGTTATGTAACAGTTTCTGGCAGGGTTCCTCCGTGACTAGCTGAAATAGAGACGCCAATTCTATAGTATGTTAACAGTTTCTGTAGGCATCTTTCTTCCGGTGTCTAGCTGTTGTAGTGACGTCATGCTATACGTATGTAGAACAGTTTCTGGGCTGGCTTGGTCCGTGACCTTGCTGTTAGTAGTGAACGGTCATGTTATAGTATGTAACAGTTTCTGGTAGGCTTCCTCCGTGACTAGATGTAGTATTGACGCGATGCTATAGTATGTAACAGATTTCTGGGTAGGCTTCCTCCGTGACTTGCTGTAGTAGAGACGCCATGCTATAGTATGTAACAGTTTCTGGCAGTCTTCCTCCGTGACTTGCTGTAGTAGAGACGCCATGCTATGGTATGTAACAGTTTCTGGCAGGCTTCCTACGTGATTAGCTGTAGTAGTGACGTCATGCTATAGTATGTAACAGTTTCTGGTAGGCTTCCTCTGTGACTTGCTGTAGTAGAGACGCAATGCTATAGTATGTAACAGTTTCCGGCAGGGTTCCTACGTGACTAGCTGTAGTAGTGACGTCATGCTATAGTATGTAACAGTTTCTGGTAGGCTTCCTCTGTGACTTCCTGTAGTAGAAACGCCATGCTATAGTATGTAACAGTTTCTGGCAGGCTTCCTCCGTTACTTGCTGTAGTAGAGACGCCATGCTATAGTATGTAACAGTTTCTGGTAGGCTTCCTCCGTGACTAGCTGTAGTAGAGACGCCATGCTATAGTATGTAACAGTTTATGGTAGGCTTCGTCCGTGACTAGCTGTAGTAGAGATGCCATGCTATAGTATGTAACATTTTCTGGCAGGCTTCCTCTGTGACTCGCTGTAGTCGAGACGCCATGCTATTTTATGTAACAGTTTCTGGCAGGCTTCCTCTGTGACTAGCTGTAGTAGTGACGTCATGTTACAGTATGTAACAGTTTATGGCAGGCTTCCTCCTTGACTAGCTGTAGTAGTGACGCCATGCTATAGTATGTAACAGTTTGTGGCAGGCTTCCTACGTGACTAGCTGTAGTAGTGACGTCATGTTATAGTATGTAACACTTTCTGGTAGGCTTCCATCGTGACTAGCTGTAGTAGTGACGTCATGCTATAGTATGTAACAGTTTCTGGCAGGCTTGGTCCGTGACTTGCTGTAGTAGTGACGTCATGTTATAGTATGTAACAGTTTCTGGTAGGCTTCCTCCGTGACTAGATGTAGTATTCACGCGATGCTATAGTATGTAACAGTTTCTGGTAGACTTCCTCCGTGACTTGCTGTAGTAGAGACGCCATGCTATAGTATGTAACAGTTTCTGGCAGGCTTCCTCCGTGACTTGCTGTAGTAGAGACGCCATGCTATGGTATGTAACAGTTTCTGGCAGGCTTCCTACGTGCCTAGTTGTAGTAGTGACGTCATGCTTTAGTATGAAACAGTTTCTGGTAGGCTTCCTCCGTGACTTGCTCTAGTAGAGACGCCATGCTATAGTATGTAACAGTTTCCGGCAGGCTTCCTACGTGACTAGCTGTAGTAGTGACGTCATGCTATAGTATGTAACAGTTTCTGGTGAGCTTCCTGCCGTGACATTGCTGTAGTAGTGACGCAATGCTATAGTATGTGATAACAGTTTCTGGCAGGCTTCCTCCGTGACTTTGCCTGTAGTAGAGACGCCATGCGTATAGTATGTAACAGGTTTCTGGCAGGCTTCCTCCTTGACTTGCTTTAGTAGAGACGCCATGCAATAGTATGTAACAGTTTCTTGGATCAGGCTTCCTCCGGCATCTTGCTGTAGTAGAGACGCCAGCTATAGTAGTAACAGTTTTTCTGGCAGGCTTCCTCCGTGACTTGCTGTAGTAGTGACGTCATGTTATAGTATGTAACAGTTTCTGGCAGGCTTCCTCCGTGACTAGCTGTAGTAGAGACGCCATGCTATAGTATGTAACAGTTTCTGGCAGGGTTCCTCCGTGACTAGCTGTAGTAGAGACGCCATGCTAGAGTATGTAACAGTTTCTGGTAGGCTTTTTCCGTGACTAGCTGTAGTAGTGACGCCATGCTATAGTATGTAACAGTTTCTGGTAGGCTTCGTCCGTGACTAGCAGTAGTAGAGACGCCATGCTATAGTATGTAACAGTTTCTGGTAGGCTTCCTCCGTGACTAGCTGTAGTAGAGACGCCATGCTATAGTATGTAACAGTTTCTGGTAGGCTTCGTCCGTGACTAGCTGTAGTAGAGACGCCATGCTATAGTATGTAACAGTTTCTGGCAGACTTCCTCCGTGACTAGCTGTAATAGTGACGTCAAGTTATAGTATGTAACAGTTTCTGGCAGGCTTCCTCCGTGACTAGCTGCAGTAGTGACGTCTTGCTATAGTATGTAACAGTTTCTGGCAGGCTTCCTCCATGACTAGCTGTAGTAGAGACGCCATGCTATAGTATGTAACAGTTTCTGGCAGGCTTCTTCTGTGACTAGCTGTAGTAGTGACATCATGTTATAGTATGTAACAGTTTGTGGCAGGCTTCCTCCGTGACTAGCTGTAGTAGAAACGCCATGCTATAGTATGTAACAGTTTCTGGCAGGCTTCCTACGTGACTTGCTGTAGTAGTGACGCCATGCTATAGTATATAGCAGTTTCTGGCAGGCTTCCTACGTGACTAGCTGTTGTAGTGACGTCATGCTATAGTATGTAACAGTTTCCGGCAGGCTTCCTACGTGACTAGCTGTAGTAGTGACGTCATGCTATAGTATGTAACAGTTTATGGTAGGCTTCCTCCGTGACTTGCTGTAGTAGAAACGCCATGCTATAGTATGTAACAATTTCTGACAGGCTTCCTCCGTGACTTGCTGTAGTAGAGACGCCATGCTATAGTATGTAACAGTTTCTGGCAGGCTTCCTCCTTGACTTTGCTTTTAGTAAGAGACGCCATGCTATAGTATGTAACAGTTTTTCTGGCTATCATTCCTAAGCCGGACTTGACGCTGTAGTAAAGACGGCCATGCCTATCAATATTGTAACAGTTTTCCTGGGCAGGCTTCCTCCGTGACTTGCTGTAGTAGTGACGCCCATTGTTATAGTACTCTAACAGTTTACCCCTGGCAGGCTTCCTCCGTGACTAAGCTGTAGTAGAGACGCCATGCTATAGTAAAATGTTAACAGTTTCTGGCAAGGGTTCCTCCGTGACTTACTGTAGTAGGAGTACGCCATAGCTATATAGTATGTACAGGTTTCTTGTAGGCTTTCATCCGTTTACTAGCTGTAGTAGTGACGTTCATGCTACGAGTACATGTAACAGTTTCCTGGCAGACATTGGTTCCGTGACTGCTGTAGTATGACGTCATGATATATAGTATGTTAACAGTATCTGGTAGGGCTACCTCCGTGACCTAGATGTAGTATTGACGCGATGCAAAGTATGTAACAGTTTCTGGCAGGCTTCCTCCGTGACTTGCTGTAGTAGAGACGCCATGCTATAGTATGTAACAGTTTTCTGGCAGGCGTTCCACCTTGTGTAGTAGATATCGCCATGCGTCAGACGAGATATCTGGTAGGGCTTCCTTCCGTGACTTTGTAGTATAGACGCCATGCATAGTATGTTAACAGTAATCCAGGCAGGCTTCCTACGTGGACTAGCTGTAGTAGTGACGTCATGCTATAGTATGTAAACATATTTTCTGGTATGGCTTCCTCCGTGACTTGCTGTAGTAGAAAACGCAATGCTATATATGTAACAGTTTTATCTGGCAGTACCTTCCCTCTCCTTGACCTTGCTTTAGTAGAGTCGCCATGCGTATAGTATGAGTACGTACATAAGGGTACATGCAGGAGTCAAGAAGGGTTGCAAACGACTGGAACAGTTCGATACTGTTTATTCCGTTACAACACAGATACGATGACATAAATGACACACATTCGACAGCAAAACACGAATCATAGTATATAATTTCCACACTGCATCAATACCTAATACGGCCTGTCCTAATCCTGGACTTATTAATAGCTTAATAGCTTCATACATCTCCACACTGCAGTTAATATATAATATGGCCTGTCCTAACCCTGGACTGATAATAGCTTAATAGCTTCATACATCTCCACACTGCAGTTAATATATAATATGGCCTGTCCTAATCCTGGACTTATAATAGCTTAACAGCTTCACAAATCTTCATACTGCAGTTAAACATAATATGGCCTACAAAAGTACCTTAATACACAGCGAAGCCTGCATCACCCGGCAGCTTCATTAATCTTCAAAATATGGCCTACAAAAGTACTTCAATACATAGCAAAGCCTGCATCACACGGCAGCTATAATAAGGTTCATATGGCCTAAACAAATCTTCACTGCAGTGTATCACATAGGCTATACACACAGCGAAATATATAAGTCGACATTTTCTCAAATCCTACGTAGGCATACATTATCCAAAAAACACTGGGACTCGACCTACACGGTCCACGCCCAAAACACAACTTCCCCAATCACACACTAGTCCCGCCAAAAAACCCGTCACAAGATTCGGTTGTCTTGAACACCGTTCTCGATAACACATGCAGACTAGCGAGCTATTCACATGACTCAAAACAGTACAGAATAAATACATTAAACAGCGTTCACACGCTTATCTGTACTCTGTCACCCGAAAAATAGGAAAAGATAATTCTATCCTAAAGTCAGACAAGTATCCGCTTAATCAAGCGTTGCAACTCGAAATTTAATTTGTTCAAAACATTCTAAAGATTATTTCCCCTTCCATAAGTTCCACTTGCAACAGCCATGCTATAGTATGTAACAGTTTCTGGTAGGCTTCCTCCGTGACTAGCTGTAGTAGAGACGCCATGCTATAGTATGTAACAGTTTCTGGTAGGCTTCGTCCGTGACTTGCTGTAGTAGAGACGCCATGCTATATTATGTAACAGTTTCTGGTAGGCTTCCTCCGTGACTAGCTGTAGTAGAGACGCCATGCTATAGTATGTAACAGTTTCTGGCAGGCTTCCTCCGTGACTAGCTGTAGTAGTGACGTCATGTTATAGTATGTAACAGTTTCTGGCAGGCTTCCTCCGTGACTAGCTGTAGTAGTGACGTCTTGCTATAGTATGTAACAGTTTCTGGCAGGCTTCCTCCGTGACTAGCTGTAGTAGAGACGCCATGCTATAGTATGTAACAGTTTCTGGCAGGCTTCTTCTGTGACTAGCTGTAGTAGTGACATCATGTTATAGTATGTAACAGTTTGTGGCAGTCTTCCTCCGTGACTAGCTGTAGTAGAAACGCCAAGCTATAGTATGTAACAGTTTCCGGCAGGCTTCCTACGTGACTTGCTGTAGTAGTGACGCCTTGCTATAGTATGTAGCAGTTTCTGGCAGGCTTCCTCTGTGATTAGTTGTAGTAGTGACGTCATGCTATAGTATGTAACAGTTTCTGGCAGGCTTCGTCCGTGACTTGCTGTAGTAGTGACGTCATGTTATAGTATGTAACAGTTTCTGGTAGGCTTCCTCCGTGACTAGCTGTAGTATTGACGCGATGCTATAGTATGTAACAGTTTCTGGTAGGCTTCCTCCGTGACTTGCTGTAGTAGAGACGCCATGCTATAGTATGTAACAGTTTCTGGCAGGCTTCCTCCGTGACTAGCTGTAGTAGTGACGTCATGCTATAGTATGTAACAGTTTCTGGCAGGCTTCCTCCGTGACTAGCTGTAGTAGTGACGCCATGCTATAGTATGTAACAGTTTCTGGTAGGCTTCCTCCGTGACTAGCTGTAGTAGAGACGCCATGCTATAGTATGTAACAGTTTCTGGCAGGCTTCCTCTGTGACTAGCTGTAGTAGTGACGTCATGCTATAGTATGTAACAGTTTCTGGCAGTCTTCCTCCGTGACTGTATGTAGTAGTGACGTCATGCTATAGTATGTAACAGTTTCTGGCAGGCTTCCTCCGTGACTAGCTGTAGTAGTGACGTCATGCTATAGTATGTAACAGTTTCTGGCAGGCTTCCTCCGTGACTAGCTGTAGTAGAGACGCCATGCTATAGTATGTAACAGTTTCTGGCAGGCTTCCTCCGTGACTAGCTGTAGTAGTGACGTCATGTTATAGTATGTAACAGTTTGTGGCAGGCTTCCTCCGTGACTAGCTGTAGTAGAAACGCCATGCTATAGTATGTAACAGTTCCTAGCAGGCTTCCTACGTGACTTGCTGTAGTAGTGACGCCATGCTATAGTATGTAGCAGTTTCTGGCAGGCTTCCTCTGTGACTAGCTGTAGTAGTGACGTCATGCTATAGTATGTAACAGTTTCTGGCAGGCTTCGTCCGTGACTTGCTGTAGTAGTGACGTCATGTTATAGTATGTAACAGTTTCTGGTAGGCTTCCTCCGTGACTAGCTGTAGTATTGACGCGATGCTATAGTATGTAACAGTTTCTGGTAGGCTTCCTCCGTGACTAGCTGTAATATTGACGCGATGCTATAGTATGTAACAGTTTCTGGCAGGCTTCCTCCATGACTTGCTGTAGTAGAGACGCCATGCTATGGTATGTAACAGTTTCTGGCAGGCTTCCTACGTGACTAGCTGTAGTAGTGACGTCATGCTATAGTATGTAACAGTTTCTGGTAGGCTTCCTCCGTGACTTGCTGTAGTAGAGACGCCATGCTATAGTATGTAACAGTTTCCGGCAGGCTTCCTACGTGACTAGCTGTAGTAGTGACGTCATGCTATAGTATGTAACAGTTTCTGGTAGGCTTCCTCCGTGACTTGCTGTAGTAGAAACGCCATGTTATAGTATGTAACTATTTCTGACAGGCTTCCTCCGTGACTTGCTGTAGTAGAGACGCCATGCTATAGTATGTAACAGTTTCTGGCAGGCTTCCTCCTTGACTTGCTTTAGTAGAGACGCCATGCTATAGTATGTAACAGTTTCTGGCAGGCTTCCTCCGTGACTTGCTGTAGTAGTAACGCCATGTTATAGTATGTAACAGTTTCTGGTAGGCTTCCTCCGTGACTAGCTGTAGTAGAGACGCCATGCTATAGTATGTAGCAGTTTCTGGCACGGTTCCTCCGTGACTAGCTGTAGTAGAGACGCCATGCTATAGTATGTAACAGTTTCTGGTAGGCTTCTTCCGTGACTCGCTGTAGTAGTGACGCCATGCTATAGTATGTAACAGTTTCTGGTAGGCTTCCTCCGTGACTAGCTGCAATAGTGACGTCTTGCTATAGTATGTAACAGTTTCTGGCAGGATTTCTCCGTGACTAGCTGTAGTAGAGACGCCATGCTATAGTATGTAACAGTTTCTGGTAGGCTTCTTCCGTGACTAGCTGTAGTAGTGACATCATGTTAAAGTATGTAACAGTTTGTGGCAGGCTTCCTCCGTGACTAGCTGTAGTAGTGACGTCATGTTATAGTATGTAACAGTTTCTGGCAGGCTTCCTCCGTGACTAGCTGTAGTAGTGACGTCATGCTATAGTATGTAACAGTTTCTGGTAGGCTTCCTCCGTGACTTGCTGTAGTAGTGACGCCATGCTATAGTATGTAGCAGTTTCTGGCAAGCTTCCTACGTGACTAGCTGTAGTAGTGACGTCATGCTATAGTATGTAACAGTTTCTGGCAGGCTGCGTCCGTGACTTGCTGTAGTAGTGACGTCATGTTATAGTATGTAACAGTTTCTGGTAGGCTTCCTCCGTGACTAGCTGTAGTATTGACGCGATGCTATAGTACGTAACAGTTTCTGGCAGGCTTCCTCCGTGACTAGCTGTAGTAGTGACGTCATGTTATAGTATGTAACAGTTTCTGGCAGGCTTCCTCCGTGACTAGCTGCAGTAGTGACGTCTTGCTATAGTATGTAACAGTTTCTGGCAGGCTTCTTCTGTGACTAGCTGTAGTAGAGACGCCATGCTATAGTATGTAACAGTTTCTGGCAGGCTTCTTCTGTGACTAGCTGTAGTAGTGACATCATGTTATAGTATGTAACAGTTTGTGGCAGGCTTCCTCCGTGACTAGCTGTAGTAGAAACGCCATGCTATAGTATGTAACAGTTTCTGGCAGGCTTCCTACGTGACTTGCTGTAGTAGTGACGCCATGCTATAGTATGTAGCAGTTTCTGGCAGGCTTCCTCTGTGACTAGCTGTAGTAGAGACGCCATGCTATAGTATGTAACAGTTTCTGGCAGGCTTCCTCCGTGACTAGCTGTAGTAGTGACGTCATGTTATAGTATGTAACAGTTTCTGGCAGGCTTCCTCCGTGACTAGCTGCAGTATTGACGTCTTGCTATAGTATGTAACAGTTTCTGGCAGGCTTCCTCCGTGACTAGCTGTAGTAGAGACGCCATGCTATAGTATGTAACAGTTTCTGGCAGGCTTCGTCCGTGACTTGCTGTAGTAGTGACGTCATGTTATAGTATGTAACAGTTTCTGGTAGGCTTCCTCCGTGACTAGCTGTAGTATTGACGCGATGCTATAGTATGTAACAGTTTCTGGTAGGCTTCCTCCGTGACTTGCTGTAGTAGAGACGCGATGCTATAGTAGGTAACAGTTTCTGGCAGGCTTCCTCCGTGACTAGCTGTAGTAGAGACGCCATGCTATAGTATGTAACAGTTTCTGGCAGGCTTCCTCCGTGACTAGCTGTAGTAGAGACGCCATGCTATAGTATGTAACAGTTTCTGGTAGGCTTCCTCCGTGACTAGCTGTAGTAGTGACGCCATGCTATAGTATGTAACAGTTTCTGGCAGGCTTCCTCCGTGACTAGCTGTAGTAGAGACGCCATGCTATAGTATGTAACAGTTTCTGGCAGGCTTCCTCCGTGACTAGCTGTAGTAGTGACGTCATGCTATAGTATGTAACAGTTTCTGGCAGGCTTCCTCCGTGACTAGCTGTAGTAGAGTGACGCCATGCTATAGTATGTAACAGTTTCTGGCAGGCTTCCTCCGTGACTAGCTGTAGTAGTGACGTCATGCTATAGTATGTAACAGTTTCTGGCAGGCTTCCTCCGTGACTTGCTGTAGTAGAGACGCCATGCTATAGTATGTAACAGTTTCTGGCAGGCTTCCTCCGTGACTAGCTGTAGTAGTATGAGTTTCTGGACGCTTCCCATGCTATGACGTATAGTATGTAACAGTTTCTGGCAAGCTTCCTCCGTGACTAGCTGTAGTAGTGACGTCATGCTATAGTATGTAACAGTTTCTGGCAAGCTTCCTCCGTGACTAGCTGTAGTAGTGACGCCATGCTATAGTATGTAACAGTTTCTGGCAAGCTTCCTCCGTGACTAGCATGCTATATGCTAGTATGTAACAGTTTCTGGTAGGCTTCCTCCGTGACTAGCTGTAGTAGAGACGCCATGCTATAGTATGTAACAGTTTCTGGCAGGCTTCCTCCGTGACTAGCTGTAGTAGAGACGCCATGCTATAGTATGTAACAGTTTCTGGTAGGCTTCCTCCGTGACTAGCTGTAGTAGTGACGTCATGCTATAGTATGTAACAGTTTCTGGTAGGCTTCCTCCGTGACTAGCTGTAGTAGAGACGCCATGCTATAGTATGTAACAGTTTCTGGCAGGCTTCCTCCGTGACTAGCTGTAATAGTGACGCCATGCTATAGTATGTAACAGTTTGTGACAATCTTCCTACGTGACTAGCTGTAGCAGTGACGTCATGTTATAGTATGTGACATGCTTATAGTATGCTATAGTATGTAACAGTTTCTGGCAGGCTTCCTCCGTGACTAGCTGTAGTAGAGACGCCATGCTATAGTATGTAACAGTTTCTGGCAGGCTTCCTCCGTGACTAGCTGTAGTAGTGACGCCATGCTATAGTATGTAACAGTTTCTGGCAGGCTTCCTCCGTGACTAGCTGTAGTAGAGACGCCATGCTATAGTATGTAACAGTTTCTGGCAGGCTTCCTCCGTGACTAGCTGTAGTAGAGACGCCATGCTATAGTATGTAACAGTTTCTGGTAGGCTTCTTCCGTGACTAGCTGTAGTAGTGACGCCATGCTATAGTATGTAACAGTTTCTGGTAGGCTTCCTCCGTGACTAGCTGCAATAGTGACGTCTTGCTATAGTATGTAACAGTTTCTGGCAGGCTTTCTCCGTGACTAGCTGTAGTAGAGACGCCATGCTATAGTATGTAACAGTTTCTGGTAGGCTTCATCCGTGACTAGCTGTAGTAGTGACATCATGTTAAATTATGTAACAGTTTGTGGCAGGCTTCCTCCGTGACTAGCTGTAGTAGTGACGTCATGTTATAGTATGTAACAGTTTCTGGCAGGCTTCCTCCGTGACTAGCTGTAGTAGTGACGTCATGCTATAGTATGTAACAGTTTCTGGTAGGCTTCCTCCGTGACTTGTTGTAGTAGTGACGCCATGCTATAGTATGTAGCAGTTTCTGGCAAGCTTCCTACGTGACTAGCTGTAGTAGTGACGTCATGCTATAGTATGTAACAGTTTCTGGCAGGCTTCGTCCGTGACTTGCTGTAGTAGTGACGTCATGTTATAGTATGTAACAGTTTCTGGTAGGCTTCCTCCGTGACTAGCTGTAGTATTGACGCGATGCTATAGTATGTAACAGTTTCTGGTAGGCTTCCTCCGTGACTTGCTGTAGTAGAGACGCCATGCTATAGTATGTAACAGTTTCTGGCAGGCTTCCTCCGTGACTTGCTGTAGTAGAGACGCCATGCTATGGTATGTAACAGTTTCTGGCAGGCTTCCTACGTGACTAGCTGTAGTAGTGACGTCATGCTATAGTATGTAACAGTTTCTGGTAGGCTTCCTCCGTGACTTGCTGTAGTAGAGACGCCATGCTATAGTATGTAACAGTTTCCGGCAGGCTTCCTACGTGACTAGCTGTAGTAGTGACGTCATGCTATAGTATGTAACAGTTTCTGGTAGGCTTCCTCCGTGACTTGCTGTAGTAGAAACGCCATGCTATAGTATGTAACAATTTCTGACAGGCTTCCTCCGTGACTTGCTGTAGTAGAGACGCCATGCTATAGTATGTAACAGTTTCTGGCAGGCTTCCTCCTTGACTTGCTTTAGTAGAGACGCCATGCTATAGTATGTAACAGTTTCTGGCAGGCTTCCTCCGTGACTTGCTGTAGTAGAGACGCCATGCTATAGTATGTAACAGTTTCTGGCAGGCTTCCTCCGTGACTTGCTGTAGTAGTGACGTCATGTTATAGTATGTAACAGTTTCTGGCAGGCTTCCTCCGTGACTAGCTGTAGTAGAGACGCCATGCTATAGTATGTAACAGTTTCTGGTAGGCTTCTTCCGTGACTAGCTGTAGTAGTGACGCCATGCTATAGTATGCAGCAGTTTCTGGCAGGCTTCCTACGTGACTAGCTGTAGTAGTGACGTCATGCTATAGTATGTAACAGTTTCTGGCAGGCTTCCTCCGTGACTAGCTGTAGTAGAGACGCCATGCTATAGTATGTAACAGTTTCTGGTAGGCTTCATCCGTGACTAGCTATAGTAGTGACATCATGTTATAGTATGTAACAGTTTGTGGCAGGCTTCCTCCGTGACTAGCTGTAGTAGTGACGTCATGTTATAGTATGTAACAGTTTCTGGCAGGCTTCCTCCTTGACTAGCTGTAGTAGTGACGTCATGCTATAGTATGTAACAGTTTCTGGTAGGCTTCCTCCGTGACTAGCTGTAGTAGAGACGCCATGCTATAGTATGTAACAGTTTCTGGCAGGCTTCCTCCGTGACTAGCTGTAGTATTGACGCCATGCTATAGTATGTAACAGTTTCTGGTAGGCTTCCTCCGTGACTTGCTGTAGTAGAAACGCCATGCTATAGTATGTAACAGTTTCTTGCAGGCTTCCTCCGTGACTAACTGTAGTAGTGACGTCATGCTATAGTATGTAACAGTTTCTGGCAGGCTTCCTCCGTGACTAGCTGTAGTAGAGACGCCATGCTATACAAAGAACATAACAGAGAATGATGATTGTCACAACATGGTTACCATGGTTACCAGCTGTGGACTGTCCTCAGTCTGGTCCACTTAACATACATTTCAAAAATATCAGGCTTTAGCAGGTTCCAGAGTTCAAATACCTTGGATTAATCATTTTCTTGCTAAAATTAGAAAACGTGACTGAGAAATTGAAACTAGATATTAAAAAACCAGTGCAGTGACTTACTAAGTGTTACCACTAATCAAACATCTGAACATCAGTATGGAAACTTAACAACAGCTGATAACTAATATATTCTTACCAACTCTTTGCTAACAGTGGCAAACATGGTCCCTTACCAAATCCCAAGAGAGGAAAAATACATCCTGTGAGATGAGATATTTTGACAAGGGCCATTGGTGTTGCCAGGAAAGACCGCATCAGAGGTGATACCTCAGAGGAATTGTTGGAGCTGCATCCTCCATTGGGAATATGGAGATACGGAGGATTAAGTAGTTTGGCCATCTCATGAAAATGGAGCACGATAAACTATCACTACGCTCCTCTAGACACAGTATTAAGGTCTTAAGGTATTGACCGTTACTGTATAATAGGGAACAACAGAAGTGATTGCGTCATTGTTAGGCTGGACTGCCCATGGTAAATTTCCGGTGTAATGTCTTGCGGTTCGCACTAGTGACCCGTCATGGAAGAATCATTTGTTGTGATGCCTAGATGGCAGGGAGGATAGGTGTGATTCGCTTGCATAGCTAGGCGGGGTTGTCGCACGGAAGGTCGTCGGTTCGAGTCCTGGGTAAGCCACTCACGTCTGTTGTTTTTCTGTTGACTAGTGTTCTATTTCTTTATTTCTTACGAGTGCCTGAAAACATACCTTTATGATTGTCTAAAATTTATTTACAGCAGCAGACGATCTGGTTTCAGTTGACCGTGGCACAGATTGATGAACTACGTCACGGACATCCTACAACGATACAGGCTTGCGGCGGCCAACGTGACACACTTGGTTCAAGTACACAAACATCAACTCCTCACTTGGCTCAAGTACACAAACATCAACTCCTCACTTGGTTTCACGACAATAGTGACAGGAAAAAAAGTAAGTGAATTTATTATCTAAACGTTCATTTATGGGTGACCTACATGGGAATGGCACATGAGTTTAATCGCAGCTAATTCCGGCGCTTATGGCTACAGTCGTCAAGGCAGATAAAACCGGAATGTTAGGATAGTTTAAGACATCATTAGATTTGTTTAAAAGATCAATAGATTAATTTCATAAATCATGCTTCATTTTTTCCAAACCCTACGAATATATTGCCGAAACAGACAGAAATTAATTCAGTATTGCAAATTATTTCGTAGAGTGATCATATGTTAAAGTTAGGCATACTCAAGATTTTCAAAACTGACCAAGAGAGATTATCTCTATTACAGACTAGTCCACTGATATTAACTAATAGATCATAAAGACCTTTATGATCAGGTTACTATTATCTCGACCTTGTATTTCAGCTAGCATTTTACGTAAATACTTGTAGGAATCTCCAGACGATCTAAGAATGGCTGATTCAACAAAGAACCTATGAAACCATGTCCCATAGATTTCTACTTGGAAGTGACTTTGTCCACTTTGACAAAGAGTTGATGTTACACAAGAATAAAATCTCATTTTGGAATTTAAATTGTTCACATGGACTTTTTTATTAAATACTAATGGAATTGTATGAAAGAATAACACAATTGGATCTAAAGGATAAATACTTAACATACTACCTCTACACACGATATAGGAATAAACCACTGAATATATATAAAATATATATATATATATATATATATATATATATATATATATATATATATATATATATATAAAGGAATCAACATCTCTGGCAGCTAGCCAGTAGCCTTATACCACTTGATCAGAATTAACGTTAGGCTTTATCCATAAATCAATCCATAGCTCAGTGGTCTATGGTTCGATCCCCAGATGAGGTGGGATTTTTTTAGGCCACAAACGGCTCCTGTGTCGACCCAGCCCCAATTGGGTAGCAGAGCAACTCAGGGAAGGTTAAGGCGGCCGGCGTGACGCTGACCACATCACCCCTAGTGTGTCGATGGTCAAGAAAATATGGGCCTAACACCATATTCTCAATATGCCTCAATGGGCGTGTAACGGGATCCTTTACTTTTACTTGTTATCCATAAAGCAACCTACCCACGGTTACATGAAAAGTCTTTTATGGTGTCCGTGACCAGTGGTTTTTTCTTACCACTCCAACAAACTAAGCGAACATGCCACAACAGAATCAAGGCTTTGATGCATTGCCACAGCAATTTGATTCAATGGGTCAGCCGACTCCAACCTCTGAGCAATTCCCCCCCCCCCCCCACAACCGCTGCCTCCAATGGTACTAGCTGGAGACACCGCGCTGTTTGCGCTGAAACAAATAACGGATACACTCAAAAACGTGGACCACTACGCCAAGTATCAGTCTTTGCGGACCATCATCCAACTTTTTACTGGTGATTCAAAGCAGTTTAGGAAATGGCTAATGCAGATGGACAAATTTGCAACCCTCATTAATTCCGCAAATGATATGGGCCGTAAGCGAGTCGCGTGTCTTTTATCTGAGGGCCTTGTGACATATTTTTTGAGCAGAATGGCAAAACTATTCCCGGAAGAGACATTTGAGGACTTAAAGAAAGAGTTAGTTTCCAGGTACAGTGATATTATGGATTTCCAACACGCGTGGACAATTTTGAGACGGATCCACCAGGAGAGACAAGAATCAGTGCAAATGTATGAAGACCGTTTGTTAAACCTTGCAGAGGACGCCTTTATTGGTGGTCAGGTCCCCACTTCGGATGTAGGTCCCCAATTGACAGGCATATTTAAAGACGGGTTATCCTCGGATTTTCTTAAGTTACATCTCCTCAGACGGGATCCACAGGACATCACAACAACCATTCAGTTAGCTGTTAAGGAGGAGAACGTCAAGGAAAGATTTCAGAATAGACTAGGCAGAGACCCGGTCACAACAACAGACAGATAAACAATTAAATTTAATCCACTACTCTTGACAACACTGTGACACTCACATACATATAACACTCTATGAGAATATCTTAAGGAGTCACTGATAACTTTTCAAATAACAATATGTATTCATGGTTATCATAAAGGTATATGTGTCCTGATTCAAATACAAAGGAACCAGGAATCACAATCAATTTTAATTACAAGTATATGTACAGACTTTATCAATATGAATATTGTAGTGACATATATTATTAAAATATCCTATGTGTGTCAGTTGTGTAGTGGTAATATGAGGTAATACTGGTTTTGTTTTGTTCAAGCTCTGTTGGTATTTGTCATCATGACTTCAATAGTTTGTCTTTTGGGACTATTATTGGAGATGTTCTCAGTTCCTGATATTAAGACAATTAAATTCCCCTCTGAATGTTATTTTTACAAAGTCATTTCAAGATGAGGGGACATAATGTTGAGCTCAGCTGGCCAAATCAGCTTATCTTGCGTGATGGCGGCAGGAAGGGACTCCTCTGCTAGAATTCTCCCCTGGGCTCTGGAGACACCTCACTGATAGCTAAAAAGACCAAGGAGTATGCTGTCCGACTCTGGATTCAGCAAAGCTCTGACCAGGTGCTGCTCAATACCATCAAGACCACGGTCCCACAATTTCACGGAAATAAACACAGATACGTTGATTAGCAATGAATTCTGGCACAATTACTGGCACAAATTCCCATCTGCTTATGTTCCAGGCTTTTATTTAGCAAAAATATGAGCTGGCTTCAACGCACTGATGCTTTATCAAGCTTATTTAAACAAGTGGTTTCGAACTAACGCTCCTAAGTGATTATATCAGCGAGTCTAGCCAATGAGGCCACGTTTCGACAAGTGTTTGAAAAAATGTTACCTTCCCCCGTCTCCCCTAACAACCAAGATAGTATTTATAGCCCGACCAATCGTGGTTAGTCTTTCATTTGTTGCGCTCCAATCAATTTGGAACGCGTGTTTAATTTTGCATGCGTTCGGCTTTATTCGCCCCTCTCTCTTCTCGCTATCCTTTAGTCCATCTGTCTTTTGTTTTTGGTAACATAGTGTAGAAAAAGACATGAATGGAATTTAAAATTTAGGTCAACTTGCATATCTCAAGGTTTTTCTTAGAAAGGCAGCACATTTTATTGTGTGTTTGGGAAACGCGTGTATGTTGCAGAAGGCCTTTAATATCAACGTGAAAGCGTTACAATTTGCCGACGAAGTAGAAAACAAGGGGAATTTCGAGTACCTTCTTTGTGACAGCACTGTTATTTACCATTGCTCTTTTCTTTATTAATTTTATTTGTTAGGCTTCATATTTACCTAATAATTTATATATGTGGATTAGAATATTCCACGACACCAACAACGACCGCCAATTGTATGTTTTCGGTGCGGCCAGGTAGGACATATGTCTCGCTCCTGCAGATCTGCGCTATATGAAAACACCCCTAGAGGAAATCGTTATGATTGCCCAGCTTCACCTAGACCAGCGGTTTTCAACCTTTTTGAGTCCATGGCTCCCCTGACCAACTATATTCTTTCTGCGGCTCCATTGTGGGATAACTGGTAAAAACTCTAGCGATGTTTCGACACTTAGCCTAACTTTTTTTGAGCAGGAGAGCGTCGGAAAGGCTTTTAAACGATGTAATTTTTAAAAAAATGCAATTGTACAATCTGTGAAAAAAATACACGTACAAGAAAAAATATACACAAAGTGCACTTTGAAAACCCTTAGTATAAAAAAAGAAAACAGCACAGATAAAGTTGTTTCTTTCTAACATTTTTTATATATTTTTGTCTGAAAATCATTCACTGATATACTGCACTCTCCATAACAAAAAACTTGTACAGTAAAACTATAAAAAAATATGATGAATAAAATTGCACGTAACTCTATGATGCTGTGGAAAGACAAACCAGTCCTATATGTGTGTGGTCAACACCCAGACTAAGATCGTTGTCTAGGGGATAATTAATTTGTATACCCTAACTTCACAAGACAAACTCACACACTCTCTATCTAGATGAAAATTCAGATTCATTATCAGACTTAAGACTTTATCTAGACTCAGACTTAGAATTCAGTCCCGCGACGAGCGACCATTATGTCGTAGATTTTATCAGATAGGTAATATATGTTTATAGTCCTGTCTGAGCAGAGATGATAGTGATGACAATGTGAAAGTAAGGGGTAAGAAATAGTTTTATCACGAGGTGATCGTGTAAGAGAAAGGACTGTCTCTGGATAGAATAATTTATCTAATCCAGCCTATCTGGACGACTAAATTTAAATCAGACGCACTTTCTCTCCTTGTACGAAAATACAAGTTACACTACACTCAAATGCGTACAATTCTGTGACAAATACGCACGAACGTGAAAATAAACTATGAATAACATATAATGGATATAGCTCCTATATTGTTTAGCCTCAAGTGGCTGAGACGCTAGGTTAAGTTACACAAATGTTGCTGACAATATATTTCGCCACAGCTGGCTGATGAGACTGCTATAAGTAAATCTGGTAATAGTTCTGGTCCAGTTAATATTATAATTTAATGGTTCTATTCTGGTTTCTCTCATGAAAATGGGGAAAATTGGAACCCAGAGGTCACAGCAAGAAGCTCATCAATATTAAATATCCCTGGATGCTTATAATATTATAAGTTCGTATGATCATAAGTTCATATGGCATAAAAAAATCGCTAGTACTCAGGTTGATCGGCTTATATTTTAGGAAAGAATATATAAACATTTAATCAAATTATCAATATCATATCTAACATGTGTTAAAATAGGACCTCTTCACCACTCCGTTATAAATTAGATTTAAAACACACGTGTCTAGCTTATCCTATCGTTTTTAACGCATGATATGAACACTAGTCATTTAGAAAATTACATAAAATGGATAGAAGTAAATAATATATACCGTCAGTAGACAGTTATTTAATGTATGTACTAGTCAATTTAAAACATCTCTTACTGGGAAATAGCGAGTAATTAAATTTACTTTACGGCTGAAAAGGATTTAGCTATAGGTTATTTAATTAGCACAGAAAATCTCAGTGAAATGTAATGAAAACTTACTTACTTACTTACTTACTTAGTCGTTCCCCTTCTACCGTGAGGTGTAGAGGTTTGGAAGAGAGAGCGCCAGACTATTCTATCGGCTGTCTTCCTCCTGGCCTGGTTCCATTCTAGTCCTCGGTCCTTCAAAGATTGTCTAATGTTGTCCTCCCAGCGGACTCTGGGTCGTCCTGGAGGTCTGGATCCTTGGCTCTTTGTTTCCCATGCTTGTCGTGGTAGCCGATCTTCTCCCATTCTGCAGACATGGCCAAACCATCTTAGTTGGGACTGTTCTACTTGGGTCTTAGGGGGTGGCATTTTAGGCCTTGACGTATCGTCTGGTTGCGGACCATGTCTCTTCTTGTTACTTCAACCACCTTCCTCAGATACCTCATTTCTGAGGTTTGGATCTGGCTTTTAATGGTTGTAGTCATTGCCCATGACTCGCATCCATATGTCAAGACTGGGACATAGGTGGAGCGGTATACAGCCATTTTCGTTTTCTTACCAACCTCTCTCTTGCTGAGGAATCCTCTATTTATGGCCTGAAAAAGTCTCCCAGCTGCTGCTTTTCGAGTGGCCAACTCTTCTTTGATGCCTCCCTTTCGGTCTATAATAGCTCCGAGGTATTTAAAGTGGTCGACCTGCTCCAGGACCTGTTCTCCCAGCTTAATCTGATGTCTTCTTTCTTCTCGTGATATCACCATGGATTTTGTTTTAGAGCTGCTTATAACCATCCCTCTCTTCTCCAGCTCTTCCTTCCAGACTTGCAGGTTGGATTGGAGATGTGCCTCTGATTTAGCAATCAGGGCAACATCATCAGCAAATGCCAGCTCTGAAATATAGACCTGTCTCATCTTCCAGTACCCCACTGAATACTTTCTTGTTCTCTCCTTACATGACTTGATGACATCGTCCATAAGGAGTATGAAGAGGTAAGGTGATAGGATATCACCTTGTCTTACACCAGTGGTGGTCCTGAACTCTTCTGACTTATGGTTTGCTGTCCTCACATAATTTCTGCAAGACTTGTAGAAGCTCTGTATAGCATGAATCAGAGGTGCTGGAATATTCTTCCTTGCCAAACAGTCCCAAAGTTTGCTCCAAGGGACCCTGTCAAACGCCTTTTCCAGATCTATGAAACAAAGATGGATCTCACTCTTATACTCAAGGGCCTTTTCACTCAGCTGTCTGAGTGTGAAGATTAGGTCTTGAGTACTTCGGTTTGCTCGGAATCCGCACTGGACCTCATCCAATTGTGGCTCAACTAGGCGTCGGAGTCTCTGCTCTAGGATTCTAGAGTAGATTTTTCCAGGGACACTGAGAAGGGATATGCCTCTATGGTTTCCACATTGTCGATTGTCACCTTTTTTGAAAATTGGTGTTATGATGGCAATCTCCCAACTCCCAATCCTTTGGTATGGTCTTGTTGCACTACGCTGCCTGTAGGACCCTTAAGAGTAATAGGTCGCCTGATGCTCCCATCTACTTAACCATTTCTGGTGTTATACCTGTGGTGAAGTGGGATGTTATAAATATTTATAGGGGACTTAGTGTACTGACTGAGATCAGCTGTGAAGGTATATATATCTAATAAGAGTAGTGTATTATATATAACCTTACTTGCTACCACATATCTATATATCTCAGTCAGAATTATTCTGGAATAGTGTGATGCTACGTTATGTGTCTAGGGTATGAGTATGGTGAAGTGTAAGTCACAACAACAGACAGATAAACAATTTAATTTAATCCACTACTCTTGACAACACTGTGACACTCACATACATATAACACTCTATGAGAATATCTTACAGGAGACACTCGTAACTTTTCAAATAACAATATGTATTCATTTCTATCATAAAGGCATATGTGTGTCCTGATTCAAAGACAAAGGAACCAGGAATCACAATCAATGTTAATTACAAGTTATGTACAGAATGTATTAATATGAATCTGGTAGTGACATATATTATTAAAAATATCCTATGTGTGTCAGTTGTGTAATAGTAGTATGAGGTAATACTGGTTTTGTTTTGTTCAAGCTCTGTTGGTAGTTGTCATCATGACTTCAATAGTTTGTCTTAAGGAAACTAGTATTGGAGATGTTCTCAGTTCCTGATATTAAGACAATTAATTTCCCCTCTTAATGTTAATTTTACAAAGTCATTTCAAGATGAGGGGACATAATGTTGAGCTCAGCTGGCCAATTCGCTTATCTGGCGTGATGGCGGCAGGAAAGGACTCCTCTGCTCGAATTCTCCTCTGGGTTCAGGAGACACCTCACTGATAGCTAAAAAGACCAAGGAGTATGCTGTCCGACTCAGGATTCAGCAAAGCTCTGACCAGGTGCTGCTCAGTACCATCAAGACCACGGTCCCTGAAATCAAGGAGGATGTACCTTCTACTTCATAACTAACTTATAATTTCTTTTTACACTGATCACAACACAGCACAAACATTGAGTTCAGAGCGTTAGGCCAACTGTCAGCTTCATTTGAAATACTTTATTCCAGTATTACCCTTCTTAATGGTTACTACGCCTCTGCACTTCCAGCATTATTTCTTTCTAGTCAATCATCCAGGTGTCAGTGTACTGTTTGGCCATTCCATGCCGTTTGACTTTCCTCCGACACCCTCTGTTCAGACTGGAGCATTATAGGCTTTACCTCACGTTTGCCACTGAACTACACATATATATATACAGGCATAAATCAACAATTCACATTCAATTTTCATTAAAAGATATTGAATGGTTCAAGCTTACCACAATTCCTAGGAATAAACACAGATACGTTGATTAGCAATGAATTCTGGCACAAACTGGCACAAATTCCCATCTGCCTATGTTCCAGGCTTTTATTTAGCAAAATATAAGCTGGCTTCAACGCACTGATGCTTTATCAAGCTTATTTAAACAAGTGGTTTCGAACTAACGCTCCCAAGTGTGTATATCAGCGAGACTGGCCAATGAGCCACGTTTCGACAAGTGTTTGAAAAAATGTTACCCTTCCCCGTCTCCCTTGACAACGAAAGATAGTATTTATAGTCCGACCAATCGTGGTTAGGCTTTCATTTGTTGCGCTCCAATCAATTTGGAGTTTACATGGTAGACTATTTCTGTAACGTAAATTTTTTTCAAACACGTTATAAAAAAAAATCTTATGAGCAGAAATGATTTTATGCTGTCAGGCATCCCCAATATTTTATTTTGGTTATAATTTATTAATTCCTGGACTATTTGCGTAACGTTTTACATATTATTTGTCAGCAAGCCCTAAGGAACCCAAAAATACAAATTTAAAGGAGCTACGTGGCTGCGTTCAAAATATGCAATTTCTTCTACCTCCTGTTTCGAAGATGTGCTGTCTGGGTACTGTTATGTTTTCAACCGTAAACCCATCTAATGTTGTCTTTCCTAATAAGAGATTTCAGGATTTATAAACCTAACTCTGGGAAAGGGTAGTGTATTTTATCACTGTCCGTCTGAAAAAAAAATTAGTGCATGTAGACTTACACGCGTGATGGCAGCATTTGTGTACCGCGCGACGCGTGTTGCATGCGTTCCTGATTTTCAGCCCTCCCCTCTCTCTTTATCCTTTTGTCCATCTGTTCGTTCGTTTTGGTAACGCAGTGTAGAAAAAGACATGAATGGAATTTAAAATTTAGGTCAACTTGCATATTTCAAGGTTTTTCTTAGAAATACAGCACACGTTTCATTGAAGAAAGCGGGTATAATACAGTAAGCTTTTACCATCAACGTGAAAGCGTTACAATTTGCAGACGAAGCAGAAAACAAGGGGGATTTCGAGTACAGTCATTGTGACAGCACTGTTCTTTACCATTCTTCTTCCTTTATTTATTATATGTATTTATTAGGCTTTATATTTACTTGATAATTTATATATGTGGATTAGAATATTCCACGACACCTCCCCTCTTAAAACAGACATTATATGTCAGTCCTTTATTCTATATACACATAGAGAAATTTATTATTATTTCTGGGGTTTACGGTGATTCTCATCACACGGATGGCGGCTTAAAAAATCCGCTCCCAAATTGGTTTTTCCAGATATATACTCAATGCTAAAATTATATGGAGCCAGAAGTAAAGACCATCGGAGTAACCTAGAGTTCTCATGCTTAGCCTGTGCTAGAAACGATAAAGGTTTGTGATCTGTTTGCAACTTAAATGCCTTCCCATATAGATAAATATTGAATTTCTTTATTGCCCATATTACTGCAAGACATTCTTTTTCGCTAGTTGAGTAGTTGATTTCAGCTTTATTCAACTTTCTGCTAGCATATGCCACTGGGCTTAATTCCCCATCCAATGCATCTGATTTCTGTAGTAGAGTTGCACCTAACCCAATATTACTTGCATCCGTCCTTACTATGAATTCTTGACTTAAGTCAGGTAATTTCAAAATGGGTTTACTTGTGAGCTTTTCCTTCAATTCTTGGTAAGTCATTTCACATTGTGGTGTCCATGTAATGCGATCTGGAAGTCCTTTACGTGTCAATTCAGTTAACGGTGCACATATGGAATTAAAGTTTTTGATATACTTCTGGTAGAAACCACATAATGAGACAAAGGATCTCACGTCCTTCTTGGTTTGTGGTCTCGGGGCTTTCTGTAGTTTCTCTAAATTCTTTGGGTCAGGGGGTCATGTTTCCCTGATAAACTGTGTGTCCCAAAAATTCCAATTCTTTACATCCAACGCAACATTTGGTTGGTCGGGCTGTTAAATTTGCCTCCCTAAGTCGATCAAACAGCATGTTCAGAGAGTCAATGTGTTCCTCAAATGTTTCTGTTGCTATAAGGATATCATCCATAAAATTTGTTATACAGGGATTATTCAGAGGATCCAAT
The DNA here is from genome assembly GCA_024509875.1 of Oreohelix idahoensis. Taxonomy (NCBI): domain Eukaryota; kingdom Metazoa; phylum Mollusca; class Gastropoda; order Stylommatophora; family Oreohelicidae; genus Oreohelix; species Oreohelix idahoensis. The sequence goes on from JAMPIV010000084.1 coordinate 35,308, forward strand.
AATTTTCTCATCATTCTAGAGAAGACACTAGGCGCATTCTTCAATCCAAATGGCAATCTATTAAACTCATAGTGTCCTTCTGAGGTACTAAAAGCTAGGTATGGTCTAACCTCAGGCTTTACTGGAATCTGATAGTATCCTTTACTCAGATCCACTTTTGAGAAATATTTAGCTTTATTTAGCCTGGCAAACAGCTGATTTGTATCCGGCAATGGATCCACCTGTCCTTCTGTAATAGCATTCAGTCTCCTGTAATCTATACAGAGTCTATGTTCTCCAGAGGGCTTCCTTAAGAGTACCACCCCGGAACTATACGAAGACTCACTGTGCGAAATAATTCCTTCCTTCAACAGATAGTCTATCTCTTCCTTCAAAGCTTTCTCCTTAGCAAACGGAATCGAATATGGTTTCATACAGACAGGTGTGGGGTCTATCAGTTTCATATCATATTCCAATAGGTTTGTATGCCCTGGTCGGTCTGTTAACACCTCTGCATGATTATTTAGAACCTGTTGCACTCTCTCTTTCTGAGTTTTCGTTAAATGTGTACTGATTTTCACCTGTGCTGCTGTCTCACAGGGGTGTAATGGATATTCAAATGATGAAAGTGGTTCCTTTTTCATCTCCATGGCGATGGACAAGGTCAACAAGTGTGTCTCTTCCTGAAGTTCTCTTTCCAAATATTTCTTCAGGAGATTCACATGATAGATTTTTTCTTTCCCCTTCTTATCTATCTTATAATTTGTTCTAGACACCCTCTCTAAAACTGTATATGGACCCTGCCATCCAATTTGTAACTTATTCTGGCTCTCAGGCAAAAGAAGCAGTACTTTCTCTCCCACAGCCAAATTTCTGTCTTTCGCCTTCCTGTTATAATAGGCAGCATGTTTCTTCCTGGCTTGTTTCAAATTTTCATTGGCAAGTTTCCAGCCAGTTTTTAACCGAGTGGTCAGCTCATTCACATACTGGTATGAAGATGTAATGTTTTCCTCTACCTTTTCATCAGTCCACGTTCTTAACAAAGCTACATATGGACCTTTAATTGTGTGGACCTATTTGTCCATGCACCGGTATGGTCTCTTCCACTCGAAGCTTTATAGTGATGATTTTTCCTCCCAGAATTATCATTCCCAAAACGACCGCTACCAATTCTTTTGGGGCTTCCTCCCCACTTAAAATTCTTGATGAGAGATTTCCTCCCTACATCCTCTTCCTCCAGTTTGTTTAAGTCCGATTGAGGGATTTTCGGCTTATCCTGGGGTAAGACATCCTTTTGCACTCTCCGCATAGTGGCCATTGTAAAACAGTTAAGTGAAGCTTGTCCGTGAAAAGGGGCTTCCCATTCCATTTGGTCCACTTTATCAAATCTATTTTTTTCTTTTTATTATCAGGCCTAATTTTGCCCCGTGGCGTGTCCAGGTCCTGATCCATGTTCCCACTTGTGGGTGTTCCCTCATGTGCTATGCTACACCTTTCTACAAAATTCTCAATGTCCCATCTTGCTTTGGGCCAATAATAATTGTGAGCCACCTTTTGAATGATGGTACCTATTTTCTCATGGTCCCCATCTGGTTTCACATGTAGGCTCCTTATTAAGTCTGCCCTATATCTTTTTGGAAGAACCAGCTGTCCGTGACCTTTGGATCTAGCTCCAGTCTTCCTATACATCAACTTGTTTTTCATGTAAAAATCTCCCTTGCCTGGAGTTGTATGACAAGTGGACAATTTTCTGAAACAAGGCTTGAGTGTTTTATCCCCAGCCTGTGCCTTCCTCATCTCTTCTGGAGTGGTATCTAACATAATATCCTCCTCCTGTCTTGAGGTCGACCTGACCTGAAGGGTTGCCATATACACAGGTTTCCTTCTGCAACGGTCAGTGTCATGATTTAATAATAATAATAATAAATTTTTAAGCGCCAAACACGGCGCATAAGGCAGAAACCAGTGCTCTCTCTCCAGGTTGTTCGTTGTGACGCCACTCCTCTTAGCTCTTGCACATTATTTAGGCCCAACGTTCTTCCTTCTCTTATTATTGTTCTTCTGAGTGTTTCTTTTGGTCTTCCTTTTTTCCTCTTACCCTCAGGAACCCAAGTGAGCGCCTGTAGTGGTATTCTTGTGTTTTGCATTCGTAGGACATGACCCCTATATGACCATCGTGTTTTCCTTATATAGTCGGAGACATATTTCTGCCTAGAGTCTTCTCTTATTTGTCGATTAGTCTTGAATTCTTTCCAACTGATGTTCATGAGTTTTCTAAGACATTTGTTCTCGAATGTATTCAGCTTGTTCTCCAATGATTTTGTTATGTTCCAACTCTCACAGCCGTATGTTAACACTGAGATAACATTTGAATTAAACAGACGAAGCTTGGTATGTATATTCAATGATCGTAATTTCCAAATGTTAGATAATCTATTGAAGGCGCTAGCTGCCAAAGCAATTCTAGTATGGATTTCTCTTGTTGTGTCACCATCCTGAGTCATTTTACTGCCTAAATAATTGAAACTTTCATGATTGTCCATCTGACAATTCTTACACCACCTTTTTCCTTGGTTGAAAGATTTTCTTTCATTATATTTCCTTTCATCGAATTGTGGGAATTTATTTTTATTGTCATACCGTGGCCTATCAAATTGGTGCTTACCTTTATTTTGATCCTTAGGATCAAATTTATTAAAGTTCTGTGGTGCCCTAAAGTTGTCCACCTGTTTCTTTTTATTACCTGTTACCTCTGCTTGAGCTGCTTGATACCTTTCAGCAACATTTAGCAACTCACCCAGCCTCTCTGCACCTTGTTCCATGAGAAACTTTCTCAGGTCTGGAGCCATGGACTCTCTTAGTTGCTCTATAAGGACCATTTCCTTAAGATCTTGGGTTTTCCCCAGAGAAGTCCATTTCTCCAAGTATGTCTCTATTCGTGCAGAGAACTGGTGATAGGTTTCACCTGACAGTAGTTTAGCATTCCTAAATTTTTTTCTATAAAATTCTGCATTCTTTTCATATCTTAACAAAAGAGCCTGCTTTAGCATGTCATAATTTTCCTGATCACCTCTGCTCATTTTTGCAAAAACTTCATAAGCTGCCCCACGAAGTCCCTGAGATAACTTTAAGCTCCACCTTTCTCTCTCTAACCCATACGTGGTAGCTAATAGCTCATACCTATTTATATAGCTCTCAATATCATCGTCTTTCTCAACAAAATGATCTAAATGAAAGTTCATAGCTGAGGTTGAGGCTCCTTGGCTAGCAGTGGCATCAGAGGCAAAGGGACTGGCACCATTTTCAGGAGCATGGCCTTGAAACTCAAACTCCCTTAGTCGTAATTCATGTTCCCTTTGTAATCTTTTCTCCTCCTTTTCTGCTTCCCTCTCTGCAGCTAATCTCTTCTCTTCTCTTGCTGCAGCTAATCTTTTGTCTTCTCTTTCTGCTTCCAATTTCTTAGCCTCAGCCTCAATCTGCAACCTCTTAATTTCCTTGTCAGCCTCTAACTTTCTTTCGGCTTCAAACCTTCTTTCTTCGCGTTCAATAAATTTGTCACATTCCGTCGTGACATAAGCAACCATAACTTGCCCATCTAATCCTAACTCTTTTGCAGTCTGAACAGCGGCAGATCGAAATTTGGCCAGGTCCGCCATTGTCTATCAGGTAAATTTATATAATGTCTAACCAACAATTCAAATTCTAAATATATATAATGGACAACACAGGCACCGTGAGCTCAACCTTATTTAATTCCACCCAAGGATACCTTTTAATTCTTATATTCCCTGAAGTGAATTACCCCCAATATTTTTAATAGTTAAAGATTCAAAATCCCAAGAGCGAGACCCCAATATATGTGGTGAAGTGGGATGTTATAAATATTTATAGGGGACTTAGTGTACTGACTGAGATCAGCTGTGAAGGTATCTATATCTATTAAGAGTAGTGTATTATAGATAACCTTACTTGCTACCACATATCTATATATCTCAGTCAGAATTATTCTGGAATAGTGTGATGCTACGTTATGTGTCTAGGGTATGAGTATGGTGAAGTGTAAGTCACAACAACAGACAGATAAACAATTTAATTTAATCCACTACTCTTGACAACACTGTGACACTCACATACATATAACACTCTATGAGAATATCTTACAGGAGACACTCGTAACTTTTCAAATAACAATATGTATTCATTTCTTTCATAAAGGCATATGTGTGTCCTGATTCAAAGACAAAGGAACCAGGAATCACAATCAATGTTAATTACAAGTTATGTACAGAATGTATTAATATGAATCTGGTAGTGACATATATTATTAAAAATATCCTATGTGTGTCAGTTGTGTAATAGTAGTATGAGGTAATACTGGTTTTGTTTTGTTCAAGCTCTGTTGGTAGTTGTCATCATGACTTCAATAGTTTGTCTTAAGGAAACTAGTATTGGAGATGTTCTCAGTTCCTGATATTAGACAATTAATTTCCCCTCTTAATGTTAATTTTACAAAGTCATTTCAAGATGAGGGGACATAATGTTGAGCTCAGCTGGCCAATTCGCTTATCTGGCGTGATGGCGGCAGGAAAGGACTCCTCTGCTCGAATTCTCCTCTGGGTTCAGGAGACACCTCACTGATAGCTAAAAAGACCAAGGAGTATGCTGTCCGACTCAGGATTCAGCAAAGCTCTGACCAGGTGCTGCTCAGTACCATCAAGACCACGGTCCCTGAAATCAAGGAGGATGTACCTTCTACTTCATAACTAACTTATAATTTCTTTTTACACTGATCACAACACAGCACAAACATTGAGTTCAGAGCGTTAGGCCAACTGTCAGCTTCATTTGAAATACTTTATTCCAGTATTACCCTTCTTAATGGTTACTACGCCTCTGCACTTCCAGCATTATTTCTTTCTAGTCAATCATCCAGGTGTCAGTGTACTGTTTGGCCATTCCATGCCGTTTGACTTTCCTCCGACACCCTCTGTTCAGACTGGAGCATTATAGGCTTTACCTCACGTTTGCCACTGAACTACACATATATATATACAGGCATAAATCAACAATTCACATTCAATTTTCATTAAAAGATATTGAATGGTTCAAGCTTACCACAATTCCTAGGAATAAACACAGATACGTTGATTAGCAATGAATTCTGGCACAAACTGGCACAAATTCCCATCTGCCTATGTTCCAGGCTTTTATTTAGCAAAATATAAGCTGGCTTCAACGCACTGATGCTTTATCAAGCTTATTTAAACAAGTGGTTTCGAACTAACGCTCCCAAGTGTGTATATCAGCGAGACTGGCCAATGAGCCACGTTTCGACAAGTGTTTGAAAAAATGTTACCCTTCCCCGTCTCCCTTGACAACGAAAGATAGTATTTATAGTCCGACCAATCGTGGTTAGGCTTTCATTTGTTGCGCTCCAATCAATTTGGAGTTTACATGGTAGACTATTTCTGTAACGTAAATTTTTTTCAAACACGTTATAAAAAAAATCTTATGAGCAGAAATGATTTTATGCTGTCAGGCATCCCCAGTATTTTATTTTGGTTATAATTTATTAATTCCTGGACTATTTGCGTAACGTTTCACATATTATTTGTCAGCAAGCCCTAAGGAACCCAAAAATACAAATTTAAAGGAGCTACGTGGCTGCGTTCAAAATATGCAATTTCTTCTACCTCCTGTTTCGAAGATGTGCTGTCTGGGTACTGTTATGTTTTCAACCGTAAACCCATCTAATGTTGTCTTTCCTAATAAGAGATTTCAGGATTTATAAACCTAACTCTGGGAAAGGGTAGTGTATTTTATCACTGTCCGTCTGAAAAAAAATTAGTGCATGTAGACTTACACGCGTGATGGCAGCATTTGTGTACCGCGCGACGCGTGTTGCATGCGTTCCTGATTTTCAGCCCTCCCCTCTCTCTTTATCCTTTTGTCCATCTGTTCGTTCGTTTTGGTAACGCAGTGTAGAAAAAGACATGAATGGAATTTAAAATTTAGGTCAACTTGCATATTTCAAGGTTTTTCTTAGAAATACAGCACACGTTTCATTGAAGAAAGCGGGTATAATACAGTAAGCTTTTACCATCAACGTGAAAGCGTTACAATTTGCAGACGAAGCAGAAAACAAGGGGGATTTCGAGTACAGTCATTGTGACAGCACTGTTCTTTACCATTCTTCTTCCTTTATTTATTATATGTATTTATTAGGCTTTATATTTACTTGATAATTTATATATGTGGATTAGAATATTCCACGACACCTCCCCTCTTAAAACAGACATTATATGTCAGTCCTTTATTCTATATACACATAGAGAAATTTATTATTATTTCTGGGGTTTACGGTGATTCTCATCACACGGATGGCGGCTTAAAAAATCCGCTCCCAAATTGGTTTTTCCAGATATATACTCAATGCTAAAATTATATGGAGCCAGAAGTAAAGACCATCGGAGTAACCTAGAGTTCTCATGCTTAGCCTGTGCTAGAAACGATAAAGGTTTGTGATCTGTTTGCAAACTTAAATGCCTTCCCATATAGATAAATATTGAATTTCTTTATTGCCCATATTACTGCAAGACATTCTTTTTCGCTAGTTGAGTAGTTGATTTCAGCTTTATTCAACTTTCTGCTAGCATATGCCACTGGGCTTAATTCCCCATCCAATGCATCTGATTTCTGTAGTAGAGTTGCACCTAACCCAATATTACTTGCATCCGTCCTTACTATGAATTCTTGACTTAAGTCAGGTAATTTCAAAATGGGTTTACTTGTGAGCTTTTCCTTCAATTCTTGGTAAGTCATTTCACATTGTGGTGTCCATGTAATGCGATCTGGAAGTCCTTTACGTGTCAATTCAGTTAACGGTGCACATATGGAATTAAAGTTTTTGATATACTTCTGGTAGAAACCACATAATGAGACAAAGGATCTCACGTCCTTCTTGGTTTGTGGTCTCGGGGCTTTCTGTAGTTTCTCTAAATTCTTTGGGTCAGGGGTCATGTTTCCCTGATAAACTGTGTGTCCCAAAAATTCCAATTCTTTACATCCAACGCAACATTTGGTTGGTCGGGCTGTTAAATTTGCCTCCCTAAGTCGATCAAACAGCATGTTCAGAGAGTCAATGTGTTCCTCAAATGTTTCTGTTGCTATAAGGATATCATCCATAAAATTTGTTATACAGGGATTATTCAGAGGATCCAATAATTTTCTCATCATTCTAGAGAAGACACTAGGCGCATTCTTCAATCCAAATGGCAATCTATTTAAACTCATAGTGTCCTTCTGAGGTACTAAAAGCTAGGTATGGTCTAACCTCAGGCTTTACTGGAATCTGATAGTATCCTTTACTCAGATCCACTTTTGAGAAATATTTAGCTTTATTTAGCCTGGCAAACAGCTGATTTGTATCCGGCAATGGATCCACCTGTCCTTCTGTAATAGCATTCAGTCTCCTGTAATCTATACAGAGTCTATGTTCTCCAGAGGGCTTCCTTAAGAGTACCACCCCGGAACTATACGAAGACTCACTGTGCGAAATAATTCCTTCCTTCAACAGATAGTCTATCTCTTCCTTCAAAGCTTTCTCCTTAGCAAACGGAATCGAATATGGTTTCATACAGACAGGTGTGGGGTCTATCAGTTTCATATCATATTCCAATAGGTTTGTATGCCCTGGTCGGTCTGTTAACACCTCTGCATGATTATTTAGAACCTGTTACACTCTCTCTTTCTGAGTTTTCGTTAAATGTGTACTGATTTTCACCTGTGCTGCTGTCTCACAGGGGTGTAATGGATATTCAAATGATGAAAGTGGTTCCTTTTTCATCTCCATGGCGATGGACAAGGTCAACAAGTGTGTCTCTTCCTGAAGTTCTCTTTCCAAATATTTCTTCAGGAGATTCACATGATAGATTTTTTCTTTCCCCTTCTTATCTATCTTATAATTTGTTCTAGACACCTCTCTAAAACTGTATATGGACCCTGCCATCCAATTTGTAACTTATTCTGGCTCTCAGGCAAAAGAAGCAGTACTTTCTCTCCCACAGCCAAATTTCTGTCTTTCGCCTTCCTGTTATAATAGGCAGCATGTTTCTTCCTGGCTTGTTTCAAATTTTCATTGGCAAGTTTCCAGCCAGTTTTTAACCGAGTGGTCAGCTCATTCACATATTGGTATGAAGATGTAATGTTTTCCTCTGCCTTTTCATCAGTCCACGTTCTTAACAAAGCTACATATGGACCTTTAATTGTGTGGACCTATTTGTCCATGCACCGGTATGGTCTCTTCCACTCGAAGCTTTATAGTGATGATTTTTCCTCCCAGAATTATCATTCCCAAAACGACCGCTACCAATTTTTCTTTTGGGGCTTTCTCCCCACTTAAAATTCTTGATGAGAGATTTCCTCCCTACATCCTCTTCCTCCAGTTTGTTTAAGTCCGATTGAGGGATTTTCGGCTTATCCTGGGGTAAGACATCCTTTTGCACTCTCCGCATAGTGGCCATTGTAAAACAGTTAAGTGAAGCTTGTCCGTGAAAAGGGGCTTCCCATTCCATTTGGTCCACTTTATCAAATCTATTTTTCTTTTTATTATCAGGCCTAATTTTGCCCCGTGGCGTGTCCAGGTCCTGATCCATGTTCCCACTTGTGTGTGTTCCCTCATGTGCTATGCTACACCTTTCTACAAAATTCTCAATGTCCCATCTTGCTTTGGGCCAATAATAATTGTGAGCCACCTTTTGAATGATGGTACCTATCTTCTCATGGTCCCCATCTGGTTTCACATGTAGGCTCCTTATTAAGTCTGCCCTTTATCTTTTTGGAAGAACCAGCTGTCCGTGACCTTTGGATCTAGCTCCAGTCTTCCTATACATCAACTTGTTTTTCATGTAAAAATCTCCCTTGCCTGGAGTTGTATGACAAGTTGACAATTTTCTGAAACAAGGCTTGAGTGTTTTATCCCCAGCCTGTGCCTTCCTCATCTCTTCTGGAGTGGTATCTAACATAATATCCTCCTCCTGTCTTGAGGTCGACCTGACCTGAAGGGTTGCCATATACACAGGTTTCCTTCTGCAACGGTCAGTGTCATGTTTAATAATAATAATAATAATAAATTCTTTAAGCGCCAAACACGGCGCTTAAGGCAGAAACCAGTGCTCTCCAGGTTGTTCGTTGTGACGCCACTCCTCTTAGCTCTTGCACATTATTTAGGCCCAACGTTCTTCCTTCTCTTATTATTGTTCTTCTGAGTGTTTCTTTTGGTCTTCCTTTTTTCCGCTTACCCTCAGGAACCCAAGTGAGCGCCTGTAGTGGTATTCTGTTGTTTTGCATTCGTAGGACATGACCGATATATGACCATCGTCTTTTCCTTATATAGTCGGAGACATATTTCTGCCTAGAGTCTTCTCTTATTTGTCGATAGTCTTGAATTCTTTCCAACTGATGTTCATGAGTTTTCTAAGACATTTGTTCTCGAATGTATTCAGCTTGTTCTCCAATGATTTTGTTATTTTCCAACTCTCACAGCCGTATGTTAACACTGAGATAACATTTGAATTAAACTGACGAAGCTTGGTATGTATATTCAATGATCGTAATTTCCAAATGTTAGATAATCTATTGAAGGCGCTAGCTGCCAAAGCAATTCTAGTATGGATTTCTCTTGTTGTGTCACCATCATGAGTGGAGTCATTTTACTGCCTAAATAATTGAAACTTTCATGATTGTCCATCTGGGACAATTCTTACACCACCTTTTTCCTTGGTTGAAAGATTTTCTTTCATTATATTTCCTTTCATCGAATTGTGGGAATTTATTTTTATTTTCATACCGTGGCCTATCAAATTGGTGCTTACCTTTTATTTTTGATCCTTAGGATCAAACAAATTATTTCTGCTGCCCTAAAGTTGTTCCAACTGTTTCTTTTTATTACCTGTTACCTCTGCTTGAGCTGCTTGATACCTTTCAGCAACATTTAGCAACTCACCCAGCCTCTCTGCACCTTGTTCCATGAGAAACTTTCTCAGGTCTGGAGCCATGGACTCTCTTAATTGCTCTATAAGGACCATTTCCTTAAGATCTTGGGTTTTCCCCAGAGAAGTACATTTCTCCAAGTATGTCTCTATTCGTGCAGAGAACTGGTGATAGGTTTCACCTGACAGTAGTTTAGCATTCCTAAATTTTTTTCTATAAAATTCTGCATTCTTTTCATATCTTAACAAAAGAGCCTGCTTTAGCATGTCATAATTTTCCTGATCACCTCTGCTCATTTTTGCAAAAACTTCATAAGCTGCCCCACGAAGTCCCTGAGATAACTTTAAGCTCCACCTTTCTCTCTCTAACCCATACGTGGTAGCTAATAGTTCATACCTATTTATATAGCTCTCAATATCATCGTCTTTCTCAACAAAATGATCTAAATGAAAGTTCATAGCTGAGGTTGAGGCTCCTTGAGTAACCGTAGCATCAGAGGCAAAGGGACTGGCACCATTTTCAGGAGCATGGCCTTGAAACTCAAACTCCCTTAGTCGTAACTCATGTTCCCTTTGTCCTCCTTTTTTTTTTTCTCCCTTTTCTGCAGCTTCCCTTCTTTCTGCAGCTAATCTTTTTTCTTCTCTTTCTGCAAGCCTAATCTTTAGTCTTCTCTTTCCTCAATGCTTCCAATCTTCTTAGCCTCAGCCTCATTAAAATCTGCAACTCTTAATTTCCTTGTCAGCCTCTAACTTTCTTTCGGCTTCAAACCTTCTTTCTTCGCGTTCAATAAATTTGTCACATTCCGTCGTGACATAGGCAACCATAACTTGCCCATCTAATCCTAACTCTTTTGCAGTCTGAACAGCGGCAGATCGAAATTTGGCCAGGTCCGCCATTGTCTATCAGGTAAATTTATACAATGTCTAACCAACAATTCAAATTCTAAATATATATAATGGACAACACAGGCACCGTGAGCTCAACCTTATTTAATTCCACCCAAGGATACCTTTTAATTCTTATATTCCCTGAAGTGAATTACCCCCAATATTTTTAATAGGGAAAGATTCAAAATCCCAAGAGCGAGACCCCAATATATGTGGTGAAGTGGGATGTTATAAATATTTATAGGGGACTTAGTGTACTGACTGAGATCAGCTGTGAAGGTATCTATATCTATTAAGAGTAGTGTATTATATATAACCTTACTTGCTACCACATATCTATATATCTCAGTCAGAATTATTCTGGAATAGTGTGATGCTACGTTATGTGTCTAGGGTATGAGTATGGTGAAGTGTAAGTCACAACAACAGACAGATAAACAATTTAATTTAATCCACTACTCTTGACAACACTGTGACACTCACATACATATAACACTCTATGAGAATATCTTACAGGAGACACTCGTAACTTTTCAAATAACAATATGTATTCATTTCTATCATAAAGGCATATGTGTGTCCTGATTCAAAGACAAAGGAACCAGGAATCACAATCAATGTTAATTACAAGTTATGTACAGAATGTATTTAATATGAATCTGGTAGTGACATATATTATTAAAAATATCCTATGTGTGTCAGTTGTGTAATAGTAGTATGAGGTAATACTGGTTTTGTTTTGTTCAAGCTCTGTTGGTAGTTGTCATCATGACTTCAATAGTTTGTCTTAAGGAAACTAGTATTGGAGATGTTCTCAGTTCCTGATATTAAGACAATTAATTTCCCCTCTTAATGTTAATTTTACAAAGTCATTTCAAGATGAGGGGACATAATGTTGAGCTCAGCTGGCCAATTCGCTTATCTGGCGTGATGGCGGCAGGAAAGGACTCCTCTGCTCGAATTCTCCTCTGGGTTCAGGAGACACCTCACTGATAGCTAAAAAGACCAAGGAGTATGCTGTCCGACTCAGGATTCAGCAAAGCTCTGACCAGGTGCTGCTCAGTACCATCAAGACCACGGTCCCTGAAATCAAGGAGGATGTACCTTCTACTTCATAACTAACTTATAATTTCTTTTTACACTGATCACAACACAGCACAAACATTGAGTTCAGAGCGTTAGGCCAACTGTCAGCTTCATTTGAAATACTTTATTCCAGTATTACCCTTCTTAATGGTTACTACGCCTCTGCACTTCCAGCATTTTTTCTTTCTAGTCAATCATCCAGGTGTCAGTGTACTGTTTGGCCATTCCATGCCGTTTGACTTTCCTCCGACACCCTCTGTTCAGGCTGGAGCATTATAGGCTTTACCTCACGTTTGCCACTGAACTACACATATATATATACAGGCATAAATCAACAATTCACATTCAATTTTCATTAAAAGATATTGAATGGTTCAAGCTTACCACAATTCATAGGAATAAACACAGATACGTTGATTAGCAATGAATTCTGGCACAAACTGGCACAAATTCCCATCTGCCTATGTTCCAGGCTTTTATTTAGCAAAATATAAGCTGGCTTCAACGCACTGATGCTTTATCAAGCTTATTTAAACAAGTGGTTTCGAACTAACGCTCCCAAGTGTGTATATCAGCGAGACTGGCCAATGAGCCACGTTTCGACAAGTGTTTGAAAAAATGTTACCCTTCCCCGTCTCCCTTGACAACGAAAGATAGTATTTATAGTCCGACCAATCGTGGTTAGGCTTTCATTTGTTGCGCTCCAATCAATTTGGAGTTTACATGGTAGACTATTTCTGTAACGTAAATTTTTTTCAAACACGTTATAAAAAAAATCTTATGAGCAGAAATGATTTTATGCTGTCAGGCATCCCCAGTATTTTATTTTGGTTATAATTTATTAATTCCTGGACTATTTGCGTAACGTTTCACATATTATTTGTCAGCAAGCCCTAAGGAACCCAAAAATACAAATTTAAAGGAGCTACGTGGCTGCGTTCAAAATATGCAATTTCTTCTACCTCCTGTTTCGAAGATGTGCTGTCTGGGTACTGTTATGTTTTCAACCGTAAACCCATCTAATGTTGTCTTTCCTAATAAGAGATTTCAGGATTTATAAACCTAACTCTGGGAAAGGGTAGTGTATTTTATCACTGTCCGTCTGAAAAAAAATTAGTGCATGTAGACTTACACGCGTGATGGCAGCATTTGTGTACCGCGCGACGCGTGTTGCATGCGTTCCTGATTTTCAGCCCTCCCCTCTCTCTTTATCCTTTGTCCATCTGTTCGTTCGTTTTGGTAACGCAGTGTAGAAAAAGACATGAATGGAATTTAAAATTTAGGTCAACTTGCATATTTCAAGGTTTTTCTTAGAAATACAGCACACGTTTCATTGAAGAAAGCGGGTATAATACAGTAAGCTTTTACCATCAACGTGAAAGCGTTACAATTTGCAGACGAAGCAGAAAACAAGGGGGATTTCGAGTACAGTCATTGTGACAGCACTGTTCTTTACCATTCTTCTTCCTTTATTTATTATATGTATTTATTAGGCTTTATATTTACTTGATAATTTATATATGTGGATTAGAATATTCCACGACAATACCATCGTGCCCTGCTGCTTTGCCCATCTTGATTTTCTCCAGTGCAGCCTTCAGTTCTTCCATCTTTATGTCATCTTCATCACCATTGGTTTCCTCTTCTGTGCTAGTGGTTATCATTTCTGATGTTTGACCTTGCTCACCATCAAGGAGTTCTGAGAAATATTCTTTCCATCTTTCCATTACTTCCTTTGGGGCAGTAAACAATTTGCCTTGCTTGTCCTTTATAAATTTGAGAGGGCATTGTTTTTCCTTCCTCATGTTCTTTAAGGTCTTATAGAACAATTTCTGATTTTCTTGTGCATCTTTTTCTAGCTTTTCTCCAAATTCTTCCCAGGACTTCTGTTTTGCTGTTAGCACTTTGTTCTTTACTTCTGTTCTGAGTGTCACATATTCTCTATATTTTTCCATTTGTCCTGTTGTGTTTTTAGCTCCTAAGTATTGTTTCCATGCCATTTTCTTTTCTCTTATTTTCTCTTTGACTTCCTCTGTCCACCAAGGTGTCCTCTTTCTCTGGTTCCCAAGTCGGACTTCACCACATGCTTCTGCAGCAGCTGTCTTTATGATATCCTTGAATTTAATCCAGAGGGTTTCCAAGTCATCAGGTTGTTCTTCTGTGTTGCTCACCGCTGCAGCAATAAGCCCCTGATATCTGGTCTTAATTTCTGGCTCTCTCAGCTTGTAGGTCCTAATGCTCATTTCTCCTACTCGTTTACTTGGTTTCTTGCGTGATGTTGAGCAGTTCCTAGGCTGAGCAACTCTTTCAGTTGTTCGTTTGATTGTTAGCAGGTAGTGATCACTTCCAATCTCTGGCCCCCCTCCAGACTCTTGCATCTCGGACATATTTGAATGAGCTTCTCCGAACAATGGCATAGTCGATCACTGACTTCTCATTCTTTGTTGGTTCACATCTAGTGTATGCATGTATGCGCTTATGGGGGAACTTTGTGTTTGTAATGATCAGATTCTGCTCACTGCAGAATCTAAGGAGTCGCTTTCCATTGTCATTGAGAGTATCTTCTCCATATCTTCCGATAACTCCACCCCATCTAGCATGGTCATTTCCAACTCTGGCATTAAAGTCTCCGAGCATGATAACTTCATCTAGGCAGTCATCCACTGTCCTTTGAAGCAACTCGAAGAATTCCTCCTTGACCTCTGCTCTCTCATCCTCATTTGGCCCATACACTATGACCAGGTTGACTATGGTTTCTCCTTCTTTTAGTTTCACAACCATAATGCGCTCTGAGACAAAGTTCCATCCCTTGATACTATCTTTTGATTTTGGGCCACAATGCAACCCACACCCCCTTTACCTCTTTCGGATGTGGGTACACCACTGTAGAGCAGCGTGTTGCCATTGAGATCCATGACTCCTTGTCCTTTTTTCTTTGTTTCCGTTATAGCCAGGATTTCTAGTTTTGCTTTCCTCATCTCTTCCACCAGCTCCTCTTCCTTCCCATTTATACTTCTTGTGTTCCATGTTCCATAAGTCGTAGTCCGTAGTCCGTTCCAGTTCGTCGCCTTTAGAATCAGTCCGGTTTTCTCTCTTGTGTTACTCGTAATGGTGGTTTAAAGCAAACAGGTGATTGGCCTGTTGTGCCTTTGCATGGTGGAGGGGCTGCCTCCTTACGGCCTCCATGCAGGCCGCCCTCCTCCTTTTTCATCCGGGCTTGGGACCGGCATAGGCGGAGTTGTAATGAAAACTTTAAACACACTAAATCACTTAAAGGCTAGTATATAAATTGCAGCAATCAGAAAAATGAAACACTCCACGAACATCTAATAATTTTCACTCTGTACGAGAAATCTAAGATATATATATATATATACCATGTCTCTCCGATAGCCATGATCAGTTGTTCAGAAATCTATCTAAAATTCACTTGCTCGATATCTTAGATTTCTCGTACAGAGTGAAAATTATTAGATGTTCGTGGAGTGTTTCATTTTTCTGATTGCTGCAATTTAAATACTAGCCTTTAAGTGATTTAGTGTGTTTAAAGTTTTCATTACATTTCACTGAGATATATATATAGCTCTTTAGTGCGAAAGTCACACCTACTGCCAGACCCGAGCCCATTTGCAGTTCGATTCTTGAATCAAAGGTAATTTTACCACCTCTGCCGCCGAAAACCTCTCTGGCTTGACTTTCATCATCTCCGCCTTGCCGAATATCAGCTACGCAATTAATTCCCGTGAAAGTTTTACAATCCAAGTTCCGTCTCAGACTTAACATCGCCCCTGATCAAAGAATCTATTACGCCATGCTCCGCGCTGTCTCTGTTCCTTACTTACTTACTTAGTCGTTCCCCTTCTACCGTGAGGTGTAGAGGTTTGAAAGAGAGAGCGCCAGACTATCCTATCGGCTGTCTTCTTCCTGGCCTGGTGTGGTGGATTTGATGTTATGAATTGTTGTAGGTATTATTATATTTGTATTAAATGAGATTAGCTATGAAGGTCCCTGAATTTACCCAATAGTATTGTGAACATTTCAGGGTACCTTTCCGCTACCACCTCTTTTATCTCATTCAAAATGTATTTATTATTATATTAAATGACTTCGTTTAGTGTCTAGGGTTATGAATGTAGAGTGTAATATACAAGAATCACAAACATACAAACAAATAGTTTATTATTCACAACAGCACACAGTACTACCACAATAACATACAAACGACACTCTAAAAGGCTATCTTATTTAAGACTGTGGTTGAATTTGTGTAAATAAGATTTTTTTACAATTTTATTATCCTGATTCTATTTATTTGGAATCAGGATTGACAATTTAAAGTGAAATCAAAATAATCATTTACATCAGTCAAATAGCACAATAGATCCTCTGTCCATACATAAAATATTTTTCTAATATACGTCCGTAGTGTTCTTCTACTTTAAGGAAATACTGGTAGTACCACTAGGCTGTTGTTTGAATCATATCCTTTTAGTAAGTTTTGTTTCTATCTGTCACTTGTGGAACTATTAATATTTGTCCCAATGTTATTCACTGTCACTTTTTATATTTCTACTTATAAAGTTCTGTAGTTGAGCTTTCAGGTGCCGAACGAGAACTTATCTTTGCAATAGAATATAGGTTGAACCTTTCCTCTGCTCGCTTGACAATCTGTTCCCTGTTTGATAGGCAATGGCCACTAGCATGGGCTCGCAGTAAACAGGCAGAGTCCTGAATCAATCAGTTTTCAAGCGTTTGGTACCACATTAACGTCAGTACCCAGGACCTCACAATGTTCAATGAAATACACGGAGACGATGACTGACACAATTTCGATCTGTTTTGTTGTCCAGGCTGTCCAGAAATGTATTTAAAAGCACAGCCTGATCTCATCTATCACTGTTGAAACTTTTCGAGTAATGGCGTCCCCCCCCCCCCCTAACGCTTATTCTGACAATATCGATTCAGTTGGCCAATCACTTTTAATTTTACAAGGGTAAACAGTCTTTCAAAAAATATCATTCAAACTTTTCCTACGTTACTAGGCTATTTATGTTTATTCAAAGGTCAGCCGATAATATTTCGTCTCACTTCAAATGTCACCCAATCAGATTCACTGTACCATCCTAGCCTATCTGTCACCTACTTTTTTCCCAAAAAATATGCGATCCAATCTAAGCAGATATGACTTGACCTGACAGTATCTCTGATCTCTATGTATGGTTTTATCAATAGTTGACTAGTTAAGGGACTATTTATATAACTAACACCATATTCTTGGTCAGCAAGTCTTCAGGTACACGAATCTACGATTTTTAAGGGGCTATGTGGGTTGGTTCAAAATTCTATCTTTTTTTCTATGTTAGTTGTTTATTTTTAAACTACCTCTCGT
The DNA here is from genome assembly GCA_024509875.1 of Oreohelix idahoensis. Lineage (NCBI taxonomy): Eukaryota > Metazoa > Mollusca > Gastropoda > Stylommatophora > Oreohelicidae > Oreohelix > Oreohelix idahoensis. Next base: position 52,639 of record JAMPIV010000084.1, read on the forward strand.
TCACTCTTTTTCCATGTAATATCAAGCTGAATACGAGAGCTTAGGTCATTCACAATAAGAGCTTAACATGTTTACATGACCGTAGTGTCCACAATTCTAACTTTTTCATTGTATTTGGGGAAACCAAACCCCTAAGGCAAGGCTTGCCCCTGTGCTATGGTTGCTTTTAGTTTAAAATCAATGCGAAACGAATTAGCATTTCATCTATCCTTGCCCCTCCTCGTTCCACAATGCATTTTAGGCAAATATTTTCTTAGAACTAGGAAAAGGGGTTGTTTATGTCAAGGACGAATTAGAAAAATTGGGTACCGTTTTGTTCGGCTATTCGTTCATCATGTGACGTATTCTTTCCAGAACGTTGTCTCCATTACAGCTGCTCTGAACGCATCACGATTCTGGGCAAGTCGACCTGCATCAGCCAAAGACAAGTTCAGACTCTCTGTGATGTCCTGGGTCCACCGTCGTCTAGGTCGACCCCTTCCCCTTTTTCCAGGGACCATGCCTTCCATCACTGTTTTTTCCAGACTACTATGTCTTTTTATATGACCGAAAAATTTCAGCTTCCTTATTGCGATGGTATTTAGGAGCCAATGTTCCTGTACGTTTAGTGAGTGCAGTACTTCTCTGTTGGTCTTTTTTTCTGTCCAGCGTATTCTCAACATCCTATTCGTTAGCAAATAATAATCTGAAGGCGTAGGCGACACCAACCGTTCTAGCAGAAAATTCTTTTGTACTTTCTTATCTGTGTCTTTATGCCCTAAACTGTTATATATTAATTTAGATATTGTATTTAGAAATCACTACACCTGGTTCCATTCTAGTCCTCGGTCCTTCAAAGATTGTCTAATGTTGTCCTACCAGCGGACTCTGGGTCGTCCTGGGGGTCTGGATCCCTGGCTCTTTGTTTCCCATGCTTGTCGTGGTAGCCGATCTTCTCCCATTCTGCAGACATGGCCAAACCATCTTAGTTGGGACTGTTCTACTTGGGTCTGCAGGGGGTGGCATTTTAGGCCTTGACGTATCATCTGGTTGCGGACCATGTCTCTTCTTGTTACTACAACCACCTTCCTCAGATACCTCTGTTCTACCGTGCTTAATTGCCAAACGGCTCACGTGTTAATTGCACTTGTGAATCCGGCGTTCCTGTAGCAAAAAATAAACTAGATGGGGAGGGGCAAAAGTGGATGATCACTGCTGCACTATTTCCATCTGTGACAAGCCCCCATATCGTGACGCATTTTACTGAAAAATCTTGCTCTATGAGGTCGAATTTTAATAAAGTTCACCACATTTATAACAGTTTGCAGGACTTCATTTAAATCAACACTCAAATGATGTGAAGCAAGTGCTTCCCTATGGATAATACAATGGGTCCAAACAGCATCGGAAGCTTTGCCGCGGATGAGGGCTTGTAGGCCACTGTAGCAGCCCGACATTGAACGAGCACCATCGGTACACACGCCAGCACAATGAGCCCAGTCTATTTTATTTTCCGCCATGAAGTTGTCCACAATTTTAAATAAATCTTTGCCTGTCGTACCTGCATTTATGTCCTTATATAAAAGAAGATCTTCCACCATTTCGTTTTTTTCATCAACAAACCGCACATAGCAGATTAAACCGCATATAACAGATTAAATGAGCATATCTATTGCTATCAGTGGCCTCATCAAGCTGCAAAGCAAAGTCCTTCCCCCTCATTTTTTCTAAAATCTGTTCATTAAGATCCTCTCCTAAATCTTGAATTCGACGGCTGATTGTACTGTCCGACAAAGGAATGGTCAACAGCTGTTTTACCACGGACTCTCCAACCATAATGACACCATATCAATAGCACACGGTAAAACGAGTTCTTCTGCAATCGTATGGGGTTTCTTACATTTTGCTATCGGGTATGCTATCTTATAGGACGCTAGAAGAGCTTTACTCGAGATTGTCGCCTGCTTAGAAAATGCTGATTTTTGTTCTTTCATTTGACTCAGCTTTCTAGAGAAATATTCTCTTGGTTTGCCTACGTCATTCTTATGAACACGTTCTAAATGGCGCTTCAATTTGCTAGGCAGCATACATTCGACAGAGAGTACTTTGAAACACAAAACACACTGTGGACGCTCTTCATTGCTCACAAAAGTGCACGTGAAACCAAAATCTAAGTAACCTTCGTCGTATTTTCTATACTTACGTTTCCTTTCCTCATTACCACTTTCCTTGTCATCTTCAACAAGTTCTTGCTTTTTACTAACACTTGCCAAATTTAAAAAAAAAAATCTTTCCATAGTTTATCTCAAACTCACAACAAAATCAAAAACATTTGAAAACAGAAAATCACTGTGTTACCTACTATGGTCGCGCGAGGAGAATGCGCGGAAAGTTGATAGGCGGGTCGGAGGAGCGGGACTTCTTAGGTAGCCAACATCAAAAGGTAATTTCTCCGGGGTCACGCGCGTTGACAAACACCAAACATGAAATTTACCACAGCTCTGTGTTTTCTTTACAGCTAAATAAGAAAAACATCCACGCCCAGCCGCGGCGCCCCTGACCTTCAGTCATGGCGCCCCAGGGCGCCGCGGCGCACAGGTTGAAAACCGCTGCCTTACATCTACGGTCTCTATGCAGCATACTTTATTACTTAGTCGTTCTCTTCTGCCCTTCAAAGATTGTCTAATGTTGTCCTCACAGCGGACATTGGGTCGCCCCGGAGGTCTGGATCCCTGGCTCTTAGTTTCCCATGCTTGCCGTGGTAGCCGATCTTCTCCAAACCATATCAGTTGGGACTGTTCTAATTGAGTCTGCAGGGGTTGGGTTTTTAGGCCTTGACGTATCGTCTGGTTGCGGACCATCTCTCTTCTTGTTACTTCAACCACCTTCCTTAGATACCTCATTTCTGAGGTTCGGGTCAGGCTTGTGTGGGTTCTATTCATTGCCCATGACTCGCATCCATACGTCAAGACTGGGACATAGGTAGAGCGGTATACAGCCATCTTCGTCTTCATGCCAACTTTTCTTTTGCTGAGGAATCCTCGATTTATGGCTTGAAAAAGTCTCCCAGCTGCTGCTCCTCCCGTAGCCAACTCTTCTTTGATGCCTCCCTTCCGGTCTATGACAGCTCCAATGTATTTAAAGTGGTCGACCTGCTCCAGGGTCTGTTTTCCCAGCCTAATCTGATGTCTTCTTTCCTGTCGTGATATCACCATGTCTATGCAACATCCTCGGCTTTTCGTGGAAGGACGAAGAAACAAATGTCGAGGTGTTGTCACGTGCTTCAACGCATATATAGACTGCTTAGACAGCGCGTGGAAGAAAGTTGCGTCCAGAAAGATATCGTTCACGGACAACTGGCAGACGGCAAAAGAACAGTTGGGCGACCGCAGCTGAAGTTCAAAGATGTGTACAAGAGACACGAGAGTACTGGACATAAATGCAGCAACCTGAGAGGATGAAGCTGCCGATAGCACAATGTGACGATACTCTCTACGGCGCCACCTCACATTAGACAAAAAGAAGCACTCATGGCAAGCAAAATAGAAGAGCAAACGTCGAAATGGACACCAGGGAAAAAGCAGTGAGGGCTGTCATTTCAGGGGCGCATTCCCATAGACAGTTATGACTGAAGGGGCTATTATTATTATTATTATTATCATTATATTATTGTAAGAAAAGAAAACATTTACAAAGTTCAAGCATTATTTACATAAGATATTAAATGTGGTAAGTTTGACAATAATCGTTGATTATATGGTGATAAAAAAGACTCGTTTCCTCTTTAAGTTCAAGAATAAACTGACATTTTACATGAATTTTAATATGTTCATTCTCTGCTCTACTTAACGGTTATTCTACATTTAGTTTGCTTATATTTGCAGTTGTAGTCTGTAGTAGCTGATGAATAGGAGAAGATTGGGGGGAATCCAGTATCATGCGCCATAAAAGTGTTACTGTTTTCAGATCACCAGAGCTGATAGATCACATAAGGTCAAGGCTGAAGATCACAAGACACTTGGAATATAACATGTGAGAGACGGTGTATGAATGACAACCTCATCAAAAATGTAAACCATGAGGGTTAGAAGTTCACCTTCACTTATCTTCCTCTCTGCCTTACAGCCTTATACGCCAGTTGTTACAATTCATGTCATGTTTCTTTCATCTTTCTTGTATATATACTGAAGCACATTAAAAACGCACCACCTGTATAATCCAGCAACAGAGTGTGAAATGTAAATATAAGTGTTTACAAGTTTACATATTTGGAATCTTTATTCATTTTCCTATGAATCCATGCTGGTCATTAACTTGTACATTTGATTGTTATGAAATTCATTGCATTCTGTGCAGGCAAGGGAGGAAACCAAAAATGCAACCAATAAAAAAATTCATTCACACTATTCTCAGTATCTGGTATGTCCACCGTGTGCTTGCAAACAAGCTTGGCAGAGGCTCCGCATGCAACGCACAAGTCTCTGAAGGAAATTCCGGGGAATCAAGTCCCATTCACGTGTAAAAGCAGCTTCGAGCTGTTGCAGATTAGCCGGAGAACCTTGCCTGTAGACTCTGCGTCCAAGCTCGTCCCACAGATGTTCTATAGGGGACATGTCTGGTGATAGGGCAGGCCAATCAATCGTCACGATGTTCTGCTGCTGTAGATATTGCTGCGTAATGCATGCGGTGTGCGCACGTGCGTTATCCTGCTGGAGAAGCTGCAAGTCTGGATAATTTGTGAACGCAGGAGCAACCAATGCACCCAGAACCTCATCTCGATATGTCACAGCATTAACATTTCCACGGAAGACATGAAGAGGCAAGCGATGGTGAAAACTGAATCCTCCCCAAATGTGAATACTGCCACCTCCAAATCGGTTGTGCTGACGAACACAGCAATCTGCAAAGCGTTCTCCACACCGTCGCCAAATTCGCATACGTCCATCAGCAATGGATATGTTGAATCTGCTCTCGTCTGTGAATAGGACAGCATTCCACTGCAGTCTAGTCCATCTGACATGTTGCTCTGCCCATTGCAGGCGCTGCTGACGATGTCTGTGAGTCAAGTTTGGCCCAACATAAGGTCGTCTTGCAGTAAAGCCTGTATCTCTGAATCGTCGTATGACTGTCATTCGAGAGACTTGCCCACGTCTACCCACTATTGCTCTTGCTGTTTGACTTGCCGGGAGAGAACGATTCCTTAGGTGACTTAGCACAATATGACGATCTTGCGCAGGGGTAGTAACTCGTGGTTGGCCACTCCGAAGTCTAACCCGGGCACTGCCAGTGGTTCTGTAACGTTCATTGAGACGTACAATAGTTCTGTGGTTGCAATTCATCCTTCTGGCAATGGCCCGCGAGCTCATTCCGGTCTCCAACATACCAATGTCTCGTTGGCGGTCGTTTTCAGATAGTCGTGGCATTTCAAGCACATGTACTGGGTGTTTTGTCTCAACGGCCTTTTTATACTGAGTATACTGCCACAACGCGTACACATTTTCAGGGTCATAGCTGTTGGGAATCGTGTTGCACGTGTAACTTTCATTGTTTTCATGTAGTCTGTACACAAACCCGTGGGTTGAATCATGCACTTTCCATTCCAGCAGCCATTCGCTCTCTACCTCATGACAAACATGGGGAAAATCCATTCCCACACTTTTTGTTTCCAGCTTCTCGGCATCAGTATATTTAATAGTGGTGCGTTTTTAATGTGCTTCATTATATCTCAAGTTCTCTTCTCCGTGTATTTTTTGATCTGCATCTATTTTATCGGTCTGCCTCTATTTATTTATATGAGCCTCTAGTTGTGTTATTTTATTCCCGTTAATGATGTCCACCAAAAGATAATTATAAGTGGATGGAAGCAGACATCATCATCATCAGTTGATAAACTCTTAATACAAGACCCTTGCCCTGAGCAAGAGACATGCTGAGAAATCTGAAGCTCGCTCGAACATCACCAGAGTTAAATACTGTGTTGTTGTGTTGCTCGTGGTTCGAGTATGGAATGTCAACTTGACCTACGCAGTGGTGTGTAGACATAGATGGAGTGTATAATGTGCGAATGATAGGAAGAGTTCGTGGTGTTGACAAATGTTCTTTTCTTACACTCATGTATGGCTGGAAGTCATCGACACCAACGACTGTGTACCTTTTCTAAAGTTTAATTGGACGTACACACTCGACAGCACAGATAGTGACAAATCACAGGTTGGCATAATACATCATGGTACAGTGGATAACTGGTCTTGCAATGTTATGTTACATGGGCACTCATGTAGAATAATATTATAATGGACTGTCAGTAGCCAAGCACTCAGTATTGCCCATATATATATATCAACTGAGTTTACTGACAAAGCACGTCAGATTATAAACAATATCCAAGATGGCTTCTACCTAATCTCGTCTAGCGAAGATTCTTTAACATAAGGTTCAGCACAGTTTTTTTCATATAATAATATTGAACCACTAGCAATGGGTTCTCATGTGTAGCAGTGATCTCTGGACTAATCAAGCGATAATACGGGCATCCCTTTTCTCTTCTTGAAAGTCACTACATGTTTGGTTCCAAGATGGCTTCACTCGTGAGCTGTCACTCACGTTTGGATACAGATAATGAATCTGTCCTAAAGTTAGTCATTCATTAAATCTTTCATTGCTCTGTAGATTTGATCATGAACACTTGACTGCAATCTACAGGATATAGTGCTGCTAGGAATCGAAGTCGTTTTCATCGAGTCAAATATATTCTCTTAGACATTCAAATCGTACCTATCGAAAATGGTGGCTTCGTACGAGAGTTCATAAGAGTGTCTATTATTACCTTGGTATCAGAAATATGATTCTGCCATTCCTTGGCAATACGAATAAACACTGGGGTAAAGCATACACGATAGGTCTAGACGACTATCACTTTCCCCACAAATACTGAGATCACTTTTTCCCCGGCGACAAGCCGACATAGAAAACACAGTCCCTATCGGGACGAAGCCAAATCACACCACACTCTAGCGACACATCCGCCGAATAGCCTTTGACCTCTCTAGAGACAACAGAACATATAGTTCGACTTAGATATGTAAAGATATACAGATATAAGACAGACTCGTCCTACTCAGACAAACAATACACATAAATTCAGGCCATAGATATTCTGAAGCAAGAACAATCTATTACTACCCAAAACAAAGAATAAATCGCAGAAAACTGGACTCATCCGCGGAGTTCGATCGAAAGAGCCGACACAACTTTCAAGGGAAGTAACTCAATAATGACTTTTCCTTAAGCACTATTTTGTTTACAAAATATTTGCGAACATAACAAGTATACCAATGTATAATATTGTAAGATATCAAAGACTGCACGTAACAGTCTTACCACACCTCCCCGGGAAAAAAAAAATGGAACTTTTTTTTTTTTTTTTTTGAAATACATCTAGGAGCAACGTACAATAGGCTCACAACGCATGAATAATGCGCAGATGAAAATATCAGGAATACCTATAACGCCTAATATGAGGCTAAGTCGACTTATGGAGCGACTGGTGAGAATGTGTCTCATAAACTGAGAGAAATTATTTCTCTACAAGTATATTTTTCCAGGAAGGTGTCATCAAAGTATAATACAATTCTGGCAATTACACAATGCCTAAAAAATTCATATCATCATTTCGTATTAGATATCTTAAAATTATGATTTATGAAGAAAAAATCATCAAAGCACAGCGGTGAATAAACATCAATGAACCGCTATGTAGTGATACAATCATTATATTATTAAATTACAAATGTGTATCTATCATGATATAGAAAAGGAACTACTATAGAACTAGACATATCAAGAAGTCTAAGCCCTAATAGTTATGTGGAATCATGTGGGCATCTTGACAGAATGTCTGCCATCACATTATCTGATCCACGAATAGCTCGCACAGAGAAATGAAAAGGTTGAAGAGCAATTGCATATCGAGTAGACCTCGAGCTCTTCAAATTCTTACTCTGTATAGCAGTAAGAGCTTTTTGGTCGGTTTCTACTATGAAATGTGCGCCTAGAAGGAATCTCTGTATTTTGAGGATCGACCAAACCATAGCTAATAGCTCACGGTCTAAAACCGAATAATTCCTTTCTGCCGCATTAAGTTTTCTGGAAATATACATTACAGGATGCAGAGTTCCAGAGTACTCTTGCATAGTGCCGCTCCAATCCCAGTGGATGAAGCGTCACTACGAAGAACGAATGTCTTATCTTTAGTAGGTAGCACCAAAATAGGTGGTGTTGAAAACAATGTTTTAATTTTATCCAGAGAGCATTGGCATTCCTGAGACCAGTGGACCACATTAGGCGAACCTTTCTTTAGAAGTGTTGAGAGAGGTGCCATGATAGAGGATAGATTCTGAATGAATCTGCCATAAAATTGAATAAGACCTAACAGACTTCTCACCTGTTTTTTAGTCTTAGGGATTGAGATGTTAAGTATCTTACTAGTATTATGGTCCTCTGTCTTTAGGAAACCATGACCAACTCGGTGGCCTAGGAAAGAAATTTCGCTAAAACCAATATAGGCTTTAGAGGGTTTCGCTGTCAGGTTGTGCTCACGCAAAGTAGACAGCAATTCATCTAACCCTGAATAGTGATCTTCCCAAGTATCGCTGAAAAGACAGATGTCGTCTAGATATGCAATGACATCTGACCGATAAGATAGGATTCGGCGCATCATGCGTACGAATGTAGCTGGTGCGTTCATAAGACCGAAAGGCATAAAATTCCATTGGAACAAACCTCTAGGTGTTGAAAAAGCCGTGAGAGGTTTGGCGCGTTCAGATAAAGGAACTTGCCAATATCCTTTAGACAAATCAAGTTTAGTGAAAAAATGAGATTTGGAGAGTCGAGTAAGTAGCTCTTCCAGTAAAGGCATAGGTTCGGCATCGAACTTCGTTACTTGATTCAATTTTCGATAGTCAACGCAAAGACGTATGTTATTGTCTTTTTTACGAACAATAACCATCGGCGAAGAATATGCAGAGGTGGATGGTTCGATTATTTTCAAATCTATCATCTCATCCAACTCTTTCTCGACCTGTGCTTGAAAATGTATAGGTATAGGATAAGGTCTAACCCTAATAGGAGTATGGTCAGTTAGAACAATGTCATGTTCAATGACATGCGTTTGTCCAGGGATGTCAGTGAGTACATCCTGAAATGTTTGCAACATAGTTGAAACTTGTCGCTGTTCTCCTAGAGACAAATCAGGAGAGACAGTAACGTTCTTCCATGATTCACTAGAATGAAGTGGGATCATTGGAAGAGGAAGATTTACATCTGAAAAACTTGTTTCCTCATCCTGTATCACGGACAGTGATGAGTAATGACCATGTGGTACTGGAGAATTGTCCGTTGCTTGGAAAATGGGTTGCAAATAATCCGGACGTTCATGGAATTCCGTAAGCATATTGATGTGGAAGGTTTTATGCTTCCCATCAATATCGACAATATAGTCGACATCGGAAATTTTCGATATTATATCGTACGGACCTTTCCAAGAAATAAGTAGTCTGTTTTCCCTACAAGGTAGTAATACAAATGCTTTGTCACCAGGACAAAGTTGTCGTAAGCATCTCTTCTTATTGGCAAATTGCCTTGCCTTCTGTTTCGCAAATTCAGAAGAAGAAGTTGCTAATTTGCATGCTTCGATAATCTTTTGTCTCAACGCGATGACATATTCGTAGGATGACTTTGTGTCATCGTCAATATTGTCAGATGTAATGAGATCGTGAAGCAACGACATAGGGCCACGCGGACGCGCGCCAAAGACGAGTTCAAAGGGAGAAAATCCTGTATGTTCATTGGGTACCTCTCTGTAAGCGAAGAGGGCCGCAGGTAAAACTCTGTCCCAGTCTTGAGGATGATCCTCAGTTATCTTCCCCAGTAAGTTTTTAAGTGTTCTATTAAGGCGTTCGACCATACCATTAGACATTGGATGGTAGATACTACTTAAAGATCTATCTATCTGCAGAGTAGACATTACTTGAGACATGGTATCTGATATTAGTTGGGTGCCATGGTCTGACAATATCTCTCCGGGGAACCCCAGACGAAAAAATATAAGCCAAAGAGCATCTGCAATATCAGCAGTAGTAATGCTCTTCAGAGGAATAGCCTCTGGCCAACGTGTGCACATATCAACACACGTCAAGATAAACTGATGTCCTCTGGCAGACTTGATCTTAAATGGACCAATTATGTCTATGGCCATTTTTTGGAACGGCCGAATAGGAATGTCCGCCGCCTGAATGGGTGCAGCATGCCGTGGACCTTTGGATTTAACTTCCTGACATACTTTACAAGATCGACAATAAATCCGTATGTCCTTGTTTACCAATGGCCAAAAGAAAGCCGCAAGGACTCTTGACTTAGTACGGGAAAAACCCATGTGTCCAGCACACTGAGAGTCGTGAGCGTGCTGCAAAATTTTAACTCTCAAATTCTTGGGAACCAGGATTTGAGAATGACTTGACGTAATGGAGTCTTGAACCATACGTACAAGTACGCCATTCTTCTTTGTAATCCACGATTTACGACTTGTGTCTTTATTCGGATCACCTTTAGTTGCAAGAATGAAGAATTTCTTCAGAGTGGGATCATCTTCTTGCTGTTTTATAAACGAGTCACGAGAAATTACCAAGGGATTATCTTGGTTATGCACTTCATTATCTTCAGTAGATGAAGTTTGAGGCATATTAAGAGCCTGAGCTCTAGTGACTACAGCGTTAGCAATCTGCATGTTTTGCCTTTCCCACGTGGAAATTTGTTGCGGAGTGCATTCTCTGACTCCGTGAATGCGACCGATGATGAGGTCAGCGATCGGATTCGGAAGAAGACATGCGTGTACATCTCCTGTAAAGAAAGGAGTAGCAATCCTAATGATAGCAGTAGAGTATTTCTCTAATGTGCCGCCAAATGTTACACATTTGACTACTTGTCCAGTGGCACGGGAAGGATCTACGAGTGACTGCCTAACACCAATTGTGGTGCATCCAGAATCAAATAGCACAGAGACTGGATTGTTATTCACTAAACCCTTATGTAAGACAAGAGAACCTCTTCCATCATGCGCGACTGATGCCGGAAGAGCAGGAAGAGGATGGCCACAGCTTAAAGTAGACACTGTGGTTGGCTCAAATAACGTTTTGCATTGGGGGCACTGAGATGCTCTCCCAAAATCAAAAGCGGCACATGCCATATTACTAGCATCATTATTATCTTTACTCTGTTTATAGGCTTCATTGGACTCTTGTTGTGCAGAGTTTGCCTGAAAATGTGGTTTATGTCTTTTGTATTGAGATCTACCTCGGTTATTATCACCTCTGTAGTTATTGTTACCTCTATTGTAACCCCTATTTGGGTTTGAGTCATAGTTCCCTTGGTTACCATTATCATATTCATTATAATGAGTATCTCTGTAATTATGATCTTGTTGACTCCAAGACGGATAACCCTGATAGTTTCTATAATTACTTCCTCTACGGAAATTCCTATAATTATGACCACCCCTGTGTCGAGAGCTATCAGCTCGTCTCCAGTTCTTTGAAGAAGAACCCTGAAATGATTGGTTACCTTGGTTTTGATAACTATTATGGTTACCTTTTTTATCAAATCTGTTTTGAGGTCCCTGAAATCTGTGTGAATAATTGGGATTGTATGGTGTTGCTGAAGCAACTGGCATACTCTCCTTAATCTTAGTGTTGCCAAAAGTCACGTCGGGGTGTGCAGTGACATATTGGGAACAATATTCTTCCATTTCTTTTAGAGATTTGGGTTTACGCTCATGTATAAATTCAAGGAAAGGTTTGTTCACACATGACATAATCTTATCTCTGAGCAACAAATCCATAAGTCCTTCATACGTTTTTTCTGTTTTGGAAAGCTCAATCCAACGATCAACTGTGAGACGTGCCTTTGCAGTGAATTCTGAGAATTCTACACCCGTCTCAGGCACCATCGTTTTAAATAAAAGGCGATAGCCTTCCTCACTTAGCTGATATTTTTTTATCAAAGCCGCCCTAATGACATCATAATTATCCTTATCTGCTTCTCCTACAAGGCATAATCTAGTCAAAGATTCACCTTTCAAGTTTTCTGATAATTGATTAGCGTATTGTGATTTATCCACATTATGTGTACGACAAGAACGTTCAAATCTATCCAGCCAGAATGTAATATCGTCACTGGACTGATTGAACGGTGGAACCTTAACCTTGTAAGTAGAAGGTTTACCATTACCACTAGATGCCTGATTAACATTACTCATACTTGTCAATCTCAATTTCTCTAACTCAAATTCATGTTCTCTTATTGCTTTTTTCTCTTCAGCATCTAATCTTTTTTGTTCAGCCTCCCTGTCTAATCTTTTTTGTTCAGCTTCCCTGTCTAATCTTTTTTGTTCAGCTTCACTGTCTAATCTTTTTTGTTCAGCAGCAGCTTCTCTTTCTAATTTGTCTAATCTTTTTTGTTCAGCTTCCCTGTCTAATCTTTTTTGTTCAGCTTCACTGTCTAATCTTTTTTGTTCAGCAGCAGCTTCTCTTTCTAATTTTTTTTGTTCAGCTTCAAATCTCCTTTCCTCCACCTGCATCTGCAATTTCTTTTGTTCAGCAGCAGCCTCAGCTTCTCTTTCTAATCTTTTCTCTTCAGCCATAGTTTTTCTTTCTTCTGCAGCTAATGCTTTGTCATATTGAGCAACAGCCCATTGTTCTAATTGTTGACCAGTCTTATCAAGGGCTTTCCCTTGTGTAATGAAGTATTCTAATGTAGACATGATGTCTAACAATAATACTAATCACCTGAACCAATAATAATACCACAAGTTCTTAATGACTTGATTAATCAGTATACTATCCCAATATCTGTGGGTCACAAGCCTTAATAAGGTCTTGTATAATAGTAATAATAATCAGGTACTGGTTTATACCATAATCCAAGTGCAGTGCACAGGCAATTGTGTCTTATGAAATATACCTATATAAAACATATGTCAACCAACAGAATACATAAAGTACAAATAGGACTGACAATACAAGAACGTTTGCAGAAATCAAAATAAATCAAATAGGGAAATCAATGAAAATAATCACTGAATCTGCAAAGAATAACAACACAAATGACGTCACAATATATGAATATAAATTGTGAATAGAACTGAAAGATAGAAAAGGTTAGACAACAAATTACAAACAAATCAAAACAAAACTAAAGAACAAAGAAATATTACAAAAATAACAATAATTACAGACTTCACAGCTAACACAAAAGCAACAGTTGTCGCAGCAAATTTTCAATCAAGAAAATTGCACCTATAGAAAACGCCCACAACGGACCCTCTATGACGTGGGATATTCTGTTGTGAGGACGCCGCCCAACCTTAAACACAACCCGCTGACATAGAAACTAACATACTATACAAACAAATAACATGTAAACATAAATATATATAAATTATGTGTATGATAGTATGTGTTGCAAAATAGGCTCAGTTTTACAGTAATGGCAAAGTTATTTTTATGAAAATAAACAAACTGCCACTTTATTCAATTAAACATTCTGGCCTTAAATATTAAAGTTCATATACAGAAAACAAGAAGATCCATCGATGAAAATAGGACTTCTTAGTTCACCAATACTGTCTTCCTGTTAATATTGACAGAATTGATCCAACTGTTCTGTGAAACTCTGTAATGTCTAATGTAAAAATGTCAACAACGCTGACCTACATACTGCATTCACTTGACAGGTCACGTGACGAAGTGTTGACAAATAGCAAACCAATACTGCAAGTGTGTCGTATCAGCCACAGGAAACGGTCTGGTATCGGTAATCTGTTGACTTCTGAACTTCTGCGAGGTCAAACCCAGAACGCTGGTCCACCAGTTGATAAAGTGTTATTTTATTCCCGTTAATGATGTCCACCAAAAGATAATTATAAGTGGGTGGAAGCAGACATCATCATCATCAGTTGATAAACTCTTAATACAAGACCCTTGCCCTGAGCAAGAGACATGCTGAGAAATCTGAAGCTCGCTCGAACATCACCAGAGTTAAATACTGTGTTGTTGTGTTGCTCGTGGTTCGAGTATGGAATGTCAACTTGACCTACGCAGTGGTGTGTAGACATAGATGGAGTGTATAATGTGCGAATGATAGGAAGAGTTCGTGGTGTTGACAAATGTTCTTTTCTTACACTCATGTATGGCTGGAAGTCATCGACACCAACGACTGTGTACCTTTTCTAAAGTTTAATTGGACGTACACACTCGACAGCACAGATAGTGACAAATCACAGGTTGGCATAATACATCATGGTACAGTGGATAACTGGTCTTGCAATGTTATGTTACATGGGCACTCATGTAGAATAATATTATAATGGACTGTCAGTAGCCAAGCACTCAGTATTGCCCATATATATATATATCAACTGAGTTTACTGACAAAGCACGTCAGATTATAAACAATATCCAAGATGGCTTCTACCTTATCTCGTCTAGCGAAGATTCTTTAACATAAGGTTCAGCACAGTTTTTTCATATAATAATATTGAACCACTCGCAATGGGTTCTCATGTGTAGCAGTGATCTCTGGACTAATCAAGCGATAATACGGGCATCCCTTTTCTCTTCTTGAAAGTCACTACATGTTTGGTTCCAAGATGGCTTCACTCGTGAGCTGTCACTCACGTTTGGATACAGATAATGAATCTGTCCTAAAGTTAGTCATTCATTAAATCTTTCATTGCTCTGTAGATTTGATCATGAACACTTGACTGCAATCTACAGGATATAGTGCTGCTAGGAATCGAAGTCGTTTTCATCGAGTCAAATATATTCTCTTAGACATTCAAATCGTACCTATCGAAAATGGTGGCTTCGTACGAGAGTTCATAAGAGTGTCTATTATTACCTTGGTATCAGAAATATGATTCTGCCATTCCTTGGCAATACGAATAAACACTTTTGTAAAGCACACACGATAGGTCTAGACGACTATCACTTTCCCCACAAATACTGAGATCACTTTTTCCCCGGCGACAAGCCGACATAGAAAACACAGTCCCTATCGGGACGAAGCCAAATCACACCACACTCTAGCGACACATCCGCCGAATAGCCTTTGACCTCTCTAGAGACAACAGAACATATAGTTCGACTTAGATATGTAAAGATATACAGATATAAGACAGACTCGTCCTACTCAGACAAACAATACACATAAATTCAGGCCATAGATATTCTGAAGCAAGAACAATCTATTACTACCCAAACGAAGAATAAATCGCAGAAAACTGGACTCATCCGCGGAGTTCGATCGAAAGAGCCGACACAACTTTCAAGGGAAGTAACTCAATAATGACTTTTCCTTAAGCACTATTTTGTTTACAAAATATTTGCGAACATAACAAGTATACCAATGTATAATATTGTAAGATATCAAAGACTGCACGTAACAGTCTGCCTCTATTTTTTGGATCTGCCTCTATTTTTGTCCACCTGTATTTTTGGGTCAGTTTCTGTTTGTGGGTTCACCTCTATTCTTTGAGTATGTCTGAATTTGTTTGGGTCAGTCTCAATTTGTATGCCTATTTTTTGTGTCTTCCTCAATTTTTGTGTGTCTGCCTCTATTGGTTTTATCTGGCTCTTATATTTGGGTCTGCCTCTATTTTTTGGATCAGCCTCTATTTTTGGGTCAGTTTCTATTTTTGGGTTTGATTCTATTTTTGGGTCTCTATTTCCTTTACGGAAGATTATTTTATGAACCGAATACCTAAATAATATATTCAGACCTAAAAGTATTTTATATTTGGAGATGCGCCCTAATTTAACCGACCAGGTTGAACCGCGCCTCCCCAAAACGAGGCAAAACTTTTATTTTATTTTTTTTTAAATTAAAAGAAAAACGAACAGAATGTCTTGAAATGCTGTTAACTCGTTTCCGGGCTATGTGGACTCAAGTCACAAGCTCTCCCGTTAGAGCTGTAGAGTATTGATAGAACTAATATTATTTAAACAACATTACACAAAACGGGACCATGAAAACGGAAAGGTCAAGGCGTTAGGGTTTATGGTTAGTCTATAAAGCGACGCAGTAAAGTCGACTTATCAATGGAACCGTACGGTTACGTGTGATTTAATCACTGCGGATTTTAACGTCTTCGTTGTTCTCTATGTTTCAGAAAATTAATATGAAACAAATATAAAGGTATGTTATCAGGCACTCGTAGGAAATAAAGAAGTAGAACACTAGACAACAGAAAAACAACAGACATGAGTGGCTTACCCAGGATTTGAACCCTGGACCCGTCCTTATGTGTAATAAATGTCTATGTTTCAGAACCATACAATAAGACTAAGTGTGTGAGTTCAGAGACTGTTATATTTGCGTGGACTCCATGTATTTTAATGTCCATTCAAGCCACTACACAATGAAAGCTCCTCTTGTCATACTATAATGTTTGGTGATCATTTTCGGGCTCACAATGGGGCTCGCCAAACACATCGTCTCAACTTTATTTTAGGCAGCACTATGTGCCGGTCAAAAACACAAAGTATAAATTGTGGTGGTAACGTGTGTGTTACCAACAGATTACTGGTGACAATGTATATAGTTATTATAATATTTATCTGTCTGAGGGAATGTATTTGTTTTTAGAATCAGGATGTTTTCCTGGCCAAAGATATATCACCCATGATTGATTGATACTTTTGTTATATGGGTTATCTCCCCTGGAGATCGAATTTGGCGTATGAATCTAGACTTCGTTAGTCTGTCCCTTCTTGGGCCAGAAAACAGATTGTTCTTGCTTAGGTTTATGCAGGAATGTTTATGGTCCGAGTCTATGTTTACTCTATGTCTATTTCAGACGATTTGGTCTTATATCGTGATATCTTGGTATGTCTAAGTGGAACTATTTTTCCTTGTACTGAACTTTGGGGTCAGGGAGTTTCTGCGCATGCCGAGAGGAAAGAGGGTCTTCCGTGATGATGGAATGCCGGGCGAAGGCCATGTCGAAGACGAGTCCTCAGTCTGTTGATCTCTGTGATTTGTTATGGGGACGAAGATAATTTTTGATATGATTATTAAGTCTATTAGTCCCCAGTGTTTATTCTATAACGCCAGGAGAGGGGCGTATGTGTTCTGCTAGTGTATTTCCCATGCCCAGGTAAAAGAACTTTTTTGCTGAACTTTTTCGTCCTAGGCTTAGCTGGGCAGACGTCTACATTGTGATTATCTATATCCATATGTCGGGATGACATGTTACCTAGCAGCACTGAATATCATTGTATGCAGCAGTTATGATGAGAGAATATGCTGATTCTTGTAGAAATATTTGTGTTTATGAACAAAGCTTATATTGAAGATTTACTATACATCTGTATAGTGAGCGATGCTCAAAGGGAACCAGAAGCCATTTTGGATCCTAACCTTTTGTCGATCATCGATCAGAGAACGGGGATGCCCCTTATTATCAGGTGATGATTAAGAGATCACAGTTATAAAGAAAACCCAATACTGGTGGGTTAACATTGTCTTCAGATAGATTTGCTGAACTTTACCTAAAGGAATCTTCGCTAGAAAAGAGGTTCTGTCTAGGAGTCATGCTTGAACAGTATTTATTAACTGACACGCTCGGTCAGTAAGGCCTGATGATTATATTGATAAACAGTGGAAATCTAAGTGCTTGTCTATGGATGTTCCATTGGAATGTTCTTCAACATGAATGCTAACTTAAGATGGTAGACCATTGATCAACAGTATGCTATTTATGTCGACCTGTGTTCCTGTAACTATACTCGTACTGTCCAAGTGTGTGTGTCCAATTAAACAGTATGAAACGACCACAGTCGTCTGCATCATTAACTTCTAGATACATGTGAGTGAGTGTTTGATCTTCTAGCCAACTCTCCAGAACAATCCATGCATTCGCGTACTGACACTCACATCAACACCCAAAGTCAACATTACATCCTTGTCGGGGCCTCATTACGTTTTTGGACAAGGTGACCTGTATGCCCAACACTGTGCCGGTTTTGAGTTGACCATCTACACCTATACCAGCTGTATTAACATTGTGCCTGTACGAGCTATATCACAAAATAGCACTCATTAATGTGGTGACCGAAAATCAGAAGTTATCAGTGTGCGTTAAGAGAAACTCGTGTTTTACATATTTGCTGAAGAGTATTGAGCCTAGCGCATACTTATTTATCCCATATAAAATACAAATGCATATTTGTATAATAATCACAAACGGCAGAAATATTCTCTTAAAATTCGAAATATCTTTTGTTTGTGTTTTTTTTTTTTTTTTTTTTTTTTTGCTACAAAAAGTTTTGCAAATTTTTATAAAATAACTATTTAATATCTTAAAATGTCTAACCAGCACGCCTAAACATATTACTCCCCTTGTAATAAAAATTACGTCCCTTAGATAAAACTCATGAATGTATCTTAACGATTCAGTATGAAGGAAAAAGGAATGCGATGATACTGCAAAATTGATAAGTGTTCCCAAAGATTAATGTCTGGTTGTGTAGCGAATACAGAAAAGTTAGTTACAAGTCAATGACTTTACATGCTTATTGTATATGTGGATAATGACTGTGGTCCCTACCCCCTCTCCCTGCTTTCTTTTTCTCCAATGCGTAGGGAATCGATACTTGCCGAGTTTATATATGTAACCGGCCAAACACCCCAACGGAGGTTGCCAACAATGATTTCAGTGACTGTCATATTTAAAAAAGTCTATATTTCTTACAAGAAAGTGCTAAATATCTCTCAACTGGATTAAAATTAATATTGAACCAAGCTTGCCCCGTGCCTCCCCTTCCCCCACCCCCCTCCCCCGCCGCAATAAAAAAAAGGCAACCACAGCTGAAGTTTGAAAAAAGCTGTGGCCAGTAGTTAGAGAGAAGTTTATACCACTTGAGAGCCATGACCCAGGC
>JAMPIV010000085.1:0-203134 GCA_024509875.1 Oreohelix idahoensis
TCTTCCGAAGAGTAATGTGCCGGAGGAACTCCACTTGACGCATGCGGCACTTCCCTATAAGCAAATAATGCAGCAGGAAGATACTGATCCCAAGTTTCTGGCTTCTCCTGTGCCAACTTCCGAAGAATAGAGGTGAGCGTCCCGTTAAACCGCTCTACTTGCCCGTTACTTTGGGGGTGATAGGGCGAAGTATGGATATGCCTAGTCTTGAATATTCTAAGCACCTCCTCTGTCAACTTGCCTCTAAATTGTGACCCGTTGTCTGTGAGAATTTCATGCGGGAAGCCCAATCTAGTAAAGATATTCAGTAAAGCGTCAGCTACATGCACTGAGTCGCATGCTGGCATGGCTATGGCTTCGCCCCACATGGAACAGGTGTCCACTAAGGTAAGGATATGGGAGTTCCTCTTCTTAGTTCTCAGCAGAGGTCCAATTATATCCACGGCCACTCTTTCAAATGGGGTGCCCAAGATTGGCATCTCCCCAAGGGTCGCGGGTGCCGTCCAGTGTTTTGGTGCAACTTTCTGGCACTGAGGACAAGACTTGACGAAACGTTCAATGTCGCCGGTGATCCCTGGCCAATAATAGTGGCAGGCGATCCTTTGAGTCGTGGCGCTCATTCCCATGTGTCCACTAAATGGGATAGAGTGGCCCATCTCAAGCACCTGGTTCCTATAGGTTGCAGGAACTACTAATTGGTTGTGTTCCTGTCCTTCGTTTCCAGCTCGGCGATACATCAATCCATTTTTCATAAAGAAGTCTCTTGGTAGGTGGGTTGTGTGTCCTAGGTAATTTTTTAAAACAGGGCGCCAGTGAGGAATCTTCCCTTTGGGCCCTCTTCAATTCCTCGGGGAGGATATTGGTAGGAGGTTCCTGCTCTGCGTCTTTTTTTTGACTGTCCTCTAGTCTGTACGGCCGCCATGACTAGTGGTTGAGTAGGTTCTCCAAGGAACACATATCTACATCCCAAGATTAAAGAGTAGATTGGTTCTTCCATTATAGCTGCACGAATCTCTCCTGTCACATAACGAGATTCCACTCTGATAAGTGCAATTGGCAGTGTCATGGGTGCAACATCCTTCGTCGGACCTTGGATGTCGACACTCTCTTCTGTTATCTGGTCAGGGGTGACAAGAGATGCCCTGACCACCGCATCGAAAGCAAGTCCTGTGTCATAAAGGCACTCCACAGATTGTCCGTTTACGAGGACTGATTCGATGACGGGAGGATGAGAAACGTTTCCGGTCCTCTGCTCCTTCCGGGGTGACGATTTTGTCTGCAGACAGGCAGCATGTTGGGGAGGAGGTCTGCGCTTGCACTCATTAGTGTTGTGATTGTTCAAGCGACAGTACTTGCACCATTTATCTCCCTGTCTCTGGTGCGGCGCAGCATTTTTCTTGTTTTGCTCTTTGTAGTTATCTTGTTTTGCGTGCTGTTTATGCGAAATGTGTGGTCCTTTGCTTTGTTGGTCTGGTTGGGAGCGAGCAGGTTGCTTTGGCGCCTGATCCGAAAACTTCTTTCTGGCTCCTTGAGACTCCATGAGAGCATTGTGGAATCGCTCTGCCAGTGTAAGAATATTTTCTAACCGGTCAGCGCCGTTTTCAGTGAGAAATCTACGCATTTCCACCGACATAGACTCTTTTAGTTGCTCTATCAGAATCAGCTCTTTCAACCCGTCATAGTTCTCGGTAAAGTTTCCCAGTGTACACCACTTCACTAAGTAGTCTTCAATACGGGCTGCGAACTGTGAGAAAGTCTCTCCGGCCTCCTTCCTAGAACCTCGAATTTTTTTTCGGTAAGCCTCTGAATGAAGCTCGTACCTCACCAAGAGAGCTTTTTTCAATGCCTGATAGTCATCTTGCTCTCCGGCCGGAAGTTTATTAAAAACTTCGTAGGCGGCTCCTCTTAGGCCCTGGGAAAGTTTCAAGTTCCACTTCCGTTCTTCAAGTCCAAACCCTGTTGCAAAGCGTTCGAAGCGGTCTAAAAAGGCGTCCATGGTATCGTTCCTTTCTGAAAAAGGTTCCAGCGGAAAGTTCATGGCATTGGGTGGTGCAGGTTGCGAAGTAGGCACACCATCTGAGGGGGTGAGTACCCTCCATCAAAGTTGGAAGCCGCTGCACTTTTTGCCAGCTCTATCTGATTGGTCTGTCCCTGGATTTCCAGTTGCTTCATTTTAAGTGCATGCTCTGCTGCTTCTTCTCCGCTCCGCTGCTTTGCTGCGGCTCCGCTGCTGCTTCTTTCCGCTCCGCTGCTTCTGCTGCGGCTTTCCGCTCCGCTGCTTCTGCTGCGGCCTTCTCCATTGTAAGTTTCTGCATTTCCATCTCTCTTTCATGGAGTTTATCAGTTTCCTCGCTTACATATTTCATCAGGTCTTTTCCACTTAACCCGAATTCACGCCCTGCCTCCATTAAACTAGTCCTAATTTTTGCGGCATCTGCCATGATATGCAGTATGGGTTCACGAAGGGAAAAATTGGCAGTGACCTCCAAGCAAATTGTTTAGACTCGCACAAGTAATTATCTCTTTAAAACCAGCTAGGTTTAAATTAGTAATCAAGTTCAAATAGTTCTTTAAAAAATCACTCACTCAGCATATTCTGAAAAATTATGTAACAGATTATCTCGAAGTTTTCTATGAAAAATTTGCTAAATATTTATGATAACAATTTCTCCAGCAGTTACTGAAAAAAAAAAAAATTTTCAGTTCCCTACAGTATCCTCTGTTCTCAAAAAGTGTTTACTCTGTCCGTTTAGAAGGTAATCCCTCAAAATGCCAACAAATTTTGCAATTATCGCAACTGTATAGCAGGGATGAAAATGTTATTTACCATACTTCCAAGTCCGTGTTCACTAACCTCAAGACTAGCCCACAATTGTCGTGTGGTGAGTACTGGGGCAACTACAACAGTAGTTTTTGCCAGGAATAGTCTATGAGATATTAGATATAAGGTCTCTAGAAATTGGCTCGTTAAGAAAGAATAAAGACCTATTCGAGATAGGGACAAGAAGACAGGAATGCGAATGCTTTCCACTAGACAGTGTTTTTTAATTAATTATGGAAAGAGTTCTGTTTCCCCACGACCTTAGCTTCTGCCCTTAGATCCCGTAAAGAAAAAGCCCCCAACCTCATCTGAGTAGAGAAAGGTTCCTATAGGTGAATATGTAACACCGACAGCACGAGTGATACATTAACAAACTCTTGATAATGATCAACCGATCGTTGGGTTTATTAATGAAATATCCACACATATAGGGTTAGTAATGGTTAGAACGTGATGATGGTGAAAGACGATTCACACAAAACACACAGATGAGATAATAAAATTACAGTTAATTAAGTAATAGTTAATTAAGAATGAACTGGTGTAAAGTGAAATGATGATATGATACGTGTTACCAAAATGGTGAGTACTCTACACAGTCCATGTGTCTCTAAATGCTTCTCCTAGATATGAGGATTCACATGTATGCATAAAATGTCCCAAGTTGTTATACGTTATGTCGAATGGGGTATCTCTAAGCTGAGGACGTTCTGATGAATACTGTTGTCGTACGGAGAACGCTGACGAGATATCTATGTATATTCCTTCACTGTTTGAGTATATCTCTGTAGTGTTGATCAACAGTTAATAGCTGTCATATGAACAAAAGGTCTGTTGTCTAATCTCCCGACGGTACTGGTCAGACTGGATATCTTCACGAAATGTTAGTGATATGTAGACTCATAATCTTGCGTATGTAGTCGTGATTCATATACTTTCGAGTCTGCTTCATAAAATGCGCTTAAGAGTGTGTTGCACGTGGTATAAATATGCGATTCCTCTTTTGAGCTCTTTTGCTTGACTTCAGATAATAATGATCTTTCGAGTGATTTGAATTTATGATGACTCTTTATTGAACTTGTGATAACGATGTATTGAACTTGTGAGCAAGCAGTATATGGTGACGAAAAATGCTGCGTCCACCTTATGACTTGTGGGTGAGACAATATTCCTTTTTAATTGAGGAATGAAAGATGTCCTATGGCGAATTCTGCTAGCCAAATGTCCGTTTTTGATAACTTATTTCTGGTTAGACGTCAGACACGTTGCGTGTAGACTCAGACTTCTGATGAACTGAAGACACACAAAAGTCTTCGTAAGTTTTCACATTTAACATCACTGGTTGACTTTCATTTAAACTACTGCTCATTATTCATCTCTCTCTCTCTGAGTTCAATTCTAATGATGTTAAATATCTTGTGCATGAGAGTGTGTGCGCATGGGAGACTGTGGGGATGATAAAGGTGAAATATGAACTATTAATTACCTCCTATCATCCTATCAACTTCTAGGAAAATCTTCTGATTTTATTAATCAGTTATGCCAAGAATTATTTGAAACTTTATCTTTCGCACATTTTAGCTGTGAGGTTAAAATAAACAAAAATAAGAAAATGTATTAATAATAAGATCTACTAACCTTCTTTTCCCTTCGCAAAATCCTTTAAGAACACAATTAATCACAGAACTGAATTATCATCCACTCTGAATAAACACGTGTATTAGGCTATGCGTTTTTGGGTTAATCTCTTCCTCACAAGGTAAAAAACTGGACTGCTTCACTCTAGTAGATTATGCGGTATTATATATTTCTGGAAGTCACCTGGCCAAGCTGGGCGTCCAATGTGGTAAACCAACGCTTGTCTGAACCGCGGCCGACTAAAGTCCAATGTGGTGTCACAGAAATTACCGCATGCCCAGATGTGTTGATTAGGATGACCATATGTGTTTTTTACCAGATTTATCACGATGCAATGTGGGCTTCAAACAATAATGTGGGGCATGTGGACTCAATCAAAGGACTTTATTTCCCCCGATGAAAGAACAAATGTGGTTCTCTAGATACCGGTCGCGAGTAATCACAACAATGAAATAGCAAATGTGGATCGCAAATATGAGATGAAAGAGCAAATGTCGGAGAAAATACAATATGAAAAATGTAGGAAAAGATGGAGCAACAAGGCCTTTGCGCTCGTTTATCACAATAGCCCCTCCTCAAGTGTGATGTCAATCGTACTCAGGAGAGCTTAGCCTTCTTGCTCGGGATTCCTTAATCCTTTTCCTCATCTTCGTTTTTCTCTCCGGTTTCCACCCTTTCCTCTACTTGTCTGTGCTCTCCGTCCTGCCTCATAGGATGACGGCTTAAAAAATCCGCTCCTACGTTATGTTTTCCTTGGATATAGTCCACTTGGAACGTGTAAGTTTGTAGAACAAGCGACCAACCTCATCAGTCTAGCATTCAAATTCTTTGAATTGGCGAGGAAGGTCAGAGGTTGGTGATCACTCTGGATTGTAAATTTCCTTCCGTACAGGTATGCTTGAAATTTTTGTATTCCCCAGACGAGGGACAAACATTCCTTTTCGATTGTGGAATAGTTTTGTTCCGCTCGGTTTAACTTCCGGCTCGCATATGCGACCGGGAATAGATTTGGTGGGCTTCTGTCATCTGGCTGTAGTAATGTAGCCCCGATTCCAATGTTACTGGCATCTGTTCGCAAGATGAATTTTCTAGTTAAATCCGGAAGCCGTAAAATAGGTTTTGTGGTGAGTTTCTCTTTTAAGAGTGCATATGCATGTTCACATTCTGCTGACCATGTCACTTTATCTGGGTTTCCTTTCTTGGTTAGCGATGTAAGCGGTGCACAGAGGCTATTAAAATCCTTTATATATCTCTGGTAGAATCCACAGAGAGATACAAATGACCGGACATCCCTTTTAGTGGACGGTCTCGGTGCATTTCTCAGCTTCTCAACGTTTTGAGTCTCGGGGAACATGGTCCCATGGGATATAGTATGTCCTAGGAACTCTAGCTGTTCACACCCAATTTGACATTTGGTTGGGCGGGCGGTTAGTCCCCGCTTCTCTGAGTCTGTTAAACAGCAAGGATAGCGCTGATATATGTTCTTCAAACGATTCAGTAGCTACTAGGATATCATCCATAAAATTGCTGATGGCGGGATGATTCAAAGGATCCAATAACTTTCGCATCATCCTTGTGAAGACACTAGGAGCATTGTTCAGTCCAAATGGCATCACATTAAACTCGAAGTGTCCATCTGGAGTACTGAAGGCTAACAGGTTCCTCACCTCAGCTTTTACCGGTATTTGATAGTACCCTTTACTGAGGTCGATCTTTGAAAAATAGCGAGCCCTGCTCAGCTTAGTAAATAGCTGGTTCTGGTCCGGTAACGGTTCTGGCTGGAACTGTGTTAACGCATTCAGCTGTCGGTAGTCGATGCACAGGCGGTGTTCTCCACTGGGTTTGCGTAACAGCACCACTCCCGCACTGTAAGGGGACTCCGACTTCGAAATTATGCCTTCCTTAAGTAAGTAATCAATTTCTTGCTTTAATGCCGTCGCCTTGGCATACGGAATCGGATAGGTTCTCATTCGGACGGGCGTAGGATCCGTGACTTCCATGTCAAACTCCATCAGGTTTGTCCGGCCCGGTTTGTCTGTCAGAGAGTCGGCGTGGTTTTCCATCAATCTCCTTACTTTTTCTTGCTGGGCTTCCGTTAAGGTGGAGCTTATTTTCACATCTAAATGTGATTCCTCCTGTATCACCGGGTACTCTACGGATGATAATGGCTCTTCTTCCATTTGCATAGCAATGGCCATAGTCATGAGGTGCGCTGGTTCGGCAGGGGCTCGCTCGTAAAACTTCTTAAGCAGATTTAAGTGGTAAATTTTCTGCTTTCCGTTCACGGCGATTTTATAGTTGGTGCGAGAAATCTTTTCCACCACTTTGTAGGGTCCCCTCCAGCAAATCTGCAATTTATTACTGCTACTTGGCAGAAGAAGTAGCACCTTCTCTCCTACTGCTAGTTCTCGGTCCTTCGCATTGCGATTGTAATATTTGGCATGTTTCCGCCTAGCCTCCCGTACTTTCGCTGTGGCTAATTCCCAGCCAGTCTTCAGGCGTTGTTTCAAGTCTGTGACGTACTGGAAGGCTGATGTGACAGTGTCGTCTGCCTTGGCATCTGTCCATGTTCTTAGTAATGCTTCTAATGGACCTTTAATGGGTCTTCCGAAGAGTAATGTGGCCGGAGGAACTCCAGTTGACGCATGCGGCACTTCCCTATAAGCAAATAATGCGGCAGGAAGATACTGATCCCAAGTTTCTGGCTTCTCCTGTGCCAACTTCCGAAGAATAGAGGTGAGCGTCCCGTTAAACCGCTCTACTTGCCCGTTACTTTGGGGGTGATAGGGCGAAGTATGGATATGCCTAGTCTTGAATATTCTAAGCACCTCCTCTGTCAACTTGCCTCTAAATTGTGACCCGTTGTCTGTGAGAATTTCATGCGGGAAGCCCAATCTAGTAAAGATATTCAGTAAAGCGTCAGCTACATGCACTGAGTCGCATGCTGGCATGGCTATGGCTTCGCCCCACATGGAACAGGTGTCCACTAAGGTAAGGATATGGGAGTTCCTCTTCTTAGTTCTCAGCAGAGGTCCAATTATATCCACGGCCACTCTTTCAAATGGGGTGCCCAAGATTGGCATCTCCCCAAGGGTCGCGGGTGCCGTCCAGTGTTTTGGTGCAACTTTCTGGCACTGAGGACAAGACTTGACGAAACGTTCAATGTCGCCGGTGATCCCTGGCCAATAATAGTGGCAGGCGATCCTTTGAGTCGTGGCGCTCATTCCCATGTGTCCACTAAATGGGATAGAGTGGCCCATCTCAAGCACCTGGTTCCTATAGGTTGCAGGAACTACTAATTGGTTGTGTTCCTGTCCTTCGTTTCCAGCTCGGCGATACATCAATCCATTTTTCATAAAGAAGTCTCCCTTGGTAGGTGGGTTGTGTGTCCTAGGTAATTTTTTAAAACAGGGCGCCAGTGAGGAATCTTCCCTTTGGGCCCTCTTCAATTCCTCGGGGAGGATATTGGTAGGAGGTTCCTGCTCTGCGTCTTTTTTTGACTGTCCTCTAGTCTGTACGGCCGCCATGACTAGTGGTTGAGTAGGTTCTCCAAGGAACACATATCTACATCCCAAGATTAAAGAGTAGATTGGTTCTTCCATTATAGCTGCACGAATCTCTCCTGTCACATAACGAGATTCCACTCTGATAAGTGCAATTGGCAGTGTCATGGGTGCAACATCCTTCGTCGGACCTTGGATGTCGACACTCTCTTCTGTTATCTGGTCAGGGGTGACAAGAGATGCCCTGACCACCGCATCGAAAGCAAGTCCTGTGTCATAAAGGCACTCCACAGATTGTCCGTTTACGAGGACTGATTCGATGACGGGAGGATGAGAAACGTTTCCGGTCCTCTGCTCCTTCCGGGGTGACGATTTTGTCTGCAGACAGGCAGCATGTTGGGGAGGAGGTCTGCGCTTGCACTCATTAGTGTTGTGATTGTTCAAGCGACAGTACTTGCACCATTTATCTCCCTGTCTCTGGTGCGGCGCAGCATTTTTCTTGTTTTGCTCTTTGTAGTTATCTTGTTTTGCGTGCTGTTTATGCGAGATGTGTGGTCCTTTGCTTTGTTGGTCTGGTTGGGAGCGAGCAGGTTGCTTTGGCGCCTGATCCGAAAACTTCTTTCTGGCTCCTTGAGACTCCATGAGAGCATTTTGGAATCGCTCTGCCAGTGTAAGAATATTTTCTAACCGGTCAGCGCCGTTTTCAGTGAGAAATCTACGCATTTCCACCGACATAGACTCTTTTAGTTGCTCTATCAGAATCAGCTCTTTCAACCCGTCATAGTTCTCGGTAAAGTTTCCCAGTGTACACCACTTCACTAAGTAGTCTTCAATACGGGCTGCGAACTGTGAGAAAGTCTCTCCGGCCTCCTTCCTAGAACCTCGAATTTTTTTTCGGTAAGCCTCTGAATGAAGCTCGTACCTCACCAAGAGAGCTTTTTTCAATGCCTGATAGTCATCTTGCTCTCCGGCCGGAAGTTTATTAAAAACTTCGTAGGCGGCTCCTCTTAGGCCCTGGGAAAGTTTCAAGTTCCACTTCCGTTCTTCAAGTCCAAACCCTGTTGCAAAGCGTTCGAAGCGGTCTAAAAAGGCGTCCATGGTATCGTTCCTTTCTGAAAAAGGTTCCAGCGGAAAGTTCATGGCATTGGGTGGTGCAGGTTGCGAAGTAGGCACACCATCTGAGGGGGGTGAGTACCCTCCATCAAAGTTGGAAGCCGCTGCACTTTTTGCCAGCTCTATCTGATTGGTCTGTCCCTGGATTTCCAGTTGCTTCATCTTAAGTGCATGCTCTGCTGCATGCTTTCTCCGCTGCTTCCGCTCCGCTGCTTCTGCTGCGGCTTTCCGCTCCGCTGCTTCTGCTGCGGCTTTTCGCTCCGCTGCTTCTGCTGCTGCTGCGGCCTTCTCCATTGTAAGTTTCTGCATTTCCATCTCTCTTTCATGGAGTTTATCAGTTTCCTCGCTTACATATTTCATCAGGTCTTTTCCACTTAACCCGAATTCACGCCCTGCCTCCATTAAACTAGTCCTAATTTTTGCGGCATCTGCCATGATATGCAGTATGGGTTCACGAAGGGAAAAATTGGCAGTGACCTCCAAGCAAATTGTTTAGACTCGCACAAGTAATTATCTCTTTAAAACCAGCTAGGTTTAAATTAGTAATCAAGTTCAAATAGTTCTGTAAAAAAAATCACTCACTTAGCATATTCTGAAAAATTATGTAACAGATTATCTCGAAGTTTTCTATGAAAAATTTACTAAATATTTATGATAACAATTTCTCCAGCAGTTACTGAAAAAAAAAAATTTCAGTTCCCTACAGTATCCTCTGTTCTCAAAAAGTGTTTACTCTGTCCGTTTGATACTCAATTTAAAAAGTATCACTCGTGCTTTAGAGATATAAATTATTCCCCTATGAAATAGACAAATTATAGTAAGAGTCAGTCTAGAAGGTAATCCCTCAAAATGCCAACAAATTTTGCAATTATCGCAACTGTATAGCAGGGATGAAAATGTGATTTATCACACTTCTAAGTCCGGGTTCACTAATCCCAAGACGAGTCCACAATTGTCGTGTGGTGAGTACTGGGGCAACTACAACAGTAGTTTTTGCCAGGAATAGTCTATGAGATATTAGATATAAGGTCTCTAGAAATTGGCTCGTTAAGAAAGAATAAAGACCTATTCGAGATAGGGACAAGAAGACAGGAATGCGAATGCTTTCCACTAGACAGTGTTTTTTAATTAATTATGGAAAGAGTTCTGTTTCCCCACGACCTTAGCTTCTGCCCTTAGATCCCGTAAAGAAAAAGCCCCCAACCTCATCTGAGTAGAGAAAGGTTCCTATAGGTGAATATGTAACACCGACAGCACGAGTGATACATTAACAAACTCTTGATAATGATCAACCGATCGTTGGGTTTATTAATGAAATATCCACACATATAGGGTTAGTAATGGTTAGAACGTGATGATGGTGAAAGACGATTCACACAAAACACACAGATGAGATAATAAAATTACAGTTAATTAAGTAATAGTTAATTAAGAATGAACTGGTGTAAAGTGAAGTGATGATATGATACGTGTTACCAAAATGGTGAGTACTCTACACAGTCCATGTGTCTCTAAATGCTTCTCCTAGATATGAGGATTCACATGTATGCATAAAATGTCCCAAGTTGTTATACGTTATGTCGAATGGGGTATCTCTAAGCTGAGGACGTTCTGATGAATACTGTTGTCGTACGGAGAACGCTGACGAGATATCTATGTATATTCCTTCACTGTTTGAGTATATCTCTGTAGTGTTGATCAACAGTTAATAGCTGTCATATGAACAAAAGGTCTGTTGTCTAATCTCCCGACGGTACTGGTCAGACTGGATATCTTCACGAAATGTTAGTGATATGTAGACTCATAATCTTGCGTATGTAGTCGTGATTCATATACTTTCGAGTCTGCTTCATAAAATGCGCTTAAGAGTGTGTTGCACGTGGTATAAATATGCGATTCCTCTTTTGAGCTCTTTTGCTTGACTTCAGATAATAATGATCTTTCGAGTGATTTGAATTTATGATGACTCTTTATTGAACTTGTGATAACGATGTATTGAACTTGTGAGCAAGCAGTATATGGTGACGAAAAATGCTGCGTCCACCTTATGACTTGTGGGTGAGACAATATTCCTTTTTAATTGAGGAATGAAAGATGTCCTATGGCGAATTCTGCTAGCCAAATGTCCGTTTTTGATAACTTATTTCTGGTTAGACGTCAGACACGTTGCGTGTAGACTCAGACTTCTGATGAACTGAAGACACACAAAAGTCTTCGTAAGTTTTCACATTTAACATCACTGGTTGACTTTCATTTAAACTACTGCTCATTATTCATCTCTCTCTCTCTGAGTTCAATTCTAATGATGTTAAATATCTTGTGCATGAGAGTGTGTGCGCATGGGAGACTGTGATGATGATAAAGGTGAAATATGAACTATTAATTACCTCCTATCATCCTATCAACTTCTAGGAAAATCTTCTGATTTTATTAATCAGTTATGCCAAGAATTATTTGAAACTTTATCTTTCGCACATTTTAGCTGTGAGGTTAAAATAAACAAAAATAAGAAAATGTATTAATAATAAGATCTACTAACCTTCTTTTTCCCTTCGCAAAATCCTTTAAGAACACAATTAATCACAGAACTGAATTATCATCCACTCTGAATAAACACGTGTATTAGGCTATGCGTTTTTGGGTTAATCTCTTCCTCACAAGGTAAAAAACTGGACTGCTTCACTCTAGTAGATTATGCGGTATTATATATTTCTGGAAGTCACCTGGCCAAGCTGGGCGTCCAATGTGGTAAACCAACGCTTGTCTGAACCGCGGCCGACTAAAGTCCAATGTGGTGTCACAGAAATTACCGCATGCCCAGATGTGTTGATTAGGATGACCATATGTGTTTTTACCAGATTTATCACGATGCAATGTGGGCTTCAAACGATAATGTGGGGCATGTGGACTCAATCAAAGGACTTTATTTCCCCCGATGAAAGAACAAATGTGGTTCTCTAGATACCGGTCGCGAGTAATCACAACAATGAAATAGCAAATGTGGATCGCAAATATGAGATGAAAGAGCAAATGTCGGAGAAAATACAATATGAAAAATGTAGGAAAAGATGGAGCAACAAGGCCTTTGCGCTCGTTTATCACAATAGCCCCTCCTCAAGTGTGATGTCAATCGTACTCAGGAGAGCTTAGCCTTCTTGCTCGGGATTCCTTAATCCTTTTCCTCATCTTCGTTTTTCTCTCCGGTTTCCACCCTTTCCTCTACTTGTCTGTGCTCTCCGTCCTGCCTCATAGGATGACGGCTTAAAAAATCCGCTCCTACGTTATGTTTTCCTTGGATATAGTCCACTTGGAACGTGTAAGTTTGTAGAACAAGCGACAACCTCATCAGTCTAGCATTCAAATTCTTTGAATTGGCGAGGAAGGTCAGAGGTTGGTGATCACTCTGGATTGTAAATTTCCTTCCGTACAGGTATGCTTGACATTTTTGTATTCCCCAGACGAGGGACAAACATTTCTTTTCGATTGTGGAATAGTTTTGTTCCGCTCGGTTTAACTTCCGGCTCGCATATGCGACCGGGAATAGATTTGGTGGGCTTCTGTCATCTGGCTGTAGTAATGTAGCCCCGATTCCAATGTTACTGGCATCTGCTCGCAAGATGAATTTTCTAGTTAAATCCGGAAGCCGTAAAATAGGTTTTGTGGTGAGTTTCTCTTTTAAGAGTGCATATGCATGTTCACATTCTGCTGACCATGTCACTTTATCTGGGTTTCCTTTCTTGGTTAGCGATGTAAGCGGTGCACAGAGGCTATTAAAATCCTTTATATATCTCTGGTAGAATCCACAGAGAGATACAAATGACCGGACATCCCTTTTAGTGGACGGTCTCGGTGCATTTCTCAGCTTCTCAACGTTTTGAGTCTCGGGGAACATGGTCCCATGGGATATAGTATGTCCTAGGAACTCTAGCTGTTCACACCCAATTTGACATTTGGTTGGGCGGGCGGTTAGTCCCGCTTCTCTGAGTCTGTTAAACAGCAAGGATAGCGCTGATATATGTTCTTCAAACGATTCAGTAGCTACTAGGATATCATCCATAAAATTGCTGATGGCGGGATGATTCAAAGGATCCAATAACTTTCGCAATCCTTGTGAAGACACTAGGAGCATTGTTCAGTCCAAATGGCATCACATTAAACTCGAAGTGTCCATCTGGAGTACTGAAGGCTAACAGGTTCCTCACCTCAGCTTTTACCGGTATTTGATAGTACCCTTTACTGAGGTCGATCTTTGAAAAATAGCGAGCCCTGCTCAGCTTAGTAAATAGCTGGTTCTGGTCCGGTAACGGTTCTGGCTGGAACTGTGTTAACGCATTCAGCTGTCGGTAGTCGATGCACAGGCGGTGTTCTCCACTGGGTTTGCGTAACAGCACCACTCCCGCACTGTAAGGGGATTCCGACTTCGAAATTATGCCTTCCTTAAGTAAGTAATCAATTTCTTGCTTTAATGCCGTCGCCTTGGCATACGGAATCGGATAGGTTCTCATTCGGACGGGCGTAGGATCCGTGACTTCCATGTCAAACCCCATCAGGTTTGTCCGGCCCGGTTTGTCTGTCAGAGAGTCGGCGTGGTTTTCCATCAATCTCCTTACTTTTTCTTGCTGGGCTTCCGTTAAGGTGGAGCTTATTTTCACATCTAAATGTGATTCCTCCTGTATCACCGGGTACTCTACGGATGATAATGGCTCTTCTTCCATTTGCATAGCAATGGCCATAGTCATGAGGTGCGCTGGTTCGGCAGGGGCTCGCTCGTAAAACTTCTTAAGCAGATTTAAGTGGTAAATTTTCTGCTTTCCGTTCACGGCGATTTTATAGTTGGTGCGAGAAATCTTTTCCACCACTTTGTAGGGTCCCCTCCAGCAAATCTGCAATTTATTACTGCTACTTGGCAGAAGAAGTAGCACCTTCTCTCCTACTGCTAGTTCTCGGTCCTTCGCATTGCGATTGTAATATTTGGCATGTTTCCGCCTAGCCTCCCGTACTTTCGCTGTGGCCAATTTCCAGCCAGTCTTCAGGCGTTGTTTCAAGTCTGTGACGTACTGGAAGGCTGATGTGACAGTGTCGTCTGCCTTGGCATCTGTCCATGTTCTTAGTAATGCTTCTAATGGACCTTTAATGGGTCTTCCGAAGAGTAATGTGGCCGGAGGAACTCCAGTTGACGCATGCGGCACTTCCCTATAAGCAAATAATGCAGCAGGAAGATACTGATCCCAAGTTTCTGGCTTCTCCTGTGCCAACTTCCGAAGAATAGAGGTGAGCGTCCCGTTAAACCGCTCTACTTGCCCGTTACTTTGGGGGTGATAGGGCGAAGTATGGATATGCCTAGTCTTGAATATTCTAAGCACCTCCTCTGTCAACTTGCCTCTAAATTGTGACCCGTTGTCTGTGAGAATTTCATGCGGGAAGCCCAATCTAGTAAAGATATTCAGTAAAGCGTCAGCTACATGCACTGAGTCGCATGCTGGCATGGCTATGGCTTCGCCCCACATGGAACAGGTGTCCACTAAGGTAAGGATATGGGAGTTCCTCTTCTTAGTTCTCAGCAGAGGTCCAATTATATCCACGGCCACTCTTTCAAATGGGGTGCCCAAGATTGGCATCTCCCCAAGGGTCGCGGGTGCCGTCCAGTGTTTTGGTGCAACTTTCTGGCACTGAGGACAAGACTTGACGAAACGTTCAATGTCGCCGGTGATCCCTGGCCAATAATAGTGGCAGGCGATCCTTTGAGTCGTGGCGCTCATTCCCATGTGTCCACTAAATGGGATAGAGTGGCCCATCTCAAGCACCTGGTTCCTATAGGTTGCAGGAACTACTAATTGGTTGTGTTCCTGTCCTTCGTTTCCAGCTCGGCGATACATCAATCCATTTTTCATAAAGAAGTCTCCCTTGGTAGGTGGGTTGTGTGTCCTAGGTAATTTTTTAAAACAGGGCGCCAGTGAGGAATCTTCCCTTTGGGCCCTCTTCAATTCCTCGGGGAGGATATTGGTAGGAGGTTCCTGCTCTGCGTCTTTTTTTGACTGTCCTCTAGTCTGTACGGCCGCCATGACTAGTGGTTGAGTAGGTTCTCCAAGGAACACATATCTACATCCCAAGATTAAAGAGTAGATTGGTTCTTCCATTATAGCTGCACGAATCTCTCCTGTCACATAACGAGATTCCACTCTGATAAGTGCAATTGGCAGTGTCATGGGTGCAACATCCTTCGTCGGACCTTGGATGTCGACACTCTCTTCTGTTATCTGGTCAGGGGTGACAAGAGATGCCCTGACCACCGCATCGAAAGCAAGTCCTGTGTCATAAAGGCACTCCACAGATTGTCCGTTTACGAGGACTGATTCGATGACGGGAGGATGAGAAACGTTTCCGGTCCTCTGCTCCTTCCGGGGTGACGATTTTGTCTGCAGACAGGCAGCATGTTGGGGAGGAGGTCTGCGCTTGCACTCATTAGTGTTGTGATTGTTCAAGCGACAGTACTTGCACCATTTATCTCCCTGTCTCTGGTGCGGCGCAGCATTTTTCTTGTTTTGCTCTTTGTAGTTATCTTGTTTTGCGTGCTGTTTATGCGAGATGTGTGGTCCTTTGCTTTGTTGGTCTGGTTGGGAGCGAGCAGGTTGCTTTGGCGCCTGATCCGAAAACTTCTTTCTGGCTCCTTGAGACTCCATGAGAGCATTTTGGAATCGCTCTGCCAGTGTAAGAATATTTTCTAACCGGTCAGCGCCGTTTTCAGTGAGAAATCTACGCATTTCCACCGACATAGACTCTTTTAGTTGCTCTATCAGAATCAGCTCTTTCAACCCGTCATAGTTCTCGGTAAAGTTTCCCAGTGTACACCACTTCACTAAGTAGTCTTCAATACGGGCTGCGAACTGTGAGAAAGTCTCTCCGGCCTCCTTCCTAGAACCTCGAAATTTTTTTTCGGTAAGCCTCTGAATGAAGCTCGTACCTCACCAAGAGAGCTTTTTTCAATGCCTGATAGTCATCTTGCTCTCCGGCCGGAAGTTTATTAAAAACTTCGTAGGCGGCTCCTCTTAGGCCCTGGGAAAGTTTCAAGTTCCACTTCCGTTCTTCAAGTCCAAACCCTGTTGCAAAGCGTTCGAAGCGGTCTAAAAAGGCGTCCATGGTATCGTTCCTTTCTGAAAAAGGTTCCAGCGGAAAGTTCATGGCATTGGGTGGTGCAGGTTGCGAAGTAGGCACACCATCTGAGGGGGGTGAGTACCCTCCATCAAAGTTGGAAGCCGCTGCACTTTTTGCCAGCTCTATCTGATTGGTCTGTCCCTGGATTTCCAGTTGCTTCATTTTAAGTGCATGCTCTGCTGCTTGCTTCTCCGCTCCGCTGCTTCTGCTGCTTTCCGCTCCGCGGCTTTCCGCTGCCGCTGCTTCTGCTCCGGCTTTCCGCTCCGCTGCTTCTGCTGCGGCCTTCTCCATTGTAAGTTTCTGCATTTCCATCTCTCTTTCATGGAGTTTATCAGTTTCCTCGCTTACATATTTCATCAGGTCTTTTCCACTTAACCCGAATTCACGCCCTGCCTCCATTAAACTAGTCCTAATTTTTGCGGCATCTGCCATGATATGCAGTATGGGTTCACGAAGGGAAAAATTGGCAGTGACCTCCAAGCAAATTGTTTAGACTCGCACAAGTAATTATCTCTTTAAAACCAGCTAGGTTTAAATTAGTAATCAAGTTCAAATAGTTCTTTAAAAAATCACTCACTCAGCATATTCTGAAAAATTATGTAACAGATTATCTCGAAGTTTTCTATGAAAAATTTACTAAATATTTATGATAACAATTTCTCCAGCAGTTACTGAAAAAAAAAATTTCAGTTCCCTACAGTATCCTCTGTTCTCAAAAAGTGTTTACTCTGTCCGTTTGATACTCAATTTAAAAAGTATCACTCGTGCTTTAGAGATATAAATTATCCCCCCTATGAAATAGACAAATTATAGTAAGAGTCAGTCTAGAAGGTAATCCCTCAAAATGCCAACAAATTTTGCAATTATCGCAACTGTATAGCAGGGATGAAAATGTGATTTATCACACTTCTAAGTCCGGGTTCACTAATCCCAAGACGAGTCCACAATTGTCGTGTGGTGAGTCACTGGGGCAACTACAACAGTAGTTTTTGCCAGGAATAGTCTATGAGATATTAGATATAAGGTCTCTAGAAATTGGCTCGTTAAGAAAGAATAAAGACCTATTCGAGATAGGGACAAGAAGACAGGAATGCGAATGCTTTCCACTAGACAGTGTTTTTTAATTAATTATGGAAAGAGTTCTGTTTCCCCACGACCTTAGCTTCTGCCCTTAGATCCCGTAAAGAAAAAGCCCCCAACCTCATCTGAGTAGAGAAAGGTTCCTATAGGTGAATATGTAACACCGACAGCACGAGTGATACATTAACAAACTCTTGATAATGATCAACCGATCGTTGGGTTTATTAATGAAATATCCACACATATAGGGTTAGTAATGGTTAGAACGTGATGATGGTGAAAGACGATTCACACAAAACACACAGATGAGATAATAAAATTACAGTTAATTAAGTAATAGTTAATTAAGAATGAACTGGTGTAAAGTGAAAATGATGATGTGATATGATACGTGTTACCAAAATGGTGAGTACTCTACACAGTCCATGTGTCTCTAAATGCTTCTCCTAGATATGAGGATTCACATGTATGCATAAAATGTCCCAAGTTGTTATACGTTATGTCGAATGGGGTATCTCTAAGCTGAGGACGTTCTGATGAATACTGTTGTCGTACGGAGAACGCTGACGAGATATCTATGTATATTCCTTCACTGTTTGAGTATATCTCTGTAGTGTTGATCAACAGTTAATAGCTGTCATATGAACAAAAGGTCTGTTGTCTAATCTCCCGACGGTACTGGTCAGACTGGATATCTTCACGAAATGTTAGTGATATGTAGACTCATAATCTTGCGTATGTAGTCGTGATTCATATACTTTCGAGTCTGCTTCATAAAATGCGCTTAAGAGTGTGTTGCACGTGGTATAAATATGCGATTCCTCTTTTGAGCTCTTTTGCTTGACTTCAGATAATAATGATCTTTCGAGTGATTTGAATTTATGATGACTCTTTATTGAACTTGTGATAACGATGTATTGAACTTGTGAGCAAGCAGTATATGGTGACGAAAAATGCTGCGTCCACCTTATGACTTGTGGGTGAGACAATATTCCTTTTTAATTGAGGAATGAAAGATGTCCTATGGCGAATTCTGCTAGCCAAATGTCCGTTTTTGATAACTTATTTCTGGTTAGACGTCAGACACGTTGCGTGTAGACTCAGACTTCTGATGAACTGAAGACACACAAAAGTCTTCGTAAGTTTTCACATTTAACATCACTGGTTGACTTTCATTTAAACTACTGCTCATTATTCATCTCTCTCTCTCTCTGAGTTCAATTCTAATGATGTTAAATATCTTGTGCATGAGAGTGTGTGCGCATGGGAGACTGTGATGATGATAAAGGTGAAATATGAACTATTAATTACCTCCTATCATCCTATCAACTTCTAGGAAAATCTTCTGATTTTATTAATCAGTTATGCCAAGAATTATTTGAAACTTTATCTTTCGCACATTTTAGCTGTGAGGTTAAAATAAACAAAAATAAGAAAATGTATTAATAAGTATAAGATCTACTAACCTTCTTTTCCCTTCGCAAAATCCTTTAAGAACACAATTAATCACAGAACTGAATTATCATCCACTCTGAATAAACACGTGTATTAGGCTATGCGTTTTTGGGTTAATCTCTTCCTCACAAGGTAAAAAACTGGACTGCTTCACTCTAGTAGATTATGCGGTATTATATATTTTTGGAAGTCACCTGGCCAAGCTGGGCGTCCAATGTGGTAAACCAACGCTTGTCTGAACCGCGGCCGACTAAAGTCCAATGTGGTGTCACAGAAATTACCGCATGCCCAGATGTGTTGATTAGGATGACCATATGTGTTTTTACCAGATTTATCACGATGCAATGTGGGCTTCAAACAATAATGTCGGGCATGTGGACTCAATCAAAGGACTTTATTTCCCCCGATGAAAGAACAAATGTGGTTCTCTAGATACCGGTCGCGAGTAATCACAACAATGAAATAGCAAATGTGGATCGCAAATATGAGATGAAAGAGCAAATGTCGGAGAAAATACAATATGAAAAATGTAGGAAAAGATGGAGCAACAAGGCCTTTGCGCTCGTTTATCACAGGGTACTGTAAGTTCTTGATAGATAGGTAAAAATTTAAGATCTCCTGATTACAACATTATTGTAATTCGAAGGGATGAAAGTGATTTGGATGGAAAAACTCATGAGTCTAGAATGGTATCTCAAAAAAGTGGAAAGAAAAAAAGTAAGTTAAGGGGTGTGATAGTGGAGTGAGGAAAATCGTACAATAGCGAGTTAAAGGTTAGATATACAATTTCTTTTGCGAAGTAAAAAAATTTTGTGAACATGCTAAAATAAATAAATCCTGTGGAGAAAAATAGGATAGCATGCAATAATAATTACAGATGTCATAGTGGTGTCAGTGTGATGGATCTAAGTGATATATATTAGATGAGGTAAGATAATTGGGAACAAAGATATTAGTATCAGGTAAGAAGAAAATTACTCGTGCAAGGGTGCCTGCATGAATGTGCACTAAGATGCACGGAAAATGAATCACCGGGCTCTGGAACTGTAAGGACAAGAAGTCGAGTGAATGAAGCGTGGAATATGATCAGTTACAAAAGTATAGATCAATGTTACCGCAGAATCAGTGGGACACATGTGCTATAGGTGAGGTTGTGTAAGTTAACATCAAAACTGTCTGACTAATAAGGGTGTCTGTAAACAAGGAACATTGTATCTTTTGTGTTATCTTTATTTCACAAAACCATAAAATGTCTAACTAGAATCCTCTGTGGGCTATTCTTGAGTGTTCGCTGGTCATCAGTAG
Organism: Oreohelix idahoensis; assembly: GCA_024509875.1. Taxonomy (NCBI): domain Eukaryota; kingdom Metazoa; phylum Mollusca; class Gastropoda; order Stylommatophora; family Oreohelicidae; genus Oreohelix; species Oreohelix idahoensis. The sequence goes on from JAMPIV010000085.1 coordinate 20,068, forward strand.
TGGTATGGCTGGGAAAAACTTTCTGGCATAAAGTCATCTATAACTGTCACCTTGAAACATAGTTACACAGTCTGAAAATAGAGTACATTTAAAAACGTTAGTACATATGATTTTCACAATTGCGGTGACCGTACATGGGATGGCATGTACATGAAGACACTTGGGCGTGTTTGTAGCCGTTTCGCCATTTCTTTCATCATTTCAAGTATTGTAATCTCCCGACTGGATAGGCGAGCATCATATTGGGTAGCAGCGGTGATGGGTGTGGTAGGCGACACTGCATTTGCTGATTGTTGGGGCTCTGAGGACATCAACAAGGGCGGTGATGGTTTAACTGTAGATTGCACATCTTTTAGTTTGGAAGTGGGCGTATGTTTCGCCTTGATTTTTCGTCTGATCTGGTTCTGGGGTATGTTAACACTGTTTACAGTGGGCGCAGTAATTTGCACACTGTTGTTTTTGACAAGTTGAGCTGAGGCTAATACTTCTCGGCTTGGTTTTGGAACATTCCTACGTTTCTTCAAAATCTTTCGTCTGATATAGTTCTGCTGTATACGAGGAATCTTGTTGACAGGGAGTGAGTCATCCGATTCTGTCTTATAGGCGCGTTTTGACACTGGAGCTGACTAGTATAAATAATGTGCTATCCGCATCACTGGTTTCAATAGAACTGGCTGTGTCTGGTAAATCAATGTCTGTTTCTCGTTCATATGCTTCCACCATTTCTCTGTCATTTTGTTCGTTGGGGTCTGAAAAAATTGGGGTTGACACTGTAGTTTCTCATTTCTTGTTGCGTTTCGTCTTCATAAGGATTTGTGGTATATGGTTCCACAAACTGCTTGGGGATGGTTTCTTCAGGATCTGATTGTTCTGAACGACCAATCTTGTTCTTGTGGTATAGCAGTGTTTGGTTGTCACTAGTGTTCCAACTGGAGCTGCCTGAACTGGGAGTGTGATAGGTATCAGCTGACGATTCATCACTGCGGGAGTAAGTTTGAGTGTGAATATAAGTTGCTTTGGTGTTGTCATCGTGTGACGTCTGTGGCATGATTTCTTCGTTTCTAATGCGCAGGTCTCTGTCTTGTAGTCTATTACGTAATTCAAGTGGTGGGATGTCCTCTTCACTTTCTGACGAATTCCTTTGTTGTCTTGCTCGTTGTATTTCATCTGTGGGTGGTCTGGGTATGTGGTTGTCTTGGTAGAATTCAGAGTCTGTCGTCTCTGACTCTGATATGTCAGACGAATCTGTACTGGATGGATTATAATTTAGGGTGGCCTTTCTGACTGGTCTTGTATTTGTCGTCAGAGGCGGAATGGGTCGGTGATTATCAATTTTGAGTTGTTTTATTTGAGCTTTTGTTTGGTGTTGTTTCTCTTCATTCCAGATAATGAAGTTTACAGGCGTAGTTTGTTTCATGATTTTGTAGCCATCCAACCATCGGTCATCGAATTTTGAACTGCGTACATGTTTCTTGTAGTATACTCTGTCTCCTATTTTGTACGTTGGTAGCTTGGCTGATTTATCATGTTGTTTCTGTTTCTTGTGAAATGCCTTCTGCGTATTTCGTTGTGCAATCTGGTGAGCTTTATACTTTTCTTGAAGGATTATTTCGATGGGGTCTTCTCCCATGTATTTTCGTTGTGGGCGAAGTAGGTTGTCTAACGGAAAGTTTGGTTCTCTTCCGTATAGCATGTAGAATGGTGACATTCCTGTGGTATCGTTCACGTTTACTCGGATGGCTTCAAGGGCTTGATTAATGTACAGGTCCCAGTATTGGTGGTTCCCCTTGATATATTTGCTAATAATATCATGTAGGGTGGCATGCATGCGTTCATTTCTGCCATTTGCATTAGGGCAATAATAACTAGTTGTGGTATGTTCGATATTCAGCTGGTGTAAGGTGGCTTTAAATGGGTAACCGATAAACTGTTTACCGTTGTCCGAAATGATTCGTTTTGGACAGCCATGCCTGGGAATGAATTCTTGTAAAAAAATTTTGCGTGATGGACTGCGATGTGGCATCACTGAGTGGGTAACTTTCTGGCCAAACAGAGTATTGGTCAACTATGTGCAGAAGGTATTTGTTGCCTGATTGGGTGAGTGGGTAAGGACCTGATATGTCAATGCTTACTGTTTGCATGGGATAATGGGAAGGTTGCATTTCTTGAAGGGGAATTAAATGTGGCTTCATGTTTCGCAATTTACATGTTCTACAGGTAGCTACATACTCTGTAATGTCTTTGTGCATTGTTTGCCAATAATACCTTCTCTTTATGACATCGACTGTTTTGTCTCTTCCCATGTGCCCGTTGTTATCATGGAACTGTATCAGTACTTCTGGGATTAGATGTGCTGGAATGACTTTTCTCAGTGTCCCTTCTTGTTTATGATCGATATAATATAGAGCTCCATCCGTTGGGTGTACTGTAAAATCTTTACTTTTTGTTGGGTTTTCCTTTACGTATGTGAGCAGCTTGGCAATTTCTGCATCTTTTGCTTGTTCTACTCTCATGTCAAACATATCTTGACTTTCTTCTTCTACTTGAGTGGCGGAATCTGAAGTACTTCTTCGAGCTGATGAAGTAATTTCGTTAATTTCTTTAGCATTATCGTCAATCTCTGAGGATGTGCCATCATTTTTGACTATTTGTTTTCACTTCAGTTTCATCATCATATTTAATCCTGGATAAGAGGTCTGCACATGTGTTTAATGTACCAGGGATATATTCGATGGTGGTGTCATAGGACTGCAAATTCATGGACCATGTCTGTAACTTCTTAGGCTGTTCTTGTGTTTTGGTGAGCCAGTTAACCAAAGGTTGATGATCAGTTCTTATAATGAGTTTAGTTCCCCTGACATAAAAGTCCAATTTCTGTACTGCATAGTGAATGGCATATGCTTATTTCTCAGTGGTGGTCCACCGTTTTTATGACTTTGACAATGCGTGGGATAGGAATGCAATGGGTTTCTCATTGGGAATGTTTGGTAGGATGGGTGTTTCATCTTCTAGTACTGGTTGTACCAAACACGCACCAATTGCGTTATCCGAGGCATCGGTGTATAGTATCATGGGCTGAGAAATGTCTGGATGTCCAAGAAGCGGAATGGTGGTTAGGGCATTTTTTAGATATTCAAACGATTTCTGACATTCCTCTGTCCATCTAAATCGTGCATACTTGCGGGTAAGCGCTATTAATGGCTCAGCTGCTTGCGAGAAATGTATGATATGGCGCCTATAGTATCCCACGGAACCGATAAAGGAGCGTGTTTGCTTGACTGTCTTGGGGCTGGGCATCTCTCTTATGGCCTTAACTTTGTCTTCGTCTGGTCTGATACCATCTCTATTGATTACGAAGCCTAAATATTTTGTTTCTGTCTTTAGAAACTCACACGTCGACAGTTTTAACTTTATGTGGTGATGCCTGAGTCTATCGAGGACTATTTCTATCTTGCGAAGGTGGTCTTCTATCGTGCCTGCGGTATGTATCAGTATATCGTCTATATATGCGAGGGCGAATGGTTGTAAACCTTTTAACACTTCGTCCATGAGTGACATATATGTTGCTGGCGATCCCTTTAGACCAAATGGCATCACATTCCAAGAAAAGCTCCCGATGTGGGAACAGAATGTGGATTTCTGTTTTGCCTCAGGTGTCATGGGGATGCACCAAAAGCCTGACCTTGCATCAAGTGTGGTAAAGTAGGTAGACTTTCCCAACGTCGCAAGTTGATCATCTATTCTGGGCAGGGGGTAGGAAATGACTTTCGTGATTTTGTTAAGGGCACGGTAGTCGCAGCAAAAGCGACTGGAACCATCTTTCTTCGATACTATCACTATGGATGAGGACCATTGGGATCTAGATCTTTCGATGATTCCTGCCTGTAGCATTTCATTTATAGACCTTTCCACCAGTTCTCTATTTTTCAAAGGCGTATGGTAGGGTTTTAGATGTATTGGCTCCTCTGTTGTGGTTTGTATGTCCATTGTGACAGTATTTGTTCTGCCTAATTCCATGTCATTGAGTGCGAATACGTCCTGGTGTTTTTCCACAAAGGTTTTCAATCGTGGTCTATTTTCTTCTGTGGTGTTCAGGGTTGCTAGTAACTGGGATACCCTTTCTCTGCTTCTATGGTCTGCTATGATATCTCTGGTCTGTCTTGATGCCTCTGTTTCTTTCTCGTAGTATTGTGGCATCTTTCTTGCATCTTGTGAAAATATCTGCTCCTGGTATGTGGCTTTCTTTTGAGTATTTCTTTGCCGTTCATTAGGCTGTGCTTGGTATTGTCTCCTCTGCCATCTGCTGTGTGCATTTTCATTTGTCACTGCATTTACTGTATATTCATTTCTTATTTTATCTCTGGGGTAGTCGTTGTTATGCCATTTTTTCTGATTATTTCTGCCGTAACTACACCTATCCGCGTGCGTTACTGTGTGTCTTTCTCTTGTGCTATAGGACTGTCTCCTTTCTGTGGGTGCAGTTTCTTTCGTCTTTCTGCTTTCCACCTTGCTGCTATAGTATCCTCCTGTGGTAGTCATATAAGAATTCTTCCTTCTCCTCGTGACATTCAATTGGTTTTGGGACTGCATCATATCCACCTGTTTTTGCATTATATAGATACTCCATGGGGCATGTATCTCTGTCCTGTCGCTTCGGATATCCTCCTGGCAAGACAATTTCTGTTTCTCTGTTACTCTGTGATATACAGCACTTCATCTTTTCTCTTGGTGTGCTGGGGCGCAAAAATGAATAATTATAGTCATTTTCATACCGTGGCCTTACTCTTGTTATATATGGACTGGTTCGTTTCTGCCTTCTGGGTAGGGTATGCTGTGGTGTAACATAACTGTGACTGGTATTTCTGCCTTTTTCTGCATAGGACTTATAACTGTTTACTTTTCGTGTACCATGGTTATTTGTACTGCGATTTCGTGCGCTATGTCCCGTGGGAGTGGTTGAGACAATTTGTGAATTTTTAGTTTGTCTTAACGTTGACGTATCTACTTGTGCTACAATTGTGCCTCTATTTATAGTGGTAGTTTTTCCTGACATATTCAATATCATGATGGGGAAATCTCTGGACTTCGAGACTTCAGCGATTCCCTCTGTAATTTGCAACAATGGGTCATCAATAATGCTTTCTTCTGCTATGGGCTGTATTTGGATTGATTGCCCTGGTGTTATGTACTCAGAATTTTTTACTCTGCCTTTTGCTATGACTAGGGAGTTTGGGGCCACCGTTATGGGAGCTGTAAGTCTTACCAAGGACGCAATGTGGATATCGTCCTGGAGATCGATGTAAATGTTGTCGACTTTGATTTTCTGGAAGTCATAGTATATACGAACTTTGTGTTTGTTAAAGAAATCCCTCCCTAGGATCAGGTTTCTAGACATGCCTTTTGTAATAACAAATGGGTGTTCAAAATTTGTTTCACCTAAGGAAAATTTTACCCATGCTGTCCCAACTGAATTTAGTCTTTGTCCCGTGACTGAAGCTAGGTGTGTTTTGGACGGTTGAAATCGTACTAAATGTTGGATCTTCTTGAACAGCTGGAACCTATTAAGACTAATGGATGCTCCTGTATCTACCAGTGCTCTATACTGTTGGCCCTGTATAGACATGATGCAGGAACTGGGGTCCGGATGTATTTTGGTTCCATCATTCAGCATTTCTTCATAATGTATTTTTCTGGATGGGCTCACTTGACAATTTCTATTCTGTGTTGTTTCTTTTGTTTTGGACCATTTTCTATGATAGTTACCCTCACTAACGGTCCTGTTTAGTGAGTGGCACGTCCGTTTCCCTGACGCATGAGGGGTTGAGGTGTGCCTCTGGTATACTGATTTCTGGTGTAATTATGTGGGGGTGATGCGGGTTGTTATGGTTGGTAACGTCCTTCTCTTCTGAATGGTGCATTATTGTAATTTGCTCTGCAGGACTTGTAACCATGTCCGAACCTACCGCATGTGAAGCATCCATTTGGATTGACATTATTAACGTCATTTTGCCTTTGTGTGGGGGGTCTATAGTTGCGGGGCCTATCATCTTGTTGTCGTGGGCGAGTCCATTGCCTCCTGGCATGGTCAACTTCCATAGGCTCATGCTCAGTATAGTCCCTATGGTCCGGTCGGGGTTCCCTACCTAGTCTTTGTTGGAACCTTCGGTGAACATTTTCTTCCTGTATTGCTGCTTGAATTGTTTCAGCAATTGTCTTTGTGTCCTTTCTAAAGAGATGCATTCTGATACTGTCTGCTCTAAGGCCATCGACAAATGTCCCCACTAACTGTATTTCTACATCAGGTGTGGTAGGGATTTCTCCACAAAACGCCTCTTCTGCAATATTGAGGAATCTATCTCCAAAAAGTTGTACCGATTCATCTCTTTCCTGTTTCATGCTTCTAAGGACTGACCAAGCATGCATTTTGTCTATGATTTCTCCATATCTCTGGGTGAGCTCTTTTTTAAGGGACTCGTAGGTCTCTGTGGGGTACTGCTGGGACCTCCTTCTTAAAAAATCAGTCACGAACGAATCAGAGCTTAACAGAGCGATTTTCTTTTTCTCTTCATCAGTTGTTGCCTCTGCTATTGCCGCAATTTTTTCCATGTCGGCCAACCATCTCCTGAATTTTTTTCTGTCTCCATCGAATGGTTGTACTATGGACCTGACTTGGGATAATTTTGCATAATTGCTATTCTTTTGTAAGTTCTCAGTAAAGCGCTGTAGCGCTATCAATGTGGGTTCTTCCATATTTTGATTGACTGGGGGCTGCAGCGGTTGTGCATATACGGGTTGGTTCTGTGGTTGTTGTTGTTGTTGTTCCACACCAAGCTGTTGAAAATTATGTAGTAAATTGTCCATGGTCTATGATCTCTAGTTATTCGCTTTATCAAAGAGAAGTGGTCACGGGCACCATATATCCTACGTGTAGCCGTGCCTGTGTTCCTTAGGACTGGAACGGCACCATATATCGTTATGTGTGGCCGGGGCAGGGGAATGTCTCTTATGTATTACTGAGAGTTTTCCTTTTTATATAACAGAGAGTAGATGTTTAACTGGCTTAATCGCCAGAGATCTGGATTTCTCTCCTAAATTAGGGTTACCAGGTTCGATATTCTTCTCTTATTGATGTAGTATAGCGAACGTTGTTAAATTGGGTTTAGTGCTCAACATAATTTTCCAACTGAATGATTCTTAACAGTCTTGGTGTTCAATGAAATGACTTTTTAATAACTTTCAACAGCAACTGGTTTTAAAACAATTTGTAAAAAGTTCTTGCAAAACATGGCATGTTGACAGTAATAAACATAGGTATACACAGGTTAATATGTTCTCATTGATGCCTATTCCTATTTGCATCTTTGAATCTTTTCAATTAGCAAAGCATAGCGTGGCTCCTCTATCCTTCTAGTTTCCTTCATTTTATTATATTTTCTAGGCTCAACGACATTATTCCATCTCTTCAATTTTGTCATATATTGAGCCACTCAGCCTTCGTAGGTATTCCTAAATGTTCTCTCAACTTAAGGACTTTCCTCTGTAAGCATTTCATTCAAATATACGCTTGGGTTTTCATGTTGCACATCTTCGAACGTAGCTCTGCTTGGGTTAGGACCGTGAGCTCTAACAGTTTAAGCATTTAGTTTGACAGTACTTACTGAATTAAGGAATTCACAAACACTTCCCACTAATAATTGAATATACACAACTGCATATTATATGTGAAGTTGATCTCCTCAACTGGAATTTACACTGAGCAGGAAAAACATGTCTTCACTAGACCGCTCCAAATTCAATACTGCTAATGGCGTCGCTTCTGATTCCTCCCGAGGAAAAAACTGAGCCTTCCCATTGGTTGGGGATCACATGACTAATGCTTCGCGTTATCGAAGCGAAGCCGGCCTAGTTAAACATCTGTGTCAAGATTTATTTTTATTTCTTCTGTTTCTCATAAGAATTTATTTTATGTTAATCTGTGCCTCTTTCTGTTACTGGTAGGGTATAGTCTATTTCTGAAGAAATCCGATATGCACGGCTACACATGTACTTTTGTGCTAATCACGGTATACATGGTTTGAAGGCCAGCACGTGATAACAATTTGACATTTCTTTATTTGTCTTTCCACGAAATACCGAGGATGAGGCGTAGACACCGGAGATAAAAGTTATTAAGCCTTCTTTCTTGCTTAGCATAAGTTGTCCATTTCTCGCTGCCGTATAGAAGTGTGCTGGTGAGGCAGGCGCTGTATACCACAGCTGTGGAATTCGTTTGAGTTTGGAATTTTCCCAAACACGCACTGTGAGGCGGGCAAAGGTTGCTGCAGCTTTGCTAATGCATCTGAAAATGTCTGTGTCCAGAGAGAGTTTGTCGTTGATGGTAGACACAGGTATGTGAAGTGGTGCACTACTGCCAATTCATAGTTATCGATAGGGATAACTGGTGCAACATCCACATTCTGACCCAGCATATTTGTGTTCTTTAGACAGATTGTGAGGCCAAAGTCCTTGCATGCTTGGGTTAAGCGATACATCAAGCTCTGAAGCTCCAGCTGACTTTGAGTGACGATCACAGCGTCAGCGGCGAATAACAAGTCTCTTATAGTGACCCTTCTGATTTTTGTTTCAGCGTTGCGAGGTTAAACATCTGACATAGTGTGAAGGCATATTCCTTCAGTCGCAGTTATGTGGAGAGAACAAACAAACAGTAGAACACGTCATCCAAGAGAGGAGCAGAAAGGCCTTCTCCAACCCAGCTGGCGTAGACAATGTAAGGTGATGAGATCAGCCTCAGACAGACAACAAACTTTAAAGAGAGGTAGAGGATGATATCTGAGATCGAACAAAGACGAACAGGTTTGGTCTGCTTTTTAAGGACCAACTTCATTGCACACAGACAACTCCATCAGTGCTCCAATCTCCTCCATTAGATCGCACAAGGAGGATCTCAGCGCAGTGCACGAACTCCGTAGCACCGACGAGAATCCCAATGTGTGTTTATAAGAATCGCACATGCAATAAATATTTTTGTGGTGGGTAGGTTTCCTAATTTTTAAATTTTGCCAGGGCAGCGTCCTGATAAGTCTTCTCTTTACGATTTCCAACTGCCTGTCACGAAAGGGTTTTATTATAGTTGTCACAGTATATATGTTCGACAAAATATTAAGTTGGTTACGCTGTGAGTGGCGACACTGAGAGAATAAAAAACCTGGAAAGGAAGTGGGCACAAATTCTGGCGCAAACGTTAGTGGAGGTCTGGCTAGCGTCCGACTTAGGACGTCTTTATGTTCCCTGTCAGCATTTTGCTGGGATTTGGATGCCATGGTTGTTCATTGATAGTGCTTGTCATTTATTCATGTGGTCAGGATTAGTTTGCATAATTCTAGAATGGTGGTGTGGTTTTTTCTAGTGGCATTTCCTTAGACCATCGTTGATAAGTCATTTGCATTTCAGTATTGCTTTATCATAGTACAGGACTTAGGCGGTGAGCGAAAGTCATTGTTATATTTACTCGGTATGACATACCAGCGAATTTGGATATTGATGTATTGAGTTGCTGGTTATTGCAAGTTATATTGGCATTTCTGTTGCATTGTATTTTATATGTATTGCTAGCCGTGTGTGGCTTCCGTGTGTGCAGTTTGATTAAAAGGGAACTTACCTGTTGAATGTGTTATGTTACTTATTGTCAGCTATTGTATGCTGTGGTCATATCCTTAGATATTGAGCCAAAGAGTATAGATTTGTCATGTGTTAAATCCACAGAATAAATAGTTTGTTTCTGACAATAGTAAAGAATACGGTTATCCTGGACAAAAAGCTGTATCAGGTGATACCAGGATAGTGCTAAGAGACTGGTCTTACAAGAAATACCCCCTTTTCTGAAAGAATAAGGGTGTATTGACATCAAAGGTTAGGATTAGCTGTATAAACCTCAAGGTGTGATGAGAGTGAATGTCCTGAATGTCCATTTGCTCCCTTTCAAGATCCGCCTACGATATTATGTATTATTATTTGATGATGTTGGCTAATTTTGCTAGGGGTATTAGTTTATGATCTATCTCTATAACTATAACATGTATCAAACAAAACTTATAACTCAATGTAAATAATGTCAACAAGTCTGATAGTACATATTTACAATTTTATTTAACCTATACCGGTTCTCTTTTCGGTTAGGTAACACTGACTAACAAAAAAAAACTTTTTTTTCTTTCTCTAACATTTCTATGTTTTTCTGGTCAATTTTAATGCGCTGTTTTTAAATCTGCAAACCGTTTTTCTCTATCAGGTCGGGATCTCTAGAAATACGCAATTGAAGTTTTTTAACAAGGCATAAAGTATTATAACATCATTCATACAAGAAGTGTAACAGTTATGTAGGCTTGAATTTCTTTGCAGTCGACTTTCGTCGGTGAATGGCATGTGGTACATCGCGATGAAGCATCCAACAATAATCGGCAAGCATGGTCACACTCCACCGTCCTTGATAGCGTGATTCCATTACGGCGATATCTTGATGGAATCGTTCTCCATGTTCATCGCTGACTTCGCCAAGTTTGTCAGGGAAAAAGTCAAGATGCGAATCAAGCAAATGGATTTTGAGGGACATGTTACAGCCCATAATTCTGTATGCATCTATGCACTGCTTAACAATATGCACATAGTCGACAGATTTGTGATTTCACAGAAAGTTATCGACGATCGATTTGAATGCCATCCATGCGCGAAGTTCACTACCATGTAACAAGTTCTCGAATTGTTTGTCTGCAATAACTTTCCTAATCTGAGGTCCTACAAAGATACCTTCCTTTATCTTTGCATCGCTAACTTGCGGAAACTTTTCTCGAAGATAAGTGAAAGCTTTTCTCGTTTTATCTAACGCTTTTACGAAATTCTTCATGAGCCCCAACTTTATATGTAACGGTGGTAAAATGATGCCGTCTTTGTTAACTAATGGCTCATGTATTACATTTTTATGCCAGAGCTGCATACGATCCCTGATAGGCCACACCTTTCTTGCATAATGTTCCTGTCTGTTGCGGCTGTCCCGTTCACATAGGAAGCAACAAAAATTAGTATACCCAGTCTGCATGCCCGTGAGAATTGCAATGACCTTTAGGTCTCCACAAATCCGCCATTGGTAGTCATTGTACTTTATTTTTGCCAAAAGTATAGCCATATTGTCATAAGTTTCTTTCATATGAACAGAGTAGGCGACTGGAATTGATGAAAATAAATTTCCGTTATGCAATAACACGGCTTTTAGACTAGTCTTGGAAGAATCGATGAAAAGTCGCCATTCGTTGACTATGTGCTCACGACCGAGGTGCACCATTAGACCGTTTACATCTTTGCAATAGCAAATGCCATCATCCATCTCAAAGTATTGAACAAGTTCTCTGTGTCTATGACGAAATTTAGATATCGGAGTATTGGGCGCTAAAAGATTCCATTCTTGAGTCGCGAACCGAGTAATTCCGCTTGTCCTTTGGTAAGAGCGAGATCACGTATTAGATCTGAAAGTTCTGAATGGTTAATTAAGTGAACACCATCATTCACCGGTATATAATCCGAGTCAGAATTAGTTTCTAAAGCAGGTAAACTATCACTTTCTGATGGTTCATTCACGTCCAACGGATATTGTTATGGTGGAACTGGGATCGGACACGTGATTGGATCATGAGGCACTGGTTTCGATACCGATTCTACAACTTCTAGAAGCCATATTTCGCTCAGAATTATTTCAAAATACAGTAACTATTTGAAAAATAGCGTAACATATGTCATGCATCTTTTAGCAGTATAAAAAGTAGAATTATTTTGCATTTTATTAATTTTTAATAAGTTATATAGTAAAAATGAAACGGAGCAAATAACGGTTTCCCAAAAATATATTTATTCACAAATATCTTAAGAACCCGACGTGATAGAGATAAACGGATTTCAGATTTGAAATCAGCGCAAGAAACTGACCTAAGAACACTTATTCTTATATAAGAAAGAAAAATGTTGTTTGTCAGTGTAATTTAAATAAATTCAATGATATTTACAGCATAAAATAAATAAACATAGAAACTTTAATTATCAAACAGAATCCTGTCTTGAAAGTTCTATTTTTCTCTACACTGATTAATTATTATAAATCACTAAAGTTTGTCACTGAGTTGAACTGTGAAAGTAGTAATAGATACATTCTGTCCATAACAAATCATCCTTCACTGTGTTTTTATATTTCTTTATATTGTATTTTATATTTGTATATGCTGAATAGGCTGACCAGTAGCTATATATCGCCACTTATCTTGGTTGGTGGGTGACGAATTCAAACTCCTCCCGCCATAGACTAACACGGCTGTGAAATCTCAGGCAGTTGTACAAGGGGTGGCTGGCTACAATGACTTCACGAGCACTTGCACCTCAGAGTCCAACAGGGTTAGTTGATTCAGATTCTTCTAATAGTTTGCAGGATAAAACCCTCAGGCAAAACATACAAGCTGTTAATGGCATCTAATGTCTGCGCTACAGTTGCGGATAGCAAAGGTACATGACGATTACACGGTTACCGCTTCTTCAGTACAGCTTGAAGTTTTGAATTTTTGTGGCCTCAATTTAGCCAAGGGCAAGGTCTTTTATACCAGCACATCCTCCGTATCGGATGACAGGGGGGAAAAAGGGTGTAAAGAATCTCAAAATGAGGCCTATTTTTGCCTTCAGTTCAATTAGTAAAAACTAGTTTTTCAATTATCTTCTTTATTTTTGGGACGATTTTGGTCATTTAAAGTTTGAATTATTTTGAATTATTCTGTTTAATCTATCTATTAATTAGTTAGTTGGCGAAATGCATTTTAATATATGCATGCTTTTACTAGATAAATTGGGACTAACCACGATGTAACGAAGCTCTTTCACTCGATATTTCTATCTTACTAGAATATTATTCGAGAAAATTTTTACACCTACCTCTAACATAAAATTCCCGTTGTTGAAATATATAATCCTCCCTTGTGATACTTCTTTATTCTTTTCATAATTAAATATCATTGTCCCATCGGTTACACAGAATAGGCTTCTAGGTTTAAGCAAAGTACGTTTCCTAACACACAATAATAAGGGTGCGTTTTCATTGGCTATTGTATCAGAGAGTTCCCTACCTATGGCGTGCGGAATGGTCAGATTAGAAAACCGTGTTGTGAGACAGACTAATATCACGACAGTGCTATCCCATTTAAAAGCGTGAACCACCTGGTGGAGCTTTCCTTTCTGGATCTACAATCACGGTATTCTCCCAATGAGGTTCAAACTGCCTCCATTCTCTCCTGGTTTCCTGCAGGTGGGTCAATTCAAGTAGGCACTACTCAAGAAGTCTGCCTCAACCCTCTGCGATCCAGGGATAATCACCGAATGTTGTGTTAATAAACAGCACAGGTGTTGCTGCCTGTCAAATGCTGACAAACAACATTTTTCTTTCTTATATAAGAATAAGTGTTCTTAGGTCAGTTTCTTGCGCTGATTTCAAATCTGAAATCCGTTTATCTCTATCACGTCGGGTTTTTAAGATATTTGTGAATAAATATATTTTTGGGAAACCGTTATTTGCTCCGTTTCATTTTTACTATATAACTTATTAAAAATTAATAAAATGCAAAATAATTCTACTTTTTATACTGCTAAAAGATGCATGACATATGTTACGCTATTTTTCAAATAGTTACTGTATTTTGAAATAATTCTGAGCGAAATATGGCTTCTAGAAGTTGTAGAATCGGTATCGAAACTAGTGCCTCATGATCCAATCACGTGTCCGATCCCAGTTCCACCATAACAATATCCGTTGGACGTGAATGAACCATCAGAAAGTGATAGTTTACCTGCTTTAGAAACTAATTCTGACTCGGATTATATACCGGTGAATGATGGTGTTCACTTAATTAACCATTCAGAACTTTCAGATCTAATACGTGATCTCGCTCTTACCAAAGGACAAGCGGAATTACTCGGTTCGCGACTCAAAGAATGGAATCTTTTAGCGCCCAATACTCCGATATCTAAATTTCGTCATAGACACAGAGAACTTGTTCAATACTTTGAGATGGATGATGGCATTTGCTATTGCAAAGATGTAAACGGTCTAATGGTGCACCTCGGTCGTGAGCACATAGTCAACGAATGGCGACTTTTCATCGATTCTTCCAAGACTAGTCTAAAAGCCGTGTTATTGCATAACGGAAATTTATTTTCATCAATTCCAGTCGCCTACTCTGTTCATATGAAAGAAACTTATGACAATATGGCTATACTTTTGGCAAAAATAAAGTACAATGACTACCAATGGCGGATTTGTGGAGACCTAAAGGTCATTGCAATTCTCACGGGCATGCAGACTGGGTATACTAAATTTTGTTGCTTCCTATGTGAATGGGACAGCCGCAACAGACAGGAACATTATGCAAGAAAGGTGTGGCCTATCAGGGATCGTATGCAGCTCTGGCATAAAAATGTAATACATGAGCCATTAGTTAACAAAGACGGCATCATTTTACCACCGTTACATATAAAGTTGGGGCTCATGAAGAATTTCGTAAAAGCGTTAGATAAAACGAGAAAAGCTTTCACTTATCTTCGAGAAAAGTTTCCGCAAGTTAGCGATGCAAAGATAAAGGAAGGTATCTTTGTAGGACCTCAGATTAGGAAAGTTATTGCAGACAAACAATTCGAGAACTTGTTACATGGTAGTGAACTTCGCGCATGGATGGCATTCAAATCGATCGTCGATAACTTTCTGTGAAATCACAAATCTGTCGACTATGTGCATATTGTTAAGCAGTGCATAGATGCATACAGAATTATGGGCTGTAACATGTCCCTCAAAATCCATTTGCTTGATTCGCATCTTGACTTTTTCCCTGACAAACTTGGCGAAGTCAGCGATGAACATGGAGAACGATTCCATCAAGATATCGCCTTAATGGAATCACGCTATCAAGGACGGTGGAGTGTGACCATGCTTGCCGATTATTGTTGGATGCTTCATCGCGATGTACCACATGCCATTCACCGACGAAAGTCGACTGCAAAGAAATTCAAGCCTACATAACTGTTACACTTCTTGTATGAATGATGTTATAATACTTTATGCCTTGTTAAAAAACTTCAATTGCGTATTTCTAGAGATCCCGACCTGATAGAGAAAAACGGTTTGCAGATTTAAAAACAGCGCATTAAAATTGACCAGAAAAACATAGAAATGTTAGAGAAAGAAAAAAAAAGTTTTTTTTTGTTAGTCAGTGTTATCAATCGATATTCACCATTACTCTTCTCTGAGTCTGTTCCATGACATGTCCAGAGGAGTTAGATTTTCCTCAATGTTCCTGTAGCGAAATGTTTTTTTGTTTAGAGGGAGAAATTGTAAGTATGACAGACTTGATGGAAGAATAAAAGATAATCTTTAGAGGAAACTCTTCCAGACTGCAGGTTGAATGCACAGTCTCTCCTCGGGAATTAGTCCACTCAAAAAAACTTTCTAAGAGAATTCGGGTGAAACTAAACAGGATATTCTCTAGGCGATAAATTCTTTATCCGATATCCTACAAAGGACTTTGTATAGTACATATAGATGGATAAGATATTTTGTGCCCAGCCACATTAAAAATATCCTGACCCAATAGTGTTTATTAATTTTGGCTCTGCCCCCAGGGTGTAGATTTATGTTACTAAAACTATACAACCCATTAAAATATTACAAAGAAAATAACAACAGACTCTGTTATGTAAAGTTTACAAAAAATGAAGATAGAATCTCACATATATTCAAATGTACAACTATATGTTCCCTAATCTATGAATGGTTCTGAACCATGTCAGAATTAATTTGTCATCATAGGACAATAGGAATATTCTGTAGTGATTCTGCTGGCATGTTCAGATACTCATCTCAGATGATGACTTTATGTAGTCTTGTTGCCAGGGGTTCAATATGGCCCAGCACTCCAGGTCCAGCAAGTTCTTTTTAGGGTTTCAGAGGATGGCAAGTTGCTTCTTCTCCGTCTTGACACAGGGCTCATCACCAACTGGGATGGAGTATGTCTGCCCTTGAGAACACTGCTTATGCTTTAGTCTTCTGGTATGACAACCTGGTAGGACTGGATTGACAAACAATTGAAGCTCCATTAGTAATCTTGCTAGAGATGTCATTTCCCATATCTGCTGGACGCTAATCGTTCATCAGAAATCTAATGAACATTCATAGTTAACATCACTAACAAAGTGCTATCTATTATCTATTATAACATAACTGACATTATAAGCATACAGGTGGGTCTCAACCTATATCTGGCTTCCAGCTTGTTTACCGCAGTGATTTCCAACATATGGGCTGTTAGCTTCACCAACTGTGAAGTTTGGGGCAGTGGTCATCAAAAGTTTGAGAACCACTGGTCTACCTTGTGCCCATAGAGCAGTAAATTCAATTTGGGGTCACTGTCAACAATGGTTTGAGAACCACTGGGTAATAGTTTTTTTTTTTATTCTGCTGTAACATATTGGGGTGTCATTGCTGCCAAGGTTTTAGAACCACTGAATTACAAGTCAGTCAACATATTCATTTATAAAATTGGCTACAGTGCTGTTGCCCATTATTACATAGTTCTATGTTTATGTGATAGGTATTCATATACCTTATTAATACCATCATAACACAGGATACATGCACATTAAAACATAATAAGGATAGTTCAGACATTATCAGCAGGGTATTTGTATAGAAAGAATATTCCATGCTGAAAACACTAATATCCCAATCAAACAAAGGGATAAGAAATGGGAACAAGAACAGACTTATCAAGTTTGTATGATTGTGACTAAAGAACCATGGAACATTATAAGAAATAGGAAGTATAAGGACTCCTAGTATGTTCCTGTTCTGCTTAGTTCAGTAATACACATCACCACAGTAACAATAAGGATATATATCAACAAGTTAACCATGTCTTATTTCTGCTATGCTGTGAGATAAAGATCAGTGGTTAATTAAGTCTATAACCTCAGCAAACTCATACATTCGTTTTTGTGATCTGTAAATATGCAAATAATTATTGTCACTGAAAATGGAAATGCATTTAAAACTTTGCTTTACAACAAGTACTAAATTAATATGCTGCTGATAAACATATCATTATTATTCATGTATTCAAATAAACAATATTCGATCACTTACTCGCTCAGCTAAGATCCATTGCTGTTTAAAATGATCGAGCCCCTCTGTATTTCTTGGGAGTAACCATTTTGTCCCGGTCAGTCTGCCGGCTAGCGAGAGAATGCTGCTTACCAGAATATGCCTGCGCTTTGAGAATCGCGCCAAAATTCCTCTAGGTTCTGTTTGGTGGCGTTAATTTGCCTACCTTAGGGGTGGGGCACCTGACCTATTTTTGACATTACTTTCCATCCCCCAAACACACACAAACTGGCCGGTACGTGGCATTGATACCAGGCAATACTCCATGGTGGTTGCTAAGGTCAAAGGTCAAAAGACAATATACTGTGCGGCCTATCCATTGGCTAAACTGTAATTATTCAGGGCGCGGTTTAAAAGTTCACAGCTTTAAAAGGTCACAGTGGTTTGCTGGTAACCTCGATTTAAGAAAAAGGAATTTCAGAAGAAAATGGGAGATCTCCTGATGTGTTCTGACGAGTGGTAGATATTCTAGAGAATTTAGAGAGAAGGAATGTTTTGGTATGAGAAAAGATTGACCGAGAGAAAAGAAGGCGAATACACTTCGTGACATAGGCCCCCTTTTAAAAGTTATGCCTACGGCTAACTTAAGTTGAGCCGACTATTCTCTTCTGTCTGCTAATACCTTCCTGTTTCATATCTCTTGTTAATTCAATCCCATTGTTTCCTCTTTTCCCTCTGTCGAACGGTATGACTGTAATCAACACATCTCTATCCGTTTCCTCATTGTCAAGGAGTTGAGGTATGCTAAGCAATCCTGCTCGTATAATCTTCCCTCTCTTATGTTCATCCTTGCGGACCTTACATTGTAGCTTGCCTCCTGGCAAAGAGCTTGCATTAAAGCCTACACTCTGCTTGCAATGCGGTCTATAGCAAATAGTTTTGCATGATGAGGTTGCTAACCTCATAAACAACCTTATTTTAGTCATATTACTTGACCTGCCTAAGGACACATACCTATCTCCCCAGGTATGAGAGCGTGTATGATCTTCTTTTGCTGTTTCTCCAGTGACAGAGAAAGATAAGTCTACCAGTTGTTCCTGCCCACCAGGTACCAAGAAAATTTGGACCCGCTTCACTTTCTGATCCCAGAGAGTGGGTGAGGTTATTGGAACTGAGTGAAGACTAAGTGCTTGAGGCTCATGTTCCTCTTTAGCCGTTTCTCCCGTGTTAACAGAAGATATTCCTGAAACATGTTTCATCCCACCAGGTACCAAGGAAATTTGGACCCGCTTCACTTTCTGATCCCAGAGAGTGGGTGAGGTTATCGGAACTGAGTGAAGTCTTAGTGCTTGAGGGTCCTGTTCCTCTACAGCCGCTTCTCCCATGTTAAAGGAATGTATTTCTGAAACATGTTTCATCCCACCAGGTACCAAGGAAATTTGGACTCGCTTCACTTTCTGATCCCAGAGAGTGGGTGAGACTATCAAAACTTGTTCAGAATTAAGTGCACTGGGGTGGTCATCCCCTTTGCACTCTTCCAACTTTTCAGTGAAAATACTGGAAGATGAGTTAGGCATTGGAGTTTCCATAGCCTGTTCAGTCACGTCGTCTCTGGATCGTGCTCAGTCTCCTAAGATGATATATTTCCCTCCTTGAGGTATGGGGTAAATTCGTTCATCTAATATTGCGGCCTTTACTTTGCCGTTTACAAAGTTCGACCTAACTTCTACATAAGCTAAAGGCAAAATCATACTTCTGTTGTTTATCATGGGTGCTGTTACCTCAACATCCTCTTAAGTGACTTGATCAAGGTCAACGACAGAGGCTGAGACAAGGGCATCACACCCAAGACCTTGATAATACAAACAGGTGATTTCTTCTCCATTTACTGTGGCAGTCTCCACATTTTGAGAATCCCTGTGTCCACTCCGGGCCTTCGTCAAGTTCCCATCCATGGTAGGAACCTTAGCTTTGTATGAAGTCTGTGGGTTTGGGTCTCGGCGCCTACCGTCTAACTGATGTAGGGTGGCCGACAGGTGATGTTCAAGAACATCCCTTCCCTTCCCATAGGGTTGCGTAATCCTTTTCCGTTGAGTGATCCTATTTGGTTGAGCGATCCTATTTACCAGGTTGTTGGTGCGGTTGTTTTTGGTATGCCTGTTGTGAGTTTTTGCTGAGGATGAGGAAGGTCTCTTCAGATTATTAGCACAGCTGTGCTTAATCTTGTTTTCAGGACAGTCTAGAGGTTTCTGTTTAGATATCGTAGCCTCTGCTCTGTCTGAGCCTGAATTCTGAGACATAGACTTGGCTTCATGTGGTGCAGTTATATTTACCGCTGAGGGTGGTGATGGAATTGGCAAAGAATTGGCATGATGAGTATTCCTAGATTCAAGTTTATCCCTGGATTCCATTTTTGTAGGTTGAAACTGAGTTTCCATTTCTTGCAGTTCTTCCTTACACTGGAGAGATTTTTCTTGTCTTTGTCTCTCATGTTCCACATTCTCTTCCTTGCATTTTGCTCTCCATTCGTTCTGTTGCCCCATTATGCTCATGAAACATTCTACCTGTTCCGAGACATAATTTTCCAGCAAACTTCCCGAGAAGCCACATAATTTTCCAATCTTATATGATTGCGCTGTCTATTTCTTCAGTCCTTCTATCTCATCCATTTTAACAGCAGTGGTTTTGCTGAGCGAGTATGAGATCTGTAACCCACTATCAAATAAATACAGGCCTTAATACTTTCTATAGCCGTAACTAAACTAAATTATTTTAACAACCTATGTTATTTAAAACCAGTATACATAAAACATAACTTAAATATTAGTTAACAACATGTAACTAATAACCAGCAGTACCACCAAGAATAGTTTTCATATCATAGCTAAAAATCTGTTTTTCTTGTAAAAATTTATGTGTAATTTAGTCTAGGGTAATTTATATGTCCCCTCTTTAATCTAATCCTAGACTTGGACACCAATAAGTGACAAGTACCTACAGCAGTAGTGGTCTAGGAAAGATAAGAGTTTTAACATCTCAGACAAGTGTCTAAATATGAAAAAAGTAGATCCCGGACACGAGCGTCCCAGTGTAGCGAAATGTTTTTTTGTTTAGAGGGAGAAAGTGTAAGTATGACAGACTTGATTGAAGAATAAAAGATAATCTTTAGAGGAAACTCTTCCAGACTGCAGGTTGAATGCACAGTCTCTACTCGGGAATTAGTCCACTCAAAAAAACTTTCTAAGAGAATTCGGGTGAAACTAAACAGGATATTCTCTAGGCGATAAATTCTTTATCCGATATCCGACAAAGGACTGTGTATAGTACATATAGATGGATAAGATATTTGGTGCCCAACCACATTAAAAATATCCTGACCCAATAGTGTTTATTAATTTTGGCTCTGCCCCCAGGGTGTAAATTTATGTTACTAAAACTATACAACCCATTTAAATATTACAAAGAAAATAACAACAGACTCTGTTATGTAAAGTTTACAAAAAATGAAGATAGAATCTCACATATATTCAAATGTACAACTATATGTTCCCTAATCTATGAATGGTTCTGAACCATGTCAGAATTAATTTGTCATCATAGGACAATAGGAATATTCTGTAGTGGTTCTGCTGGCATGTTCAGATACTCATCTCAGATGCTGACTTTATGTAGTCTTGTTGCCAGGGGTTCAATATGGCCCAGCACTCCAGGTCCCGCAAGTTCTTTTTAGGGTTTCAGAGGATGGCAAGTTGCTTCTTCTCCATCTTGACACAGGGCTCATCACCAACTGGGATGGAGTATGTCTGCCCTTGAGAACACTGCTTATGCTTTAGTCTTCTGGTATGACAACCTGGTAGGACTGGATTGACAAACAATTGAAGCTCCATTAGTAATCTTGCCAGAGATGTCATTTCCCATATCTGCTGGACGCTAATCGTCCATCAGAAATCTAATGAACATTCATAGTTAACATCATTAACAAAGTGCTATCTATTATCTATTATAACATAACTGACATTATAAGCATACAGGTGGGTCTCAACCTATATCTGGCTTCCAGTTTGTTTACCGCAGTGATTTCCAACATATGGGCTGTTAGCTTCACCAACTGTGAAGTTTGGGGCAGTGGTCGTCAAAAGTTTGAGAACCACTGGTCTACCTTGTGCCCATAGAGCAGTAAATTCAATTTGGGATCACTGTCAACAATGGTTTGAGAACCACTGGGTAATAGTTTTTTTTTATTCTGCTGTAACATATTGGGGTGTCATAGCTGCCAAGGTTTTAGAACCACTGAATTACCAGTCAGTCAACATATTCATTTATAAAATTGGCTACAGTGCTGTTGCCCATTATTACATAGTTCTATGTTTATGTGATAGGTATTCATATACCTTATTAATACCATCATAACACAGGATACATGCACATTAAAACATAATAAGGATAGTTCAGACATTATCAGCAGGGTATTTGTATAGAAAGAATATTCCATGCTGAAAACACTAATATCCCAATCAAACAAAGGGATAAGAAATGGGAACAAGAACAGACTTATCAAGTTTGTATGATTGTGACTAAAGAACCATGGAACATTATAAGAAATAGGAAGTATAAGGACTCCTAGTATGTTCCTGTTCTGCTTAGTTCAGTAATACACATCACCACAGTAACAATAAGGATATATATCAACAATTTAACCCTGTCTTATTTCTGCCATGCTGTGAGATAAAGATCAGTGGTTAATTAGGTCTATAACCTCAGCAAACTCATACATTAGTGTTACCAACAGATTACTGGTGACAATGTATATAGTTATTATAATTTTTATCTGTCTGAGGGAAGGTATTTGTTTTTAGAATCAGGATGTTTTCCTGGCCAAAGATATATCACCCATGATTGATTGATACTTTTGTTATATGGGTTATCTCCCCTGGAGATCGAATTTGGCGTATGAATCCAGATTTCGTTAGTCTGTGCCTTGTTGGGCCAGAAAACAGATTGTTCTTGCTTAGGTTTATGCAGGAATGTTTATGGTCCGAGTCTATGTTTACTCTGTGTCTATTTCAGACGATTCGGTCTTATATCGTGATATCTTGGTATGTCTAAGTGGAACTATTTTTCCTTGTACTGAACTTTGGGGTCAGGGAGTTTCTGCGCATGCCGAGAGGAAAGAGGGTCTTCTGTAATGATGGAATGCCTGGCGAAGGCCATGTCGAAGACGAGTCCTCAGTCTGTTGATCTCTGTGATTTGTTATGGGGACGAAGATAATTTCTGATTTGATTATTAAGTCTATTAGTCTCCAGTGTTTATTCTATAACGCCAGGAGAGGGGCGTATGTGTTCTGCTAGTGTATTTCCCATGCCCAGGTAAAAGAACTTTTTGCTGAACTTTTTCGTCCTAGGCTTAGCTGGGCAGACGTCTACATTGTGATTATCTATATCCATATGTCGGGATGGCATGTTACCTAGCAGCACTGAATATGATTGTATGCAGCAGTTATGATGAGAGAATATGCTGATTCTTGTAGAAACATTTGCGTTTATGAACAAAGCTTATATTGAAGATTTACTATACATCTGTATAGTGAGCGATGCTCAAAGGGAACCAGAAGCCATTTTGGATCCTAACTTTTTGTCGATCATCGATCAGAGAACGGGGATGCCCCTTATTATCAGGTGATGATTAAGAGATCACAGTTATAAAGAAAACCCAATACTGGTGGGTTAACATTGTCTTCAGATAGATTTGCTGAGCTTTACCTAAAGGAATCTTCGCTAGGAAATAAGTTATGTCTAGGAGTCATGCTTGAACAGTATTTATTAACTGACACGCTCGGTCAGTAAGGCCTGATGATTATATTGATAAACAGTGGAAATTTAAGTGCTTGTCTACGGATGTTCCATTGTAATGTTCTTCAACATGAATGCTAACTTAAGATGGTAGACCAATGATCAACAGTATGCTATTTATGTCGACCTGTTTTCCTGTAACTATACTCGTACTGTCCAAGTGTGTGCGTCCAATTAAACAGTATGAAACGACCACTGTAGTCTGCATCATTAACTTCTAGATACATGTGAGTGAGTGTTTGATCTTCTAGTCAACTCTTCAGAACAATCCATGCATTCGCGTACTGACACTCACATCAACACCCAAAGTCAACATTACATCCTTGTCGGCGCCTCATTACGTTTTTGGACAAGGTGACCTGTATGCCCAACACTGTGTCGGTTTTGAGTTGACCATCTACACCTATACCAGCTGTATTAACATTGTGCCTGGACGAGCTATATCACAAAATAGCACTTATTAACGTGGTGATCGAAAATCAGACCTTATCAATTAGTTTTTGTGATCTGTAAATATGCAAATAATTATTGTCACTGAAAATGGAAATGCATTTAAAACTTTGCTTTACAAGAAGTACTGAATTAATATGCTGCTGATAAACATATCATTATTATTCATGTATTCAAATAAACAATATTCGATCACTTACTCGCTCAGCTAAGATCCATTGCTGTTTAAAATGATCGGGCCCCTCTGTATTTCTTGGGAGTAACCATTTTGTCCCGGTCAGTCTGCCGGCTAGCGAGAGAATGCTGCTTACCAGAATATGCCTGCGCTTTGAGAATCGCACCAAAATTCCTCCAGGTTCTGTTTGGTGGCGTTAATTTGCCTACCTTAGGGGTGGGGCACCTGACCTATTTTTGACATTGCTTTCCATCCCCCAAACACACACAAACTGGCCGGTACGTGGCATTGATACCAGGCGATACTCCATGGTGGTTGCTAAGGTCAAAGGTCAAAAGACAATATACTGTGCGGCCTATCCATTGGCTAAACTGTAATTATTCAGGGCGCGGTTTAAAAGTTCACAGCTTTAAAAGGTCACAGTGGTTTGCTGGTAACCTCGATTTAAGAAAAAGGAATTTCAGAAGAAAATGGGAGATCTCCTGATGTGTTCTGACGAGTGGTAGATATTCTAGAGAATTTAGAGAGAAGGAATGTTTTGGTATGAGAAAAGATTGACAGAGAGAAAAGAAGGCGAATACACTTCGTGACAGTTCCAATAGTTATGAGAATGTCATCTATAAAATTGATGATAGCTGAGTTGTGTAAGAGACCCAGTAATTTCCTCATCATCCTGGATAAAACACTCGGAGTATTCTTCAATCAAAAAAAGCAACATATGGAACTCATAGTGCCCCTCCGAAGTGTGAACAGCTAGCAATGGTCTGAGCTCAGGCTTGACTGGAATCTGGCAATGCCCTTATCTAGATTCACTAGTGACTCTGTTACTGTAATTATTTTCCAAACCCAGGCAGAGTCTATTTTCACCAGGGGTTTCCTCAGCTAAACCTCACTGGCGAGATAATATGATTCATATGGGGAAATGAATTTCCTGCACCAAGAAATCAATTCTCCCTGTAGCATTGCTATATAATATAAAATCTCAATCCATGTCCGTGTCAAATTCTTCCATTGGACTGTGTATATGGGCCGACTAACTACCACTGTTACCGGTACCCTTCTAATGCTAATTTAATAGCCGTATAATGATGTGGGCTGAGCATTAGGCCAATTGCCCAATCTCCCACTTCCAATTATTCTGGGGTTATCCCTAAGTTTCGTTTTCAAAGTGGGCTGACTAACCACTATATTTTTATCCAGTTCTCGGAATTTCGAGCAACATTGTGTCGGCGCGGGAAGGGTTGTTTCCCCTCTCGGTACGAGACGGAGAGTTGCCATGGTAACTTGTTTTATGGAAGACGATGTGTGAGAAGGGGCCGTCCTACCCACTATGTCTACCTGTTCCTTTTTATTTTCAGGCCTATGTTCACCGCAATGCGTTCCTAGGTCCTATTGAGTTTCCCAACTTGGGATGTCACCTTGCTACATTGTGCACAGGTGGTCACATACTGAAATATGTCTTCAGCAATACCTGGCCAATGATATTTCACAGATGCTCTTTGATAGGTGGTACCAATTTTCCCATGTCCACCGTCTGATACAACATGTGCTAATTCCATAACCTTGTCCCTATATCTCATTGGCAGTACTAACCGTCCATATCCATTTTGTCCTGCTCCAACTTTTCTGTAAAGCAATCCATCCTTCAAATAGAACTGTCCTTTCTTAGGGGGGGGGGGTTGTGGCTGTCTGATAATTTGCCAAAGCAAGGTTTTAATGATCTATCTTTAGCCTGGGCCTTTTTCATTTGTTTCGGATGAATATTTAGTGGTGTTCCCTCCTCCTTCCTAGGGGTTGACCTGACCTGGAGTATTGCCATGATCACAGGTTTTATTGGGTTCCCTAGGAAAACATTTCTTCTTCCTAACACCAGCGGGTAATTAAGATCATCACACACTGCTGCACTGATCACTCCTTCCACATAACGAGTTTTGCCATTTATTCTGGCTGTGGGGAGTGTCATGGTGGCTGTTCGTTTTAATGCCCCCTGTATCTCTACTTTGTCTGTGGTATACTGATCAGGGTGCACCAGAGTTGCACTCACAACTGAGTCAAATTCCAATCCTGAATCATAAAGGCACTTGATAGTTGTACCACTACAAGTTATTTCTTCACAGATGGGGGATGATGGAGATCTACCGGACTTGATGTCGGTTCCTTCCTGCTCTTTCCCACTGTTATCATACATGCAGCGTGATGTGGAGGGACTTTCCTACCACATTCAATTGTATTGTGGTTGTTCATTTTGCAAATTTTGCGCCCCCTTTCTCCCTGTCTGTAGGGTTTCTTATCCTGTACCTGAGGGTTCCTGTCTCTTTGGTCATATTTAGGTTTGTCATAACCTTGTCTGTATCTAGGCTGTTGGTCCCTATTATCATACTCATCTTGGTTTGGGGGTAGCCTACTATTTTCTACCTGCGTCTTCCTAATTCCTGCTATCTCTTTCTGAGCTGCTTGTTATCTTTCAGCAACTGTTAAAATCTCCCACAGTCTCTCTGCACCTTGTTCAATAAGAAATTTTCTCATGTCAGGAGGCATAAACTCTCTCACTTGTTCCATCATGACCATTTCCTTTAGGTCTTGACACTTTCCATGAGTAGTCCACTTCTCCAAGTAGGTTTCTAATCTTGCAGAGAATTGGTAGTAAGTTTCTCCAGAGAGTAGCTTAGCAGTTCTGAATTTCTTCTTATAAAATTCTGAGTTCTTTTTATAGCTAACCAGATATGCCTGTTTCAAGATTTCATAATCTTCTTGGTCCTCCCTGCCAAATTTTGTGAAAACTTCAAAAGAGGCTCCTCTCAGCCCTTGATATAACTTAAGGCTCCATTTCTCTTTCTCTAGGCCATAGTTAGTAGCTAATCTCTCGTACTCTTAAAAAAGACTCAATATCATCTTCTTTCTCCACATATGGATTCAAGTGAAATTTCATGGCTCCATTAGAGGTACCATGACTTGCACTAGTGTCAGAGGTAGTTGGGCTACTTCCATTTCCTGTAACATGTCCTTGAAGTTCAAGCTCTTTCAGTCTCAATGCATGTTCCATTTGCAACCTCTTTTCCTCTTTCTCAGCCTCCCTTTCAGCAACTTGCCTTCTCTCCTCAGCCTCTATTTTCAATCTCTTTTCCTCAGCCTCTATTTGCCTAGCCTCCCTATCAGCTTCTATTTGCAAGCTCTTAGCTTCCCTATCAGCTTCTAGTTTCTTGGCCTCCCTATCAGCTTCTAGTTGCAATCTTCTTTCTGTTTCCAACCTCTTATCTTCTCTTTCTATAAACGTGTCACATTCAGTAGTGACATATTTAATAAGGTCCTCCCCACTTAACCCAAACTCCTTTGCCGACTGCACTGTAGCAGATCTAAACTTTGCAAAGTCTGCCATTCTCTTGCAATCTTATCAAAATTAATTACAGACTTAATTAATACAACTAAATAATTAATTAAAACCACTGTCAGCGTATTCAGTCACCAAAATTTTGTTTTGTACTCACTGGTACTACAAATGTGCTTTGCTAAGCTTTTATTTTTACTTACTTTTATTTTTATTATAAAATTACTCCTACTGCTAATCCTAAGACTGAATGTCTCAAAGAAAAGACCCCAGGGTAGTACCGAAATCCCTGGACTGAGACCCCAGTGTCACGAAAGGGTTTTATTATAGTAAAGAATAAGGTTATCCTAAACAAAAAGCTGTATCATGTGATGCCAGGATAGTGCTAAGTAAGAGACTGGTCTTATAATAAATACCCCCTTTTCTGAAAGAATAAGGGTGTAATTGACATCAAAGATTAGGATCAGCTGTATAAACCTCCAGGTGTGATGAGAGTGAATGTCCTGAAAGTCTATTTGCTCCCTTTCAAGATCCGCTTAAGATATTATGTATTATTATTTGATGATGTTGGCTAATTTGCTAGGGGTATTAATTTATGATCTATCTCTATAACTATAATATGTATCAAACAAAACTTGTAACTCAATGTAAAAAATGTCAACAAGTCTGATAGTACATATTTACAATTTTATTTAACCTATACCGGTTCTCTTTTCGGTTAGGTAATTTAAAGGAATTCAAAGATATTTACAGCATAAAATAAATAAACATAGAAACTTTAATTATCAAACAGAATCCTGTCTTGAAAGTTCTATTTTTCTCTACACTGATTAATTATTATAATTCACTAAAGTTTGTCACTGAGTTGAACAGTGAAGGTAGTAATAGATACATTCTGCCCATAACAAATCATCCTTCACTGTGTTTTTATATTTCTTTATATTGTATTTTATATTTGTATATGCTGAATAGGCTGACCAGTGGCTATATATCGCCACTTATCTTGGTTGGTGGGTGACGAATTCAAACTCCTCCCGCCATAGACTAACACGGCTGTGAAATCTCAGGCAGTGGTACAAGGGGTGGCTGGCTACAATGACTTGACCAGCACTTGCACCTCAGAGTCCAACAGAGTTAGTTGATTCAGATTTTTCTAATAGTTTGCAGGATAAAACCCTCAGGCAAAACATACAAGCTGTTAATGGCATCTAATGTCTGCGCTACAGTTGCGGATGGCAAAGGTACATGACGATTACACGGTTACCGCTTCTTCTGTACAGCTTGAAGTTTTGAATTTTTGTGGCCTCAATTTAGCCAAGGCAAGGTCTTTTATACCAGCACATCCTCCGTATCGGATGACAGGGGGGAAAAAGGGTGTAAAGAATCTCAAAATGAGGCCTATTTTTACCCTCAGTTCAATTAGTAAAAACTAGTTTTTCAATTATCTTCTTTATTTGTGGGACGATTTTGGTCATTTAAAGTTTGAATTATTCTGTGAATTATTCTGTATTAATCTACTTATTAATTAGTTAGTTGGCAAAATGCATTTTAATATATGCATGCTTTTACTAGCTAAGTTGGGACTAACCATGATGTAACAAAGCTCTTTCACTCGATATTTCTATCTTACTAGAACACTATTCGAGAAAGTTTTTACACCTACCTCTAACATAAAATTCCCGTTGTTGAAATATACTACTGGACAAAAGTTAAGGGCCGCTATTCAGTTTAGGCAAGGTTTATATAATTCTTCGTGAGCAGGGTAGATTTTTCAAATGTCCGGTAGCTTGAAATCTCTCAAGAAGTCTCTGAATGGTAGAGTGGGACACTGCTAAACGTCTTGCAACATGACGAACAGATTGACCATCCTGAATCCATGCCATGGCTCGACCACGGTCTACAGTGCTGAGACTTCTCTTTGGTGGCATGGCTAATGCAATGATTATTTCGACCACTTGTCATCTGATTTATTGCATACCAACGGTGAACACTCTTTACCGATGATCATTTTCCACGTGCATTCAAATTCAACTCACTTTTTCACCTTTTGAAATAGTGGGGCGTGTTGCAAAAACCACGAGTTTTTGCAGCAACAATGGCAATTTTCACGTGCGGGTTAAAGTGACCTAGTTTTTGGACATTTAAAAAAAATTAACCTAGTGCACACAGAAATGTATACACATTTCTCTGAGCTCAGTTTTAATGACATTTTTACTTGTCTTTACAGTCTGCCAATCAATTATATAAACCTTGTCTAAACTGAATGGCGGCCCTTAACTTTTGTCCAGTAGTATATATAATCCTCCCTTGTGATACTTCTTTATTCTTTTCATAATTAAATATCATTGTCCCATCGGTTACACAGAATAAGCTTCTAGGTTTAAGCAAAGTACGTTTCCTAACACACAATAATAAGGGTGCGTTTTCATTGGCTATTGTATCAGAGAGTTCCCTACCTATGGCGTGAGGAATGGTCAGATTAGAAAACGGTGTTGTGAGACAGACTAATATCACGACACTGCCGTGGGATTTTTAACGTGCGCAACTCGCACTCGGGACCTCGTATTTTTTTCGCACTTATCCGAGAAGGCTAGGCATCCGATCTCACTACCCATGAGACCAGGGAAGAGTATGACGGAATTAGGACCACTAGTTCTGAAAAAAAATTTCAATAAATTATAATACCTCAACTAGGATTCGAACCTGGTATCTCTTGAATACGAGGCGGGCGCTATACTTCTGAGCCACTCCGACCCCAACAGGAAGATTATCCAGCTCATGTCAAATTGAACAATTCAGCCTTGACAGAATTACCTTAAAAATATTTTTTATTGCAGGTGAAAACGGCACAGCTATCATCATTGATAGAGAAAAGCTTTCTGAAGAAGATAAAAAGAAGTTTGACGAGGGCTATAAAAACAATGCGTACAACGAGTTAGCCAGTGACATGATGTCGTTACACAGGAGTCTTCCGGATGTCCGGGATAAGGAGTAAGTTACTGAATGTTTTTAGAAAAAAAGTTGTTGTAAGAATGAGCAAACCAACATGTCTTCTTTTTCTTTGTCCCCGTCTTCTGCTTCTTCTTTTTTTCTTCTTCTTCTTCGTCTTCTTCTTCCTCATCTTCTTCAAATATAATGGCTGGTGTTATTAATCGCGTATTTCCACAGCTTCCTGTCACCAGTGATGTATTTTGATGCCACATACACCACTGCTGCCACAGCGTGTGAGTATTTGGAGTAGGCTTCTTGAGGGGGACGGGGTGGGGGGGGGGGGCTGTTACGACGGTGGCTACGTGCTCCATAAGGAGTACAAAGTAAAATGATGACGTTCTTGGCGTGTGTAGCCATGTCATCAGATTTAGACTAGTAAAATGATGACGTTCTTGGCGTGTGTAGCCATGTCATCAGTTTTAGACTATTATATCTTATGTATTGATCATTCTGGATAATAATAGTAATAATAGTCCTTCGGTCATAACTGATTGTTGGAATTCGCCCCTGAGGTGACAGCCCTCACCTGCTTATTTTCCTGGTGTTCCTTTCGATGTTTTTTCCTCTCTTCTGCTTGTTGAGTGAGCTTCTTTTCGCCCAAACTGAGGTGGCGATGCTTCATCCTCCCAGGTTGCTGGATTTATGTCCAGTGCCCTCATGTCTCTCTTACACACATCTTTGAGTCTCAGCAGCAGTCGCCCAACTGTTCTTTTGCCATCTGCCAGTTGTCCGTAGAAGATATCTTACGGGATGCGACCATCTTCCATGCGGCGGACATGGCCAAGCTATCGTAGTCTGCGCTGTCTAAGCAGTGTTTACATGCTTGGAAGATTTCTGGATAGATTAGCTGTAATAGAAAGTTCATCTTTCTTTTCGTCAGATGTCTGAGCCAGACGTACCACACAAACCTGCCAGACGCCAGTGTTATCATCTGTTTCCACAATGAAGCATGGTCAGTTTTGTTGCGAACTGTTCACAGTGTGATCGACAGAAGTCCACAGCACCTCCTGAAAGAGATTATCCTTGTTGATGACTTTTCCAATATGGGTAAGATCTTTCTCAGACATTTCTGAAACCCACCCCACAATCTGAATTATTAAACAGATGTTAATGCTTTTGTAAATGACATAAACAGAATTTCACACCAGAACAAACTTGGAAATCATGCAGCAAGGAATGTACTAGTAGAACACAATTTTTAGACTCTGAAAATGCGAGCGTGTAAAACCATATTCGCATTAGATTGTCATGCGTATTCTACAATTAGAACATATAATAATTGTTTACAACAGCCTCTGGAGCAAACGTAAGAGATAGCAAGAATTGAAGGGCATAGCTTTCAACAGAGTAAGTTTAGATATCTTGCAAAGATAAATATTGAAAGACATTAATCATATGTGGTTAAACAGAAGTTTCTGCTTTCATAGCATACAGAAATTGTGGAATTAATTGAGTGGACGCTGACATTATATCTTGTGATAAACTCTGAACTGCCTCACAAAATATTTACCCTATCAAATAAAGATGGAGACGATCACTAGAATATTTGTTAAAATTACGGCATTTTCATACTTTGTTCCAGAAATTATTTATGAACTATTATCATCTATTATTAATCAGTGTAGGTAGTCTGAGATGTTCAATGTTCTCATGTCTGAACTGAGCACTGCCAGCGCTTTTACTGCATGGTAGCCCACAATCTGTTTACTGCATTAAGTAGCTACTTTACGGCACTAAAATCTAAACTTTTACAAAATGTTGTCCTGCAATATACAACAAAATGAAATTGCTCACATAGTAAACAACCAGCCTTTAACGTATTTTCCCTTTCTTGCACAGGTGGTTCAGAAATAGCCGATATCGTTATTGCAACGAAAAGGAAATCTTTTTAGTATATATGTTGAAAAACTCACATTTTTTTCAAAATAACGTTCAAGAGTTACATTTATTCTGCCTGGTGAATTCTGAAGTTGACAAATAACTTGAAATGTGCAGATGTACACGCTGGCTCTAATTGTCTAACATTCTAAGTAGCTCGTTGCTTCAACAGTATATTAGAATAATGTATTTCAATTTGTCTCCAGATCGCCTGACGAAGCCATTAGAGGATTATATTGCAAAGCTGGACAAAGTAAAGATTACTCGCACAAAAGAGCGCGAGGGTCTCATTAGAGCCCGCCTGTCAGGATTCTCATTGGCTACAGCAGAGGTGGCCATATTTCTAGATTCTCATTGTGAATGCGCTGAAGGTAAGACGTTGCAGTAGACAAGCTATCTATTATGTACAAAGAACTAAGGCCTTAAAGGTCCCCCTACACCATACCATCAGCTCAAGATCTTTCCAGGTTTTCCTCATCCCTTATATTTTTATCTTCATTTCCCTCCTCTGTGCGTTCTTCGTCTCTACGCTTCTTACCCTGGGGTTTCCAGAACAAGGATTGATTAGTTTTGCTATTTCAGCAGGTTACCTTAATGTGTGTTCTATTCGTCTCCAGTGTCTTTTTCTCATCTCTTGCTGCACTGGCACTTGTCTGGTTCTTGTCATTATTTCCACATTACTAGTCGCGTCATACCATTTTAATTCTTCTATTCTACCAAGGCAACCATTTATAAATAATAAAAGCCCCTCTTGCATTCTGTTTTTTTATTTAGATATCACTGTTTGTCACTCCATCGTTATTTATATTCCAGTTAAGATATATTAATGATTCTTTTCACATGTATAATGGCGGAGCACAAAAGGAGAACTAAAGAATAGCAACACTGTAATCCTGCGATTTTCAAAATGTTTTAAGCTAACGGCACACCGAAAAAGGTGCTTAAATTATCAAGGCACACCAATAATGTTTTTAACAAGATATTTGATCATTTAAAAAAAAAACCAATAATAAGATAGTGTTTAAAAGTTCAATAGCTAAAATTCTAATCATCGCGTTATTTTTAAAAATTATACTGATCTAGATTTTTAAAAGATGTTTTAAAATGTATGTTCATTTTTGTTATTATTCCAATTATCGAAATGACATATCGTTGAAAATATGTCATTTATTTTAAATGACGTATTCCATTGGCATAAAAAGTGTCGCCTTCTTTTTCTCTCTCTGACACGCCCTTTCTTTTTATCAATGTAAAAAACTACAAATCAAGTTTTAAATAAAATAGGTTGCTCAGCTATGAAATATTTTAATGCTACATTAATGTAGTTAACCATTTGATCGTCTCATCCGAAACACTTTAAAACAGCGCCATCTCGGCGGGCTACACCACAAAGATCTCTCGTTGTCGTGCACGAGCACTCACGTCAAGTTCTTACGCGTAACGACGCGCTAAGCGACGTCCTTTTGAGCACCACAAAGTTCCAAGATAATGGATGCTTTTTGGTGTGCAAAAAGAGGTGTAACCCTAACACTAACGGTATTATATGTCATATACTATCAGAACTAAGGCCAGCTACGCTTGATTCATTGTCGCAATCTAACTTACGTTGTTAATTAGAAAGCTGCCCATGTCAAATAAACCCTACAATCACAATTAATTAAATTCAGAAATAGCAAAATAACTAAAATGAAACAAGAAACAAAAATGCTGGAAAAGTTTTCTGTAGACCTGTATTATAGTGACCTGCCCTTGTAATGATTGTCTTGGTCATGTTTGAATGGATAAAGGCAGTGCTTTATAACCAGGGGTGCATTCACATGTGCATCCGGTGGTGCGAGACATGGCGGATATTACAGAATGCAAATCATCATAAACAATGTATAATACACAGAACTCAAATGTATTTGTACAAAATACAACATTGACAATGTGAATTATTTCTGTCATGTTTTGCGAGCTAGAAGATAAAGGTATGTGATGCTTCTTAAGATGCTGGAAAGTGGCACGATGCTTCTTAAGATGCTTTAAAGTGGTGCAAGGCTACTTCAGATGCTGCAAAGAGGAGCGGCCCTCTAAAAGGTTAAGAAACTCTGTGTAAAGGTTATCTTTCATTACAAAGGTAGATCACTACAATGCATGTGGCTTCTTCTTCTTTGATCCATAACCACCAACCGTCAAAGCAGTCAGCGGCCATCACGCCTGGTGGCATCTTGTAGGGCAGCAACAAATTGATTCCACTTTGCTCGGTCGGCGCAGTCCTTCGTACAGTGCCCCAACTGTGGTTCATTCTTTGCATCTCAGCTTCCACAGTTCTCCGGCAAGTTGTTTTTGGTCGGCCTCTCTTTCGCTTTCCCTCGGGGGTCCATAGCATAGCTGTTCTTGTGATGGTATCAGGGTCCCTTCTGAGGACGTGGCCAACCCAGCTCCAGCGTCTGCCAGCTATGATGGTGTGCATGTCCTCCTGGTTACTCCGAATAAGTAGTTCTTTGTTGCTGATGGTGTTTGGCCAAAAGATTCGGAGAATTTTCCTTAGGCAGATTGTGTGGACGGAGGACAGTTTCGACATTTCCTTCTCTGTTACTCTCCAACATTCCGCACCATAGAGAAGCACAGAAAGTACACAGCTCTCATACAGTCTTAATTTGGTGTTTGTGCTGTACTGGGAAGACTTCCAAATGTTGTTGAGAACAGCAAAGGCTGTTCTCGCTTTATTCATTCTGTTGTTAATGTCCTTGCTTGTTCCGCCGTCAGGTGTTACTATGCTTCCTAGGTAAGTAAATGTGTCTGTCTGTTCTAACTTCTGGTTCCTTACTGTTATTGGCTCAGGATTGCCCACATTTAGTGTCATGACCTCTGTCTTCTTCAAATTGATGTTCAGGCCAACCTGCTGGCCGTACTTATTCAGTCTATCGGTTTTGTCTTGAATGTGTTGATGTGAATGCGCAAGTAGTGCAATGTCATCTGCATATTCCAAATCTTCCAGCGTAGAAAACGTTGTCCATCTAATTCCTCTTGGACTGCCCTCTGTTGTCTGGCGCATCACCCAATCTATGACTGTCAAAAATAATGATGTTGATAAGGGGCATCCCTGTCGTACTCCTGTTTTCACTTCGAAAGTTACATTACTCGATCCAACACTGCACGGAAAGTTAGAATAGAGGCTTTTTGTAATGGAAACAATGCGGCTGGGAATTCCATAAGCCCTCAGAATTTTTTATAGGCTGTCCCTGTGTATGCTGTCGAAAGCCGTTTCAAAATCAACAAAGTTAATGTACAGCTGTCTCTGCCATTCTGAGCACTGCTCTATAATGTTCGTGAGGGCAAATATATGATCTGCACATCTTCTGTTCTTTCTGAAGCCCGCTTGTTCTTTCCTCAGTTTGTGGTCTACTGCTTTTGAAATTCTCTGTATAATTATCCTGCTAGTATTTTGCTGGGAACTGAGAGGAGGGTAATTCCTCTCCAGTTGTTGCAGTCTGCAAGGTCGCCCTTCTTGGACAATTTGACAATTATTCCTTTACTCCACTCTGTTGGTGTTGTCTCAGTTTCCCAGACTTGTGCAAATAGTGGTTCTAATAGTTCTGCTGCTAGTTCAGGGTCTGTCTTGAATAGCTCAGCATTTAGATTGTCGTGACCAGGCGCTTTTCTATTTTTTAACCCTTTGATAGCTGTGATAATTTCTTCTTTTCGTGGAATGTCTGTATTTACGTCTAAGTCGCTTTCAGCCTCAGGAACATTCAGCTGAGTCTCTGGTGGTTCCTTATTCAGTGTTTCTCTGAAGTGCTCTGCCCATCTTGTTTCCTGCCCCTGTGCTGTGGTGATGAGATTTCCTTGCTTGTCTCTTACTAACGTTATGTTGTTTGCACCTCGTTTTCCACTGATAGCTTTAGTTATTTTATAAACTGTGCTTTGTTCATTTCTCAGTGCTGCCTCTTCTGCCTGTCTTGCAAGGTCATCCAGAAATGTCCTTTTGTTAGCACGGGTTTGACGTTTTACTTCCTTGTCCAGCTGACTGTAATGTTCACTATATATTGCCTTTAACCTGGGAGACTTAGCTTCTGTTTTCTTTCTTTTCATTTCCTTTCTCTTTGCTATGGTGTTTAGCGTTTCTGGTGTTATCCAGTCTTGGCTCTTTCTTTCCTGGAATCCCAAGCATGAATTGCTGCTTTCTTTGTATATTGTTGAGATGGTATTGAATTTCTGGTCGACATCGTCGGTCTCTGTTCTTTCCTGGCTTTTGGTAATCAGATATCGTCTCTTTACGTCGACCACGAACGCTTTTCTGGTGAGGGGGTCCTTAAGTTTCGTGATGTTATATCTTTTGTGTTTGACTGCAACTGGTCCAGCAGCTCTGAGTTTCACTTTCAGTCTTGCTACTACTAGGTGATGATCACTTCCACATCTGCGCCTCTTCTTACTTTCACGTCTTGTAGTGCATGTCTCCATCTGCCATTGATCATTATGTGATCTATCTGGTTTTTGTCTCGTCCGTTTGGTGATTTCCATGTTAATTTGTGCACTTCTTTGTGTTGAAAAAGTGTTCCTCCAATGACCAGGTTGTTAATACTGCAGAAGCTTATTAATTTGTCCCCATTCTCATTTACTGTTCCACTGCCGCATTTTCCCATTACTCTTTCGTTATAATTATTGTGTGTTCCAACTTTCGGATTTAGGTCTCCCATTACTATAATAAGATCAAACCTGGGTATAGTTTCCATTTCCTTTTGTACGTGTTGATAGAACTCGTCTTTGATCTCTTCATCGCTGTCGTTTGTTGGTGCATAGCATTGTATAATTGTGGTGTTGGTGAATCTCCCTCTCAGTCTTGCTCTTATTAGTCTGTTGTTAATGGGTTTCCATTCCAGTAGAGACCTTTCCATTCCTTTCTTAAGGATAATGGCTATACCTTCGTTGTGCTGACCATCCTGTCTACCAGAATAAAGTACTGTTTCCCCTGTAGCTGTTTTTATTCTCCCCATCCCTGTCCATATGCTCTCGCTTATTCCCAGGATATGTAGTTTGTAATTCCTCATCTCTGCTGTGATCTGTCTCAGCTTTCTTGCCTCATTCATAGTTCTGACATTCCAAAAACCAATTCTGGTTTCGTGTTTTGCAGTCTGGGCATCCGTTTTCATGCCAGTGGCTTCCTTTCGGCTTTCACCACTGTCATACGAGCCTGAGACTCCGGATGTCCGTCCCGCATCAAAGTTTTTTCATTTATTGCTGTTTCCGTAACATGTGCGATTTTTTACACAGACAGGGGTGTCGGCCGTGTGCTAAAACCCCCAACCTGGAGGAGCATGGTGGCTTGGCAAGGGCGAAAGTGTCGCATAGAGATTTATGATCAATAAATTTTCTATATTCTTGTCTTTTCTACCCGTATCCTCTACCTTATTATCGCTCTTTTATCCTTTTCCTGTTTTTGGCATT
Source organism: Oreohelix idahoensis (assembly GCA_024509875.1). Taxonomy (NCBI): domain Eukaryota; kingdom Metazoa; phylum Mollusca; class Gastropoda; order Stylommatophora; family Oreohelicidae; genus Oreohelix; species Oreohelix idahoensis. Next base: position 57,337 of record JAMPIV010000085.1, read on the forward strand.
CGTTCGTGTGCGACAAATATAACTTTCCCATTCTGACTTTTGCCGTTTCTTTTCTCATACTAGTAACGCATTTTATTGCGTAATATGTCAGTCCCTAGATGTGAACGAAATAGTGTGAGAATTCGTTTTCGTCAGACATAGAGAGCAGACAGTTGTCTACATTTTCATCTGACACGAGTTTTCCTTCGGCTAGTTTCTCGGCGTGAGGTGTGGAAGGCGCCTCATGCATCGCTCAGAAATGAGACATGTCGTAGTAGGTGTGAAGACGCGTTTTGGCAGTTATGGCCAGCGTCTAAGTTAATGTGTAGTGTTAAGACGGAAAGGGGAGACTATTTCGGATTTTCGAAATAACGTTGGATCCTTTGTCTGGTTTCCAGATATCTTACCAGGAGTTTAAACTTGACTTCATTCAGTTCTCGAAATTTTGCAGTAGACAGGTTGCTCGTGCTAAAGAGAATAAGCTGTATAGCGAAGTCTGAGTTTGTTTCGGAAATTTTGCCGAGCTTCTAGACTACCAATAAATATAAGCGTATCATTCTAAGTTTGTGCGATCGCCTGTAGTTCTGTGTGGAGGTAATATACATATATCTAGTAGTGTTGAGTGTTTTAGTGATAAATCGCTTATTTCATTTTACTAGTTAGAATTGTGTGCAGAAGAATTAATATTAAGTCTGTTATATTCTCTAGCTGACGTGTTTCAGTGGATAGCAAAATAAATTATAATTTCTAGCATAAACTCATGCGGCTATAAATAAATTTTATTGAATTGCTAGTAATCAGTCGAGAATATTTTAAACTAACTTATAACTGCACTGATTCATCATTGAGAATTGACGAAATACGTATGTATTTCTAATTCATGATGATTGATTTTATGAATATAACTTATTTCACGGGAGTTTTAACGGTAAGTCAAGCTCTACGCTTGTAGTGTATAATGTAAGTTATAACCGAGGAATAGTATGTATAAGTATTTTATATGTTGCTTTCTCTTTATTCAGTGAAACTGGGGTAGCCCAACTTTACCAGCGTTTTAGTACTGAGGAATATCTGTGAAGAACAAAAACATTTTTTTCTTAAAGACTTGGGTGTATAAAGTAAAACCTGTCTGGCATTGCGTAGCATCCAGAACGACAGAGTACCCATTACATGAACTTTAAGATTAAATGAAGTAACGGGTCTATCGAGCCAGACTTAATTCTTCCTGAGGAAAAAAAAAACCTCAAGTACATTTCAGCCCTTGTGGCAAGTAAAATATTACTATCAGTAACATTCCGACGGAGTTTTGACAAACTGTGGTGTGACCAAATAAAGTCCTATACTGAGAGAAGGCACCGACCTGACATTTCTTGTTACTAGAAATCTAAGCTATTGACACTTTGCTCGCTGTTAATGTTCGTGTCAGGACAGTTTTAATGTGACCTATACAGACATCCAAAAATAAGAAAAACCAAGGAAACGTTCCCTGAAGTAGTGAATTCAACCTATCTTTTTGGAGGTGGGGTTCCCTTGGCCAAGACTGACCCTGGGGATTCTGTATGTGCATATCCTAAAAATTGTTTTTCCAGAAGTTGCTACCAAAGCTGTAAGTACGAATGCAAGCTAGTGATCACGGCTGACTGAATAGAGTGAATGCAGGACTGAGTGATTCCTTTATTGTTGTATTTTGGCACCCATTTTGCCGTCATAAATTTCTGTATGTAAAGTTTCTTGCTAACAATATTTTCCTTAGGATAGATTAGAGTATCAAAGTCTGTTCATACCTTTAAAGGGAAATCTTAGGCTATAGCATATGTAACCGTGACTCTTTGGTTCTATCACTTTTCTTCTAACAGGACTGCGGGCTATTCATCGAGGGGAAAAGATCATACCAATGGGTCTATCATTCTTGTAGCAATTCATTGACTTTATGACTATTTGTATATGCTTGATGTAATTTTATGTGTTGTGATGGAATGTTCTTCTGATAATGAAAATTCACTTAAACTTAATCAGTGTGTCGGTCAGCTCGTTCCAAATTATCTATATTTCCATTTTCATAGTTTCACGTCTGTGCGTCTATTGTAGTCACTTATGTGTGTGTGTATGTGAGGGATATATATCTTAATATATATTATACTAGACGGTCTGATAAATCTTAATCTGTTGTAGATGATAGGCTGGCTGAGAGAAATCATCTCGAGGGTCAGAGACCGACTCTAATATATTTCCTCTATCTCACTCGTGAAATCTATTTCTACTTATATCTCACTGAACTATCACCTTTTTCTATTGCTATTCAGAAGGGACCAAACCTAAGTCTTAATTCACCTATCACAAATCTACACCAAATGTGGACTCGTCCGAAGGATTATTGAACTTTAGGGTAGAGGAAAACGAGACGACAAATGGTTGCTCGTTTCCGGGAATTGAACTCAAAATCCTGAGCAAGTACGACAAAGAGGTCTCGTCTATCGGGATTCTGAACTTAGAAGAGGCAGACGATACGACAAATAGTGCTTGTTTTTCTGGAAATTGAACTCTTAGTCCTGAGCTAGCACGACAATATCAGCTCGTCTGTAAGATTCTGTATTCTGTAATAGAGAAAGAGTGTGATTGTCTCGTGGATTTTAGTATCTTTTAAAAATAACTATTCCCTAGACTAACGATCTATTTATGGGCGTGCTGACCACACAATTAATAATTGGTTTTTTCCACAGCGTTTTTGAGTATTATACATTTGAGTTACAGGTTGATTTTGTCGGAATATATGTTAATTAATGATTTTGTAATACTAAACGCTGGTAAAGTTTGTGATTGTCTAACAGTCACTGGGTTTGAAGAAGAAGTAGATGTTTGAGCTAAGCTAAGGAGTGCGTTCAGACAATTACGTCTTGTTAATTGCCTCCCTTACCCTAACTCTCCTCAGGGGTGAACTTGTAGTGGACTTAAAATTAGAAGATTTTTTTCTCCTTAAATTTTTTTGTAATAATTATTTAGTTTCCACTGTAGCAACTTATTTTTCAGTGAATAATCTTAACTACCATTTATTTTGGCGTAGTCCTTTGCATTAGGTGCTTTATTGCCGATTAATAGCAGTGATAGTTAGATACTATATCATAGGAGGAGGTATCCCAGGTTAAAGTATATCATCTTTTTTTTATTTTGGTATTTTCTCGTAAGTGGTAAGGAACCAGTGTATTCTTTTTCTGATTTCTTTCTCGAATAGTCTCAGTCACTGATTTACAATGGCAGAAAGGGCGAAGCTTAGATAAATCCTCAGAGACGAAGCGAGAGAAGAGGGTTTGGAAGGCGAAGAAGCGAAAGCGTTTGTCAGGAACGAACTAGAGAGATATGATGCGGAGAGGAAAGCAGCTGAAGCTAAAGAGCAGAGGAAGATGGATGAGGAAATGGAAATTCGCAGGATACAGCAGGAGGAAAGAGAGAAGGAGAGACAGCATGAGGAAAGAGAGAAAGAGAGAGACAGCATGATGAAAGAGAGAAGGAGAGACAGCATGAGAATGAGAGGGAGGAGCGACAGCATGAGGAAAGAGAAAATGAGCAACGACGACAGCATGATCTGGCGCTTAAAGCTCTAGAGGTCCAAAGCCATGGTGCTGCCTCTACCTCCAGCAATGGAGAGTCTTCTTCTCATTCTTCCTTAACTGATCCCTCTAACACTCAATCTCTTCAACTCAACGCTATTACTTTTGCTCTAGAATCTTTCCCTTGTCCTAATGAGAAGATTGACTCATGGCTAGAAAAATTTGAGAAAATTGCAACTCTGTACGGTTTAGAGAGGTCGCGTTGGAATATGAAGCTTTCTCAGGCTTTGAAAAGCAATGCGTATGATGTTTACGCCAAACTAGAAAGCAGCCAACAAGACAACTACGACATGTTGAAGAAAGCTTTACTTGTGCGCTGTGAAATGAATGCTCGAAAATTTTTGCAACTGTTTCGCAACAGCAGGAAGGAGAACTCTGAAACTTTTCAGCAGTTCTCGTCTCGTTTGAAAGGATACTTGACAAAGTGCCTAGAGCTCTCGCAGCTTTCCTCTACCTATGAAGGTCTTGAGGAATTTGTTATAACAGAACAAATAAAGAACACTTTGTCTGCGGACACCCGAAGATTTTTAGCTGAGCAGGGTGCAGAAAAACTTGAAGACATCTTAGAAAAGTCTGAGCGATATCACAATGCGCTGGCTGAACTGCCGGCCACAAAACGTAAACCGACAGAAGAGCCTTTTCGAAGGAATAACGTAGACCAATCTTCTCATGCTTCTAACCAGAATAACCACAGAGAAACTGGACATCAAAACCCCCCTCCTGAAAAATCCAAGTTCTACAAAAACAAGTACCCCAACCACAGTAAACAGTCTGATCAACCGACCGCCCTTCATAGCACCGCAGCCAGCGAGGACAAGGTGACAAAAGGAAAACCCCTGCGCACGGGACTAATGATCAGAGCGAGAGCATCGAGCCTAAACGCATCGGATGCTTGCTAGCAGTCTCGCAAGGCGGAATTATTGACAGTCATTCCCAACCTGAGGGAGAGAGATCCTCAACGCGAGGTACTGTTATTTTGAACGGTTCTCAAACTTTTTTGTTTATTTGACACTAGGCTTTCTTTTGATTGCATGGTTGCCAGACATCTGGTTAAACCCGGTCAAGAGACAGAAGAGACCGTCGAACTTTGTGGAGTCTCTAAGAGTGATGCACCTACAGCGCTTCCCATCGCATTGGTGGAGATACACTCTGACTTTGTCAGAGGTGTGATCAAAGCGGCTGTTATGGATGACTCCATCTACCCAGTCATACTTAGCGGTAGATACGTGTTTATTGGGAAATCGGAAGAGCCGATTGTGGCAGCAGTAACTGCAAAAGGGCAAACCAAGAAGGAACGGGAGCCTGCGCAACATTTGTTACCTATGGAACTTAAAGAAGCGCAACAAAAGGACCCTACTTTGGCACCCTGCTTTAGGAAACTACCCATGGCTAAGGAACCTAGACAGCACGGGGACATTTTTTCTAAGGAGGGCGTACTTTATCGCAGAACGGGCAAGCCTGACCAAGGTTACAACCAGCTCCTAGTACCGAAACAGTACAGAAGCCAAATCCTAGAAATGGGGCACTCTCTTCCCTTCATCGGACATATGGGACAGAACGAAACAAACCAACGGATAACCACTCATTATTGGTGGCCAGGAGTAAATACTGATATTATCAGGTATGTCAAATCCTGTGCCCAGTGCCAACGTGTACCACCCAAGCAACGAACACCCCCAGTCCACATGAGTGAAATGCCAATAATGGGAACACCATTTGAACGGGTTGTGATCGACATTTTAGGACCCTTAGAAAGGACTAAAAGAAGGAACAGGTTTATCCTGACCCTAGTCGACACATGCACGTTATGGGCAGAAGCTATCCCGCTAACATGCGCAGATGCCATGCATGTCGCAGAAACCCTAGTGCAGATTTTCACTCGGTTGGGATTCCCTCAACAAGTGTTGACGGATAACGAATCTCCATACCGGAACCTGTTGATGGATGAGATCGTGAAGATCTTGAGGAACCAACACATCTACATAAAGCTTTATACTCCGGCCGGAAATGGGCTCGTGGAACGTGTTAATGGAAACCTCAACATGATGCTAAGTAAACTGGGACAAGTGAAACCGGAAGATTGGGACCGTTGTATTCCTGCAGCTTTATTTAGATACAGGGAAGCTCCTCATAATTCCACAAGATTTCTCCCAGCAACGCTTTTATTCGGCAGACCTATAAAGGGGCCACTTGAAGCCTTAATTTGGTCGCTGACAGACCAGAAGGCGGATGAGACAGTCGTCTCAGCAAGTAAATATGTCTCGGTTTTAAAGGAAAGGTTGAAACTAGGATGGGACCTAGCAACGACTAACTTTAAGCGAGCACGCACAATACAGGATACAGGAAAGTCGCGAAAGAGAGAGAACTACAAGCAGGAGAGAAAGTTTTGGTGTTACTCCCTACCGGGAACAACAAACTGAGGATCGGATGGCAAGGGCCGTTTACCGTCCTTAAAAAGATTTCCACGGCTAACTACCAGATCTCTATAAAAGGAAAGGAGAAGGTCTACCATTTAAATCTGTTAAAGAGATACTTGGAAAGATCAGTGCCGACCTCCGAACATCTCCTGACGATCGCCAAAATTGACGAAGATGACGATAGTGGCAGGGAAATTCCACTGCACACACACGAAATCTTTCCAAAATGTCAAAAGCGGCGACGCTCCTTCAAGCGCGCACGGAAGACATTCCAGAGAAAGGAAACTTTGGGAGTAGACTTGAGTAGGAATTGGACAGAGACGGAGGGGGGGGGGGGAGATGAGAGGGAAGAGAACAGACACCCTGAAGCTACTAATATAGGAAATGTATTTCCATAACGTAGACATGGAGTGCTTCCATATCTTAAAGGGAAGACGTCTGTCGCGTAGAGATTTATGATCAATAAATTTTCTATATTCTTTTCTTTTCTACCCGTGTCCTCTACCTTATTATCGCTCTTTTATACTTTTCCTGTTTTTGGCATTCGTTCGTTTGCGACAAATATAACTTTCCCATTCTGACTTTTGCCGTTTCTTTTCTCATACTAGTATCGCATTTTATTGCGTAATATGTCAGTCCCTAGATGTGAACGAAATAGTGTGAGAATTCGTTTTCGTCAGACATAGAGAGCAGACAGTTGTCTACATTTTCATCTGACACGAGTTTTCCTTCGGCTAGTTTCTCGGCGTGAGGTGTGGAAGGCGCCTCATGCATCGCTCAGAAATGAGACATGTCGTAGTAGGTGTGAAGACGCGTTTTGGCAGTTATGGCCAGCGTCTAAGTTAATGTGTAGTGTTAAGACGGAAAGGGGAGACTATTTCGGATTTTCGAAATAACGTTGGATCCTTTGTCTGGTTTCCAGATATCTTACCAGGAGTTTAAACTTGACTTCATTCAGTTCTCGAAATTTTTCAGTATACAGGTTGCTCGTGCTAAAGAGAATAAGCTGTATAGCGAAGTCTGAGTTTGTTTCGGAAATTTTGCCGAGCTTCTAGACTACCAATAAATATAAGCGTATCATTCTTAGTTTGTGCGATCGCCTGTAGTTCTGTGTGGAGGTAATATACATATATCTAGTAGTGTTGAGTGTTTTAGTGATAAATCGCTTATTTCATTTTACTAGTTAGAATTGTGTGCAGAAGAATTAATATTAAGTCTGTTATATTCTCTAGCTGACGTGTTTCAGTGGATAGCAAAATAAATTATAATTTCTAGCATAAACTCATGCGGCTATAAATAAATTTTATTGAATTGCTAGTAATCAGTCGAAAATATTTTAAACTAACTTATAACTGCACTGATTCATCATTGAGAATTGACGAAATACGTATGTATTTCTAATTCATGATGATTGATTTTATGAATATAACTTATTTCACGGGAGTTTTAACGATAAGTCAAGCTCTACGCTTGTAGTGTATAATGTAAGTTATAACCGAGGAATAGTATGTATAAGTATTTTATATGTTGCTTTCTCTTTATTCAGTGAAACTGGGGTAGCCCAACTTTACCAGCTTTTTAGTACTGAGAAATATCTGTGAAGAACAAAAACATTTTTTTCTTAAAGACTTGGGTGTATAAAGTAAAACCTGTCTGGCATTGCGTAGCATCCAGAACGACAGAGTACCCATTACATGAACTTTAAGATTAAATGAAGTAACGGGTCTATCGAGCCAGACTTAATTCTTCCTGAGGAAAAAAAAAACCTCAAGTACATTTCAGCCCTTGTGGCAAGTAAAATATTACTATCAGTAACATTCCGACGGAGTTTTGACAAACTGTGGTGTGACCAAATAAAGTCCTATACTGAGAGAAGGCACCGACCTGACATTCCTAGTTACTAGAAATTTAAGCTATTGACACTTTGCTTGCTGGTAATGTTCGTGCCTGGACAATTTTAATGTGACCTATACAGACATCCAAAAATAAGAAAAACCAAGGAAACGTTCCCTGAAGTAGTGAATTCAACCTATCTTTTTGGAGGTGGGGTTCCCTTGGCCAAGACTGACCCTGGGGATTCTGTATGTGCATATCCTAAAAATTGTTTTTCCAGAAGTTGCTACCAAAGCTGTAAGTACGAATGCAAGCTAGTGATCACGGCTGACCGAATAGAGTGAATGCAGGACTGAGTGATTCCTTTATTGTTGTAATTTGGCACCCATTTTGCCGTCTTAAATTTCTGTATGAAAAGTTTTGTTGCTAACAATATTTTTCTTAGGATAGATTAGAGTATCAAAGTCTGTTCATACCTTTAAATGGAAATCTTAGGCTATAGCATATGTATCCGCGACTCTTTGGTTCTATCACTTTTCTTCTAACAGGACTGTGGGCAATTCATCGATGGAAAAGATCATACCAATTGGTCTATCATTCTTGTAGCAATTCATTGACTTTATGACTATTTGTATATGCTTGATGTAATTTTTATGTGTTGTGATGGAATTTTCTTCTGATAATGAAAATTCACTTAAACTTAATCAGTGTGTCGGTCAGCTCGTTCCAAATTATCTATATTTCCATTTTCATAGTTTCACGTCTGTGCGTCTATTGTAGTCACTTATGTGTGTGTGTATGTGAGGGATATATATCTTAATATATATTATACTAGACGGTCTGACAAATTTTAATCTGTTGTAGATGTGATAATCTTCTAAATACACTGTCTAAATTAGATTATAACAGTATAGTGCATAAAGTCAAAGATAAGAAAGTACTAAACATTTTCGGCGAGAATCGTAAGTTGCCGCCTACGCCTTCAGCGTATTATTTGATAACGCAATGGCCGAACCAAAAGGGTACCCTACTTTTCAAATTCGTCATTGAGACAAACGTTCCACTTCCCTAGGTCAACTAAGTATTTGCCTAAATACATTGTAGAGGGGAGGGGAAACTGAGAAAACCCAACGCAAATCACGTCTCACATTGTTCTAAAAATAAAACTACTTGCTAGTATTGCCTTAGGCGGTTTTTCAAATTACGATGAAAAAGTTAGAAAAAGTGGACACTACGGTCAGGGAAACACGCTTAGCTCTTATTGCGAATGACATAAACTCTCGTAATTAGCTTGAAAGTACATGAGAAAAGAATTGAACAGGAGGTAGTTTAAAAAATCAACAACTAACATGGAAAAAAAATATGGAATATTGAACCAAGCTACTTAGCCCCATAAAAATCATATATTCGTGTACCTGTGGCATTGCTGACTAAGAATATGTTATCAGTTAAATAAATAGTCCATTAGATAATCAAATATTGGGGATAATACATAGAGAATCGGAGATACTGTCAGGTCAAGTCATGTCTGCTTAAGATTGGATAGCTTATTTTTTCGGGAAAAAATTAGGTCGAAGATAGCCTAAGATAGTACGATGAAAGGGATTGGGTGGAATTTGAAGTGAGGCGAAATATTATTGGCCGACCTCGTACTAAACATATATTACCCGAGTAACGTAGTAGAAAGTTGAATTGTATTTTTGAAAGACTTTGTTTACAAGTGAAATAAGGATAATCATTGGCCAGAGTAGTTGATATTGGGGGAAAAGCATTAGGTGAGGACGCCATTTTATAACAAAATTTTGCCAAGGAGCGATGAGAGCAGGCTTGTGCTGTGTAAACAATATTTCTCAGAAACCTGGACAGAACGGCAGATCGAAAGTGTGCCAGTCATCGTTCACTTGTGTATTTCATTGAATAAATGTGGTAAGATTGACTTTATTAACATGTATCTAAAATAAAAATTGAATGTGAGATAATAATGTATGACTATAAGTAAGTGGGTCTGTAGCAAACTTAGGCAGAGCCTAGAGATTGATCCACCATGTGATAGACTATCAGAGAGGTGTTAGACTACAAGAAAATATGTATGATTGTCATCAAGGAGCATAACACCTATCCTATTGTATGCAAAAGATTACAGCTGGAATTGCAGTGGCGTTGTAACTATTAGGGGAGAGGAATACTGCTGTACATTGTCACATCAAAAGATAATGGTGGCATAGGTTGGTATAAAGCTATGACCCTTTTCGTTTGTTTGTAATGTACCTGTACTTAAATGTGGAATAGTATTGTATACTAGGTATAAAGAAGGATGCATAACCTTCACATTTCAGGGTCCTGGGTACTGACGTTAATGTAGTACCAAACGCTTGAGAACTGCTCGATTCAGGACTCTGTCTGTATACTTCGAGCCCATGCTAGTGGCCATTGCCTATCAAACAGGTGGAACAGATTGTCAAGCGAGCAGAGGAAACGATCTACCTGTATTCTCCTGCCAAGTTAAGTTCTTGTTCGGCACCTGGCAGCTCAACTTAAAAGATCTAGAAAGTGATAGTGAACAAAACTGTGAATAGTTATTAATATTTCCACAAGTGACAAACGAAAACAGACATAACTTAAAGGGAGTGATTATAACCAACAACCTATTGTTTGATACCAGTATTACCTCAAAGTAGAAGAATACAACTACACACTTATATTAGAATAATATTGTATGTATGGACAGAAGATCTACTATGTTATTGGACTGTTGTAAATGATTCTTTTGATTTCACTTTTGATTGTCAGTCCTGGTTCAAAATAAATTAGAATCAGGATAATAAATTGTAAAAAATTCTATTTACACAAATTTCAACCACTGTCTTTATTAAGATAGCCTTTTAAAGTGTCGTTGGTATGTTATTGTTGTAGTACTGTTGGTTGTTGTGGATAATAAACTATTTGTTTGTATGTTAGTTGGTTATTGCACATTACACTCTACATTCATAACCCTAGACACTACACGAAGTCATTTTAATAAAAATATAGATTAATTTTGAATGAGATAAAAAGGGTGGTAGCGGAAAGGTACTCTGAAAAGTTTACAATAATATTTGTTAAATTCAGGGACCTTCATAGCTGATCTCATTCAATACAATAATAATACATAACAATAATTCATAACATCAAAACCCACCACAGTAGATGATAGGCTGACTGGGAGAAATCATCTCGAGGGTCAGAGACCGACTCTAATATATTTCCTCCATCTCACTCTTGAAATATATTTCTACTTATATCTCACTGAACTATCACCTGTTTTTATTGCTATTCAGAAGGGACCAAACCTAAGTCTTAATTCACCTATCACAAATCTACGATAGAAAGGTGGAATTATAAAAGGACATTGCAAAGTTAAATTTGGGATCCAGCACAGTAGGGACAATAGTTCTTGGAATTTTACTTGAATAACTTCTATTTATTAAACTGTTATTGTTTTCATGAAAAATATACACAACTTCTGCAATCTACCTCAAAGATTTTTTTTCCTTAATTTTATTTTGGTCGCTTTTTTCGACTTTCACCCAAACGCTCGCGGCAAACATGTGACCTTTCTCGGCACATGTGCCCCGACACACCGGCTGAAAGTCACTGCTGTAATCTATCAACCATGTCATAAAGGCAACTGTGACAGAATTGAGTAAGAAATTGTTGGACACTGGACGGAGCTAAACTCCCACCCTTCATTTCTTCTTGACTGTTATTACCACTCGCATTTCTTTCTTTAGATGAAAAGGGGAGTGCTCGCTGTCACACTTACTAGGACAGGTCCCCTACCCTTGCCTGATAAGTTCGTCAGAGTAATCTTTGAAGCGATTACAACTCTCTGTATTGTTTCTTTGAGACCAGGGAAGATTAGCCGCTTCGCTGTCACGTGCAGAACTTATTACGCCATCTATTGGCGGTTTCGCTCCTTTTTTTGCACGTACACACGGGAAACTGTTCCTGGAGTTCCATCATAATACGTGGCAGTCCGGGCGAAGGAGTGACGTGTTCGAAGTCACCTGCACTGTTGAGACGACGGTTTACTAAACTTCCCTGTGTTTAATGCCAGGAATTCTGGGACTCTCTATGCATTACAATCTTTACTCTGTTACGATAATTCTTTGTAGCTTGTCGTTAGGAGAATTCTCTGGATAATAGTTACGCGTTGTTCTCTACGCATGTGTTAGCCATGCGCGCACACCTGCAACCATTCTATTAATATATGTATATATATGTATGTATGTATGTATATATATATATATATATATATATATATACTATATATATATATATATATATATTATATATATATATATAAAAAGGTAAAGGTAAAGGAACCCGTTACACGCCCATTGAGGCATATTGGGAATATGGTGTTAGGCCCATATTATCTTGACCGTCGGCACACGAGGGGTGATGTGGTCGGCATCACGCCGGCCGCCTTAACCTTCCCAGAGTAGCTCTGGTACCCATTCGGGGCTGGGTCGACCCAGGAGCCGTTTGTGGCCTAAAAATTTTTCCGCCTCATCTGGGGATCGAACCATAGACCACTGCGCTAGGAAGCCAGTGCACTAACCACTATGCTACCGCGGCTCCTATATATATATATATATATATATATATATATATATTATATATATATAATATATATATATATATATATATATATACTATATATATATATATATATATATTTAATCATATATATATATATATATATATATATATATATATATATATATATATATATATATATACATATATATATATATATATATACGAGGGGCGATCAGAAAGTAATGCACCACATCGTTTTTCTCAGGAGCTGTTTATTCAAAAAGCATGAAATTTATACACAATATACATGGATATGTCGTGTAAACATCGGTATTATTCAACATAATCCCCATCAAATTGTACGGCTTTATGCCAGCGTGAAACAAGTGCATGTATTCCTAGCCCGTACCAGATTTTGTCTTGATCATGTAGCCATTTCTTCGCTGCATGAATCACTCCTTCATCATCTTCAAACCTTGTCCCACGGAGTGCATCTTTAAGTGGACCAAATAGATGAAAATCAGAGGGTGCCAAATCGGGACTATAGGGTGGATGAGGTAGTACAGTCCAACCCAATTTGGTTATTGCTTCCCGTGTTGCCAGACTTGTGTGAGGTCGCGCATTGTCGTGAAGCAGGTCTGCGGGATTCTTGTGCAGCTGAACTCTGCGAAAACGTTGATTGAGTTTTTTCAATGTCTTAATGTAAGCTTGCGAACTGATTGTCTCTCCTCTTGGCATAACGTCCACAAGAATCACACCTTCAATGTCCCAAAAGACAGTGATCATGACCTTTCCAGCTGAAGGAATTGTCTTGAATTTCTTTCTTCGTGGTGATTGCGGATGATGCCACTCCAATGACTGTCTTTTTGTCTCAGGTTCAAAATGATGTGCCCAGGTTTCGTAACCTGTAAAGATCTTAGCCAAAAAGTTCTCTCCATGTGCATTGAAATGCTCCAATAATTCAGAATAAATTGCTTTCCTTTGCAATCGGTGGTTATTTGTGAGACTTCGAGGAACCCATCTTGCGCAAACCTTAAGGACGTCCACAGCGCGGCCGATCAAGCAGCTCCATATCTCCAGTTCCCGATTTTTTGATTCTCTGAACCCAGCGACTGACTGTACTCCTGTCGACTGCAAAACTTCCATACACATCACAAAGACACTTGTGAATGTTCACAACAGTTTCCTTCTCTGCAACGAGAAATTCTATCACAATTCGCTGCTTATAACGCAAGTTGCTAACATGCTCCATTTCAACGGTTATGGCAGCCGTATTTATTGGCCGGTTGCGGTGCAATTTGGTGCACACAATTGGCACATGCCATATTTGAAGTGTGCAAAATTTCATGCTTCTATCTTCATTATTAGCGTTCAGAAAGTAATGCACCACATCGTTTTTCTCAGCTAATATATATGTATTATATATATATATATATATATATATATATATATATATATATATATATATATATATATATATATATATTAATGTCACATATGGATATAGTGCAGCAGTGATCATCCACTTTTGCCCCTCCTCATCTAGTTTATTTTTTACTATACAGTAGTGCCTGATTCACCACCGCAATTAACACGCGAGCCATCTGGCAATTAAGCACGAACGTGGAACAGAGCGAAGTTAGCATTACGGCGTAACCGTTCTTTAATCAGAGAAACGGAGCGATAAGCCTGAGACGTACTTGTAGTGTTACATTTTCAAGGGAATTACTTACGTTTCTGAGAGGCGGCAGAGGTGAAGAAATTACCTTTTATTCAGGAATGGAACGGCAAATTGGCCCGGCCCTGGTCGGAGGTGTGACTTTCGCATTAAGGAGCGAAAGAACGGAATCCATAGATATATTCCTCGTCTCTCCTAGCTCAGATATCAGTCACTCAGAGAATTCTTGAGAATAACTAGCTCGATATCATGAGAGTTTTCGTACATAGTACTTCTTATATTCGTGGAGATATTTTCAGTTTCTTCTGTTTTGTGGTAATTTATCTACTAGCATCTTAAGTGATTTAATGTGTTTAAAGTTTTCATTTATATTTCACTGGGATTTTCTGTGTTAAATTGAATAACGTATTAAAAAACATAGCTAAATTTTCCAGCTGTAAAGTAAAAATTATCCGCTATTTCCCAGTAAGAGATATTTTAAATTGACTAGTACATACATTAAATAACTGTCTACTGATGGTATATATATTATTTACTTCTATCCATTTTATGTAAAGTTCATAAATGACTAGTGTTCATATCACACGTTAAAACGATAGGATAAGTGTTACGCACAGATTCTTAGAGTTTATATAGGAAGATATTTATTTATCTGTATACTTGTTATGTTTGAAAATATTTTGGTTCTAACGTACCTTCAGACAAAGGGCGAATACTCAGTATTTGCTTCGTATGAATGTAATATATAGTTGTCCCACTTGAATATAGAGTTCAGAGGTTATCTTTAACGCATGCCCAGACCGGGTATGTTTTGAAAAGTGTCTTCCGTTATGTTTTTTTCTGCGATGGCTGGTCTGTACCAGGGAAGTCCGAAGATGGGATCTTTCCGTGGTTTATTTGGAGAAAGGAGATAGTTTCTCTATATGACTGTTATGTCGGTAATCCTCCCCAGTGTTTGTTCTTAACGCCAAAAGATGGTGTGAGCTATTCGCCAGTGTATTTCCATAACAAGGTAACGAAGCCAGTTTATGTACCCTTCTACAATGCCTAGATGGGCAGACGTTTCGTCGTGCCTAGATTATTATTGACTACAGAGGAAGATGATATGCTACCTAACAGTCCTATGTTATTTGATGTGACCAGCATTATTAATTGCAGAATATTCAGAGCCCAATAAGGACATTTATGTATGAACAGCATCTTTAATTATGCTTCATATTTTCACCTTGGGTGAGCGAGGCTCACTGAAAAGTAAAGCCATTTTGGATCTCATTGCCAGTTTAATAAAATCATCTATCGAGAACAGGGACAACCTTATTATCTGATGATGATAGAGATCTGTTATCTATAAGGAAAATAAAACCCCACTACTGGTGGTTTAAGATCGTTACCATGAACATTTGCTGGATTTAAGGCTTGTAAGACTTAGGCAGAAGAGGGTCTGATAAGGAGCCATTATTAAGTAATATTTATTGGCTGACGCGATTAGTCAGCTAAGGAATGAGACTATAGACAGATCAGAATACTATGTGCTTGCCTACGATCATTCCATTATATACAGATGCTATGTATTTCTTCACGTATACAACAATGTGTGTGTCAACTTGTTCCAGTGACTGTCAACCGTAATGTCAGATTATGTGTCACAATAAATATATGAAAACGTCAATAGCAGTTCAGGACATCATTGACTTGCATACGAGTGTATGAGTGTATTCTAACCAACATGTCAACTTCAGAACATTCCACACATTCGCGCAATTGACATTTACACTTTCACTATTTGTCAACATCACCTGTCCAGGGCCTCACAACTTTATGGACCAGGTGACCTGTATGTACAACCCTGTGTCGGTTAGCGAGTTGACAATCATAACACCTTACACCAACAAATAGCATTTCAACAATGTGATGACCATTAACCTGCACCAACGATAAGAACATCAATTATACTCTTATCAATCTGGTAGGCCAGATTCCTGGGTCTAACCTGCACAGTGGACATTGTACAGAAGTCAACTACTGATACCAGACGGTTTCATGTGGCCACATACGACACACATGAACACCAGTGTACAAGTTTGCAGTACAACTCTACAGTCGATGTCAACGTGACCTGTCCTATCGAGCGTATGCAGTAACTAGGTCAGCGCTTGTTGACATTTGTCATAGTACAGACAGCATTGAACAGACTGTGTTTATTTGGAGAAACAGCATCACACATCAGTGTTGGAGCGTATATTTGACTGTGTTGGCGACAAGTACAGTGCAACTGAAGCGAGAAGTCCTACTTGTTATTCTTAGGAACAGTAAACGGTGGATTTTCCTGCGCTTCTCTAGATTGTGTTGAACTTTGTAATATTTAAGGCCAGAATCAATTATTGATTAAAGTGGTAGTTAATTTTGATAGAAACTGTACCATAATTCTGTATAACTGAGCCTTCTCCGCAACACATTCTATCTGCAACACTAGATTATACCATGTAACAGAGGTTGTCTATTGAGAGCGTGTCGTTAGGAACAGAGCAATTTCCTTAACTGGAAATTGTTAGCAATATCCATTGCTATTTATGTTTAGTTGTGACGACATGTGCATTTTTGTTTTCGTTATTTTTTGCATTCTTTAGTTTTGTTTTGATTCGTTTGTATTTGTAGGTCTCCTCTTTGCTATCATTTAGTTCTATACACCCATTATATTTATACACTGTGGCGTTATTTGTGTTGTTATCCCTTTGCAGTTGTCATCACAGATTCTGTGATTATTTTCATTGATTTTCCTATTTGATTTATTTGATTTCTGCAAATGTTTTCATGTTGTCTTTCTTATTTGTACTTTGTGTATGTTGGTTGTTCACATATGCTATATATATATATATATAGGTATAGGTGATCAGGCACTATTAGTTGTGCAGGGCACTAGTGGTTTAGAATTCCAGTAAGTTATTATTATCAAGTTTATTATTATACAGGTAATTATACAAGACCTTATTAAGGCTTGTCTCCCACAGAGATTGGGATTGTGAGCTAATTAATCAAGTTCATTTAGAACTTGTTCCTGTTTACTTGGAAATAGATTAAATTATTGTTTCAAGTGATTGCTATCATTATTAGACATCATGTCTACATTGGAATACTTTATTGCACAAGGGAAATCCCTTGATAAGTCTGGTAAGGAATTAGAGGAGTTTGCAACTGCTCAATTGGCCATGGTATTAAAGTCAGAAGAAAAGAAGCAAAAAGAGGAAAATAAATGGAAAGCAGAAGTTGAACAAAAGAAGATAGATGCTGAGAATTTAAGATTGCAGATGCAAGCTGAGGAGAGAAAAGCTGCTGCTGAGGAGAGAAAGCTTCAAATAGAAGAAAAAAATTAGAAGCTGAAGAAAAAAGATTACAAAGAGAAGCTGAGGCTGAGCAGAAAAGATTAGACAGAGAAGCTGAAGCTGAAAATAAAAGATTAGAAGCTGAGGAGAGAAAAGCAATGAGGGAACATGAACACCAGAAAGAACTTTTAGCATTTGAGATAGAGAAATTGAAATTGACAAATATGAGTAATGTTAATCAATCCTCTAGTGGTAATGGTAAACCCTTTACTTACAAGGTCAAGGTACCGGCGTTCAATTCTTCCAGTGATGACATAACATTCTGGCTTGATAGATTTGAACGTGCTTGTAGAGCTCACAATGAAGATAAATCACAATACGCTAACCAGCTATCAGAAAATTTGAAAGGTGATTCTCTGACTAGTTTAAGTTTGGTTGAAGAGGCTGACAAGGATAATTATGATGTTATCTGGGCAGCCTTGATACAAAAATATCAATTAACAGAGGAAGGTTACCGTCTTTTGTTTAAGACAATGAGACCTGAGACAGGTGTAGAATTCTCAGAATTCATTGCGAAAGCACGTCTTACATTTACACGACGGATTAAATTATCCAAAACAGAGAAAACATATGAGGCACTTATGGATCTGTTGCTCAGAGACAAGATCATGTCTTCTATCAATAAACCATTCCTTGAATTTCTACATGAGCATAAACCCCAAACACTAAAACAAATGCAAGAGTATTGTACCCAATACGCCACGGCACACCCTGACGTAACTCTTAGCAACACTAACATTAAAGAAGGTATGCCAGTTGCTTCGGCAATACCATACAATCCTAATTGCTCACACAAACTGCAGGGAGCTAAAAATAGGTTTGATAAAAAGGGTAATTGGAATAATTATCAAAGCCAAGGTAACCAATCAAATGAGGGTTCTTCTTCGAAGAACTGGAGACGGGCTGACAGCCCTCGATACAGGGGTGGCCATAATTACAGAAATTTCCGCAGAGGAAGTCATTATAGGAACTACCCAAGTTTTCCAACATGGAGACAACAGAATCAAACTTACAGAGATTCTTATTATAATGAGTATGACAATGGTAACCATGAAAACTATGACTCAAACCCAAATAGGGGTTTGAATAGAGGAAACAATAATAACTATAGAGGTTATAATAATCGAGGTAGATCGCAATATAAAAGACATAAAGCACATTACCAGGCAAACTCTGCACAGCAAGAGACTCATGAAGCCTATTATCAGACTAATGATAATAAAGACTATAATAATTTGGCATGTTCTGCTTTTGATTTTGGGAGAGCATCTCAGTGCCTCCAATGCAAAACATTATTCGAGCCAACTACAGTGTCTACATTAAGCTGTGGGCACCCTCTTCCCGCTCTTCCTGCGTCAGTCGCGCATGATGGAAGAGGTTCTCTTGTCTTACACAAAGGTTTAGTAAATGACAATCCAGTCTCAGTTCTTTTTTGATTCTGGATGCACCACAATTGGTGTTAGGCAGTCACTTGTAGATCCTTCTCGTGCCACAGGAAAAGTAGTCAAATGTGTAACATTTGGCGGCACCTTAGAGAAATACTCTACTGCTATCATTAAGATTGGTACTCCTTTCTTTACAGGAGATGTACACGCATGTCTTCTGCCGAATCCGATCGCTGATCTTATCATCGGTCGCATTCACGGAGTCAAAGAATGCACTCCACAACAAATTTCCGTTTGGGAAAAACAAAATATGCAAACTGCTAATGCTGTAGTCACTAGAGCTCAAGCTATTAATATGCCTCAATCTTGACCTCCTGAAGATAATGATGTGCATAACCAAGAGGATTCCTTGGTAATTTCTCGTGACTCGTTTATAAAACAACAAGAAGATGATCCCACTCTAAAAAAATTCTTCCCGCTAGCAACAAAAGGTGATCCAAATAAAGATACAAATCGTAAATCTTGGATTACAATGAAGAATGGCGTACTTGTACGTATGGTACAAGACTCCGCTAAGTCCATTCATTCTCAAATTCTTGTGCCCAAAAATATGAGAGTTAAAATTGTGCAGCACGCTCACGACTCTCAGTGTGCTGGACATATGGGTTTTTCCCGTACAAAGTCAAGAGTTCTTGCGGCTTTCTTTTGGCCTTTTGTGAGCAAGGACATACGGATTTATTGTCGATCTTGTAAGGTATGTCAAGAGGTGAAATCCAAAGGTCCACGCCATGCTGCACCTATTCAGGCTGCAGACATCCCTATTCGACCATTTCAGAAAATGGCGATAGACATCATTGGTCCATTTAAGATCAAATCTGCTAGAGGACATCAGTTTATCTTGACGTGTGTTGATATGTGCACACGTTGGCCAGAGGCTATTCCTCTGAAGAGCATTACTACTGCTGACATTGCAGATGCTCTTTGGCTTATATTTTCTCGTCTGGGATTCCCCGGAGAGATATTATCAGACCATGGCACACAACCAATATCGGATACCATGTCTCAAGTAATGTCTACTCTGCAGATCGAGAGATCTTTGAGTAGTATCTATCATCCTATGTCCAAAGGGATGGTCGAACGGCTAAATAGAACACTCAAAAACTTACTAGGGAAGATAACTGAGGATCATCCTCAAGATTGGGACAGGGTTTTACCCGCGGCCCTCTTAGCTTACAGAGAGGTCCCCAATGAACATAAAGGATTTTCTCCCTTTGAACTTTTCTTTGGCGCGCGACCGCGCGGCCCTATGTCTTTACTTCATGATCTCATAACCGCTGATAATATTACCGATGACACAAAATCTTCTTACGAATATGTCATCGCGCTGAGACAAAAGATTATCGAAGCATGCAAATTGGCAACTTCTTCTTCTGAATTTGCTAAACAGAAGGCAAGACAATTTGCCAATAAGAAAAGAACCTTACGACAACTTTGTCCTGGTGACAAAGCATTTGTTTTGCTACCTTGTAGGGAAAACAGACTTCTTATTTCTTGGAAAGGTCCGTACGATATAATCTCGAAAATTTCCGATGTTGACTACATTGTCGATATTGATGGAAAGCATAAAACCTTCCACATCAATATGCTTACGGAATTCCATGAACGTCCGGATTATTTACAGCCTATTTTCCAGGCAACGGACGATTCACCAGTCCAACATGGTCATTACTCATCACTGTCCGTAATACAGGATGAGGAAACAAGTTTTTCGGATGTTAATCTTCCGCTTCCGATGATTCCACTTCATTCTAGTGAATCATGGAAAAATGTTACTGTCTCTCCTGATTTATCTCTAGGAGAACAGCGACAAGTTTCGGCTATGTTACAAACATTTCAGGATGTCCTTACTGACATCCCTGGACAAACTTATGTCATTGAACATGACATTATTCTAACTGACCATAATCCTATTAGGGTCAGACCTTATCCTATCCCTATACATTTTCAAGCACAGGTTGAGAAGGAGTTGGATGAGATGATAGATTTAAAAATAATTGAACCATCCACTTCAGCATATTCTTCGCCGATGGTTATTGTACGTAAAAAAGACAATAACATACCTCTTTGCGTTGATTATCGAAAATTGAACCAAGTTACGAAATTTGATGCTGAACCTATGCCTTTACTAGAAGAGCTACTTACTAGGCTTTCTAAATCTCATTTTTTCACTAAACTTGACTTGTCTAAAGGATATTGGCAAGTTCCTTTATCTGAACGCGCCAAACCAATTACGGCTTTTTCTACACCTAGAGGCCTTTTTCAATGGAATTTCATGCCTTTCGGCCTTATGAACGCACCAGCTACATTCGAATGCGTGATGCGTCGAATCCTATCTTATCGGTCAGATGTCATTGCGTACCTAGACGACATCTGTCTTTTCAGCGATACTTGGGAAGATCACTATTCGGGGTTAGTTGAATTACTATCTACTCTACGCGAGTATAACCTGACAGCGAAACCCTCTAAAGCCTGCATTGGTTTTAGCGAAATTTCTTTCCTAGGCCATCGAGTTGGTCATGGTTTCCTAAAGACAGAGGACCATAATACAAGTAAAATACTTAACATCTCTATTCCTAAGACTAAAAAGCAAGTGAGAAGTCTCTTAGGTCTTATTCAATTTTATGGACGATTCATTCCGAATCTGTCCTCGATCATGGCACCTCTTTCTTCCTTGCTAAAGAAGGGGTCTCCTAATATAGTCCACTGGACTCAAGAATGCCAATGCTCTTTGGATAAGATCAAAACTATGTTTTCTACTCCACCTATTTTAGTGTTACCTACTAAAGATAAGACATTTGTTCTTCGTAGTGACGCTTCATCCACTGGGATTGGAGCGGCACTAATGCAAGAGTACTCTGGAACTCTGCATCCTGTGATGTATATTTCTCGAAAACTAAATGCGGCAGAGAGAAATTACTCGGTTTTAGACCGTGAATTATTGGCTATGGTTTGGTCAATTCTTAAACTTCAAAGATTTCTTCTTGGCGCGCATTTCATAGTGGAAACTGACTAGAAAGCCCTTACAGCTATTCAAAGTAAAAATCTGAAGAGCTCGAGATCAACTCGATACGCGGTTGCTCTTCAACCTTTTCATTTTTCGGTGCGAGCTATCCGTGGCTCAGAAAATGTGATGGCGGACATTTTGTCTAGATGCCCACATGATTCCACCTAACTGTTAAGTCCTAGGCTTTCTAATAGGTCTAACGCTACAACAGTTCTTTCCTATTTTAAAATATGTACACATTTATAATATATTCATTGTATCTCCACTTAGCGGTTCATTAATATAAATTTACCGCTGAGTCTTTTGATGATTTTTCTTCCTTCCTAATCATGTACTCATAATAACTAATATGGAATTGTTGTATAAATTTTTTGTATGGATTCTAATATTGCCATGATTGTAGTATAAGTGGGTGACACCTCTCTGGAAATATTTTTACTTAGAGAAATACTTTCTCTGAGATGTTGAGATATATTCTCGCTTGTCGATTTATTCGACTTAGCCTATTTGACATTATCTAAATTACAGATATTTATCATCTGCGCATGTTTCGTGCATTGTGAGCCTGTTGTATGTTGCTCCTAGATGCATTAAAAAAAAAAGTTTCATTTTTTTCCGGGGGGTGTTGTAATCTGTTACGCACAGATTCTTAGAGTTTATATAGGAAGATATTTATTTGTCTGTATACTTGTTATGTTTGAAAATATTTTGGTTCTAACGTACCTTCAGACAAAGGGGGAATACTCAGTATTTGCTTCGTATGAATGTAATATATAGTTGTCCCACTTGAATATAGAGTTCAGAGGTTATCTTTAACGCATGCCCAGACCGGGTGTGTTTTGAAAAGTGTCTTCCGTTATGTTTTTTTCTGCGATGGCTGGTCTGTACCAGGGAAGTCCGAAGATGGGATCTTTCTGTGGTTTATTTGGGGAAAGGAGATAGTTTCTCTATATGACTGTTATGTCGGTAATCCACCCCAGTGTTTGTTCTTAACGCCAAAAGATGGTGTGAGCTATTCGCCAGTGTATTTCCATAACAAGGTAACGAAGCCAGTTTATGTACCCTTCTACAATGCCTAGATGGGCAGACGTTTCGTCGTGCCTAGATTATTATTGACTACAGAGGAAGATGATATGCTATATAACAGTCCTATGTTATTTGATGTGACCAGCATTATTAATTGCAGAATATTCAGAGCCCAATAAGGACATTTATGTATGAACAGCATCTTTAATTATGCTTCATATTTTCACCTTGGGTGAGCGAGGCTCACTGAAAAGTAAAGCCATTTTGGATCTCATTGCCAGTTTAATAAAATCATCTATCGAGAACAGGGACAACCTTATTATCTGATGATGATAGAGATCTGTTATCTATAAGGAAAATAAAACCCCACTACTGGTGGTTTAAGATCGTTACCATGAACATTTGCTGGATTTAAGGCTTGTAAGACTTAGGCAGAAGAGGGTCTGATAAGGAGCCATTATTAAGTAATATTTATTGGCTGACGCGATTAGTCAGCTAAGGAATGAGACTATAGACAGATCAGAATACTATGTGCTTGCCTACGATCATTCCATTATATCCAGATGCTATGTATTTCTTCACGTATACAACAATGTGTGTGTCAACTTGTTCCAGTGACTGTCAACCGTAATGTCAGAGTATGTGTCACAATAAATATATGAAAACGTCAATAGCAGTTCAGGACATCATTGACTTGCATACGAGTGTATGAGTGTATTCTAACCAACATGTCAACTTCAGAACATTCCACACATTCGCGCAATTGACATTTACACTTTCACTCATTGTCAACATCACCTGTCCAGGGCCTCACTACTTTATGGACCAAGTGACCTGTATGTACAACTCTGTGTCGGTTAGCGAGTTGACAATCATAACACCTTACACCAACAAATAGCATTTCAACAATGTGAGGACCATTAACCTGCACCAACGATAAGAACATCAATTATACTCTTATCAATAAGCTAGACCCTTGTGTTTTAAATTTAATTTATAACGGAGCGGTGAAGAGGGCTTACTTTAACACGTGGTAGATATAATATTGATATTATGTTTAAATGTTTATTTTTTCTTTCCTAAAATCTAGGCGATCAAAACCTGCGTACTAGCGGACTTATGATCATATTAACTTACGTTCTATAGTCTTATAATCTTATAAGCATCCAGAAACTTTATAATATTGTTGAGTTTTTGGGCTATGACCTGTGCGGTCCATTTTCTTCATTTTTTGAGAGAGACCAAACTAGAACAATAATTGTAAAGGTTAACTGGACCAGAACTATTACCAGATTTTATTTTACCAATCTCATCAGCCAACTGTGGCCAAATATGTTGTCAACAACATTTGTGTAACTTCAAATAGTGTCTCAGCCGTCAGAGGCTAGACAACACAGAATATATCTGTATTCTTCATCTCATGTCGGTGACCACCACGTATGAACCTTACTCCAACCAACTGAAGGCAGAGATGCCGTGAAACGTGCAGTCAGCAACTACGGCTAGTCTGTGGCTGGATTTGGCAAAACTTAATATGACACTGAGTAGTCGAGTTACTTATTAGTGTTTATTTACACGGAATGCCTGCGACATCTATTGGTAAGCGAATTATGAAAGTGGCCACTGTACGTTTGTGAATTGAATGAACGGAGAAAGAAACTTATTTCTGTTGTTAACCACTATCATACAAATCTTTTCTCTTTTGTTCTCATTAATCTGAGTATTTACGGGATAGATTAATTAGGGATTTGTCCTTTGTTTTCTTTACGGACTATCCCATACACTTATTGTTAACTTTTGATCTTTAGGGTGAATTTACCTCTGTTGGGATCTTCTTCTATTTTTCTTTACCAGAGGGGAGAACCTATTTGATTAATTTTCATTTTGTCTGTAAAACCATTATCTATTGTTGTATATGATTTATGTTGTAAAGTTCTAGTGATAAATAAACTTAATTAAATCTTAAGTTATTGTGTTGGTGTAATAAAATGCTCCGTTTTACCCCCTCCGCTCAGATATAATATATTACAGCATTTGACTTTTTCCACTGTTGTCGTGGAAAACCTATAAATAATTCTATATTTTACCTTAGCTGAAGGCCAATACTACTAGATGTTTAAATTATCAAGGGTCACTATACAATCAAACTGTAGAAAAGAAAAATTAACTAACGCATTCTAAGAATCTATTATTAGTTACAACATGTGAAATTTTGCCTAGGCATCACTTATTTAAACGCCAGCGCGTGGTGAAGATTTGAATCTTTTGTTAGCAAGCGGGCAAAAACCCACCTTTCTGACACACACACGCTTTTTCCTCTATCCGTACTAATTGTTTAAAACGACCGCTAGACAAGTTGGCGGCGGGCAAACGCGGTGTTAGTTTTCTAAGAACGACAGAGAGGGGAGAAGAATGGTGGATTGAATTCAAACAATACTAGTCTACTTGTAAGGTAAAGTGAAACTGAAACCTCAAATTGTGCAGAGAGAGAAAATGGAGCAATATTGTTTAAAATAATATCCTATAATAACTTGTATGACCTTAGAAGATTGATTACATAAATATTTTAGTTGAATAAAAGAAAAACTATAAATCAGAGGAAAGTATAAAAATTCTAACAAAGATAAAGAAGAAAATAAAACCTATCTAGAAGGTTAGAGAATAGTCGTCTGATTATTAAACACTTTCTATCTTTAAAATCGACCCATAATTAACATAGATATGATAGAAATAAGAAAATTCAGACAGACAGCCGAACACACGGAGAACTGCACAATTTTGAAAAGCTTCGATAGTTACTTTTTCTAACGCGTCTTTGAAAAGTCAAATTGGCGTGTCTAGTTTGATTGGGTGAGGCTAGTTAGGAAAAGGGGGAGGTAAAACTGAAGATTTGTCAGCCAACGCGAAACTTATTTCTACACAGTAAAATTAAAACCAGACTGGCAAACGTATTGAGAAATGCACAAAATGTTTGGGGTTTTCGGAAGAGTCAAATTTTGGACGCGTTGTCTCATTGGCCAGTGTGATTGATATTAGGAAAAGAAGACAAGGGTAGTTGCCATTTGAACATAAATTTTCTACCAAGTAACGGTGAGAGCAGAGGTGAAGCTTTTAAGCGAAAGCCTTTCAGTCTGGACGACACGGCAAAGCTAAATTTGTGCCATTATTTGCCAGTCATCGTTTACTTGTGTAAAATATTTCATTGATGCGGTAAGATAAATGATTTATTAATGTTATTACTATGTAGAGGTTCAACCCTAGATAAGGGCGCCCACAAAAATGTTGTGTCGTGCGACATTGCTATTATTGAAGCTTATGACATCCTAGGAAGCACATACATGCCTGAAGCAGATTTATGAAGAAAGTAAATAGAATTGTATTTGAGTATTGAATATTATCATAAATCCATATTATAACTGTAAGACCAGGAACCACTGGCAAGCCTCAGTGTTTAATGAACACTTGTAAACATGCCTAGGATGCTGATACAAAAGAAAAGAAAACAATATCATAAGAAGGAGAAGTGTATATTCCATCTGATTGTGTGGAAGCAAATTAGTGTTTAAAACGAAAGAGGCGTAGCAGCCATATGGAAGCAGGGTGTAATCACAGTACAAAGTGAAGTCAACTAAATTAGGGGCTGGTGCACTTGTTTTGCACACGAGGCTGACCCCACATCTTATTACATTTGATTAGTTGTGAAAAATATATGCCAGCATATCAAAGGGCGAGGATGCCTTTTTTCAGGGTTTTATTTCCTGTTGCCGACTGGTGGCAGGAAAACTGGTGAAACATATTCTGAGGAACATAACGACCTCAGCAGAACTGTATGCTGTACCTGTTAGCCGGAGGAAGTCTCTTGGACTGACGTTGTTTGCAGTGCAGTATTCTACATCGGAGCATATAAAAATATATAAGGTGAAAGTCCCATAGCTGGGCAACCTGACAATTCATCTTGGAAAAGAAAAAGTTTTCCCCAACTTGAATTATAACTATAGTGGGGCGTGATGATAACAACAGCTTCTCACATCAGTGACTTTCACTAATGACACAGTTAGATATCAGACTGTGAATACACCCACAGTAACATTGTAGATTACTAGTGAGGGACAAAGAGTCCTTATTATTTATTTCTTATATGTACACTACTTTTCTTCAATTTTCAACATTCCTGTCCCAAAAGATATTTGAGGTACAGGAAAATAAATTGTAAAAAATATACCATAACGTTAACAACAGTCTTACTCCAGTTAATTTCAATGAGTTCCAGTTGTGTGGGTGTGTGTCTTTTGTGCACCATATCACTACCTTTGCATAACCCTAGACACGTAGCCATATAATAAACATCACACCAATAAATAAGCAAAATATAGCACAGTGTGAGATCTTAGAGAGGTAACGATAGGTCCCCTGAGAACTTAGCATCAACATCAACTATTAGACTCAGGGTCTTACATAGCTTGACCTCACACTGTGGACACATACACCTACTTTTTCAGTATAACATCTTTAACCTCTCCAGTGTAATTCACTACAGTTGGTCAACCCCTACCCTATCTGTTATCCACAGTTTGTTTTCACGTATTGTGCGTATTTGTCACAGAATTGTGTGCACGTGGGTGCAGTGTAACTTGTATTTTGTATAAGGAGAGAAAGTGCTTCTGATTTAAAGATAGTCATACGATAGGCTGGATTAAAGAAATTACTCAACCCAGAGACTGTCCTTTCTCTTACACGATCACCTCGTGAAACAGAAACTATTTCTACACCTTACTCTCACATAGTATACCAATCACCTCCGATCAGACAGGACTATAAACATCGATTACCTATCTGAAAAACATCTACGACATTAATGGTTGCTCGTCGCGGGACTGAACTCTAAAGTCTGAGTCTAGTAATTGACTAACGTCTGTTAAAATACATAGTCTAACTCTAGATATAGTGTGTTTGTGAGTTTGGCTTGTGAGTTAAGGAATAAAAATAATTACCCCCTAGACAACGATCTTAGTTACTGGTTGTTTGACCACACACACATATAGAACTGTTTTTCTTTCCACGGCATCATAGAGTTACGTGCAATTGTTCTGAGTATAATCTTTGACACTAAAGCAATCATACCCGTAAATACAATTATTATGCCTGATACATCCAAATCTTAACTAAAATCCTGAAATTGAGTGATATTAATTTCACAAATGTGTACAGTAATTATACTTCTTCTTCTTCTTCTTCCGTCCTTAGCCACCGACCGTCAAAGCAGTCAGTGGCCATTACGCCTAGTGGCGTCTTAGGGCAACAGCAGATAGGTTTTCTTTGCCATTGTTTCCCATCACGCCTATTGGCGTCTTTAGGGCAACGGCAAATCAATCCATTTGCTGTTGTTTCCGTAATCGAAGTGACTGGCAAACGGGTGATCAGCCCGTTGGTACAGTAATTATACATACCCTCTATAATCAATGTAAGCTCAGATTTAGACTTGATTTGGTGAAGCAATTCTGCACGGCATACAAATAGTAAAGTATTAGCCTTGACAGCTCTCTTCTTTTGTCTATCACTCTGGCCTGTGTTGTGTTAGTGTGCAGTTTTGAATGGAGCGCTGCCTCATTTTATAGGTAGAGCGCGGAAACATAAGGGAACGCCGTCGCTTGGTTCGTTTTGGTCTTCGAAGACTTCATCCTTCCGAGTGAAACTGTGAATTTTCCCTACAAAATTCTCCTTTGCACAACTAAACTCGTCTATCCATCACTTTCTCATATACCTCCTTTTGTTTCCCCGATTGGGAGCTTCCTTTCCATATAATTGAAATTGAAATTTGTAAGGGTATGTATTATTTAAGAATATTAAAATCTATCGACTTGATAGTTTTCTAAGTGTTGACTAGGTCAAACTTCAGTTTCCTCCATAACTACTTATTTCCTCTAATATTATTTTGAAATTCACATTCCTGGTTATATCCTCTGAAAAACCAACTAACTTCTAACACTTTTTAATAACCCCTGTGCCAACAGCAAATTAAATTCCGTCCAGAAGTTAAACCTTCTATATCGCCATATTAACTCGCCATTACAGACCCTTCGCCTGCGAACGAGAGAGGTGCTGGCTTTTGATTGGCTGATATCTTCGTCCTTCCCAGAAAAATTCCACGGACGGTCTACACACAGTGCGTAATGTTCCTGTCTTTTAATTCATCACAAAGAGTGTTTTACAATCTCACTACAATAGTGATAACTGGTACCGCACCCACATTCTGACTCGGCATATTTCTTCAGACCTATTGTGAGGCCAAAGCCCTTGCATGCTTGGGTGAAGCGATTCGTCAAACTCTAAAGCTACTGTTGGCTTTGAGTGACGACTGCAGCGTCATCAGCGAATAACAAATCTCTTATAGTGACCCTTCTGATTTTTGTTTTTGCCTTCAGCCTTGCGAGATTAAACAAACGGCCATCCGACCTCATATGAAGACATATTTCTTTAGCTGCATCTCTGAATACATATGTCAGGAGTAAGGCAAAGAAGATCCCGAAGAAGGTTGGAGCCAGAACGCAGCCTTGTTCAACGCCACTGCGTTTGTCAAAGGGCTGTGATGTTCTTCCAGCATATTGGACTGTTCCCTTCATGTCTTCATGAATCAATTTAGTGAGGCAGCCTATTTTCAGGAGGATTTTGAAGAGTCCATCCATACTAACCAGAGCAACTTATCTTATCTCTTATTAACGTAATATTATTTGTACCCCGTTTCTGCAGATGGTTTTACTTATTTCAGATACTGTGTTTTGCTCATGTATCAGTGCTTCCTCTTCTGTCTGCCTTGCAAGATCATCTAGAAATTTCCTTTTTTTGGACGTTTTACTACCTTTATCCAAGTGACTGTACTGTTCGCTATATATTTCTTTTAACCCGGGGGACTTTGCTTCTATTTCATTTTTTTTTTCCTTCATTTCCTTTCTCGATGCTAAAGTGTTTAATGATTTTAGTGTGGTCCAATCTTGTCTCTTCCTTTCCTGGAATCCCAAGCATGTTTCGCTGCTTTCCTTATATAATGTTGAAATGGTGGTGAATTTCTGGTTACTTCATCAGTCGTTGTATTTTCCTGGTTATTGGCAATTGATATCGTTTTTTTATTAACAGCCACAGAAGCTTTTCTGCTAAGGGGGTTGTTGCTGTCGTTTTTGACGGTTTCATAAGACGTAAATCTATTTAATATTTTTTGATGATCTAAGGTAGAGAACTGTATGTTAACTCTCTGGGACAGGTTGATTTGGGGTTATCTTCCCTTTGTTTTATTCATTGTGTTGACCTGTCTTAAGTCGGGGGTTAGCTTTTCTCAGATCTGTTATGTCTACGCATGCGCAATTTTTTTAGCGCGAACAGAGAGACTTCCGTCAGGGAATGATGATCTGGGTTCTGACCGGACTAAGATGTCCGTGGTTCTTCTCTGCATTATTTGGGGGGAAAGATAGTTTTCAGTGTGACTGTGATGTCAGTGATTCTCCCCAGAATTATTCTGTTCGTTAAGAATGACGACAGTTATTATTTGTGTATTTCTCGGATTCTGTCAAAGGTAAAAGAAACTTAATTATTATGCCTAAGTTGCAGAACATTTTGTGTCGATCTGTGAGTAGAGCTCACAGTTCTTTGAGATACAGAATCCATTATGTGTGCTCGATGTAGCCAACTAAGACTATTCGTCTAACTATTATACAGAAGCCCAGTGAAGAGAGATTGTTATGAAAACCGTATGTTAGCGGTATGTTTCGGCATGGATGATTATGCCTGCCTATGAAGAATAAACAGTTGTTCGCTTTATTATAGAGGCCCGATATTACGGCCGATATCTTTGAGCAGAAGAAGAAGTGTCTGGCGTGTGAAGCCAGATGAAGTCTTGACTTTCATTAAACAAGTTCATAGACTTTGATATTAAGTAACTGGAACCGCCTTTATCGTGCGGGATATTTGTTAAAGGACTACCTGACGCGTTTAGTCAGGGGCCCTGAGCTACTGTATGAACGAACGTAAATTGTCAAGCCAGCTCTACTAGCATCTTACACATGAGCTATGCAAGATTTATGATGCTAGATGTTTATAATCATTATCACACATGAAATGTCCATGATCCTTTGTGCTATTGACTGTGTCGTCTGTTAGCGTACTGTTGCCGTAATAAATGTTGAAGAAAAGTCATCGGTATTATCCACGTCTATGACTTCTACTTGTTGTGGAGTGAGTTTGGTGTGTAGATGAATAAGAGCCTATACGACTTCGTGTTCACGATGTGCTGTTTCCTACTCATACACCTTTACTCTCTACCACATCCTACTACGAGTACTACGCTCCTGAACAACATGTATGCTGTTTTATGTGTGAGTGTCTGCACTACACCCTGGTAGCGCCTCACTCTGCTGACCTAAATACACCGCAACACTGAACTGTCCAAACACGACTCGACCTTACCCACAAAACAGCATTTTTACAGGGGTCTTTCAGTTTAACAATGTCATACTTTTTCTGGTTAGTTACTGTTGTGGTCATTTTTTGACGGAGTTTCAAACGTCAATTTATTTGTCGTAATTTTTTTCACCCTGGTCAAAGTTGGGTAACTATGTCTTAACTTTGCTGTGTCAGGTTGATTAGGGGTTATCTCCCCTTTTGGTTCATTCATTGTGTTTGACCAGTATTGAGGGGTCAAAGGTACATAGTTCTGGACCATTGCCCATGCGCAGTTGGTGAGCGCGAGAGTTAGACTTCCGTCAGGTAGAGATGCGTACTGGCTTCTGTGGGACGTGAATGTCCGTTGTATTTTGGGGAAGGAAAATCTTCGAAGTGACTGCGTTGTCAGTTTTCCCCAGTGATTTACTGTACGTCAGGAATGACGACAGTGTTGTTTCTTGTGTTCTGAGGATTCGTTTCAAGGTAACACCGACTTTATCATTACTATGCATTCGGTTGCAGAACTTGTTAAAGGCTTACCTAGCCTGTGAGAATAGCTCACAGTTCCTATAATGCAGAACCTATATTTTGTGCTCGAGGTAGCCATTTAAGACTATTCGTCTTCATTTGATCAGAAGTCCAGTGACGAAGTTATATATGGTGGAAACCGCAGGTTGGCGGTATACTTATACAAACATTATAGCAGGGTTTATGCAACCTGCTTATGAAGAATACACAGCTGACGTCATATCGAGGATCTGTGTAATGGCCACTATTCTACCGCATGAAAAGATGTAACTGGCATGTTATGCCAAGTTGAACGACGGCCCTGGTAATAGGATTACATGTGTTAAGGGCTCGTCTTTTGTATGACGGAGTTATTAAGGTATCTGACGCGTTTAGTCAGGGTGTATTGTGTAACTATATATGAGCTTAAACGCATTCGCGACTACACACCCATGTCTCTCATCATCATCGTACAAGAAACATGTATGCTGTCAGCGTTAGTGACCTAGATCTTCACCGCACCATTACACTGTTCAGGTGACATTTGCATCAGGCATAAAAAAACCAACTAACAGTTACACTTGGTTCGGCAGTTCTGAGTTTTTTCTTCAGTCTTGCGGCTACTAAGTGGTGATCGCTTCCCATATTTGTACCTCTTCTTATTTTCATATCTTGTAATGAATGCATCCATCCACCATTGATCATAATGTGGTCTATCTGGTCTCTATTCCAGCCGTTTTGTGATTCCCATGTGAATTTGTGAATTTCATTGTGTGGAAAACGCATTCTTCCAAGTTGTTTGAGCAGCAGAAGCTTATTAGTTTAACCCCATTATCGTTTGCTGTTCCACTAATGCATTTCCCCGTTACTCTTTCAGTATGTGTATTGTGTGTTACAACTTTCGCATTGAGGTCGCCCATTACTATGATAAGATCATATCTAGATGTGGTTTCCATTTTCTTTTGTAGCTGTTGACATAATTCATCATTGACCTGTTCATCGCTGTCATTTGTTGGTGCATAGCATTGTGTTATTGTGGTGTTAGTGAAACTCCATCTCAATCTTGTTCTTGTCAATCTTTTGTTGATGGGTTTCCATTCCAGTAATGACCCTTCTATTCCTTTCTTTAGGATAATGGCTACGCCTTCGTTGTGATGTCCATCGTCTCTTCCAGAGTAAAGTGCTGTCTCTTCTGTTGCAGTTTATATTCTTCATGTCCCGGTCCATCTACTCTCACGTATTCCCAGGATATGTGATTTGTTCTTCATTTCTGTTGTGATCTGCTTCAGTTTTACTGCCTCATTCATAGTTCTAACGTTCCAGAATCCAGTACTAGTGTCGTGTTTTGCAATCATTGCATCATTATTCATGCCAATGACTTCCTTTCGGCTTTCACAACTCTTAGTCATTGAGCCTCAGACTTCAGATGTCCGTCCAGTATCAAACCTTTTTCATTTGTTGCTGTTTCCGTAAAGTGATTTTTTTCACATAAAAAGGGGTGTTGGCCCTGTGCTAAAACCTCATCCTGGAGGACCAGGGTGCCAGCTTTAGTCCGACCCGTAGCCGCGCAGATCTGTCCAACTTGGTAGAAACTGCCAGGAGTAAAACACCTGCTGGCATAGCACTGGGGATTGTCAGGGTACTCAAGCCGCCTCATCGTTTCAATGCATAGGCACCAGTAAATGCAGGATGTTTTCTTCACTTAAAGGCAAATATGTGAAAGAACAGTCGAATATGACAGTCGACTAATAACGCAATATTTATAGACCAGGAGAAGTCTTTGATAGAGTGAATACAATAAGCGTTGGTCAATATTGTAAGACTTCGGTATACAGGGGAGCTATTAGATAACGCGAAGCTTTTTAAAATACTTGTAAAAATGTAGTAAACTGATTGACTCATTATTGAATATGATTTGACCACAGTGTTCAACAAGTCTGTGTACTATCAACGCTACTGTTCAGAATGAATATGGACAAAATAACACCAGAAGATAACTTAACCGCATACCAAGAAAACGATGACTGTGAATCATTGATTTAGTTACATTTTGCAGATGATCAAAGTCGCATAGCCGTAATGTTCGAAAATGAAAACAAAAATTATACAGCCGTACAAACGCACTTTTTTCAAATTGAGGATGATGCAAAATGACGAAAATCACACCAAAGACATACATTATTAATCTCAGCAGATCAGTAGTCCTGCTTAACGTACATCTCAACAACATCAAGCATAAACAGGTCCCAGAGTTAAAATACACAGGAAGTATTTCCACAAAAGTTGGAACGCTTGACAGAGAAATTGAAAATTGAAACAGTGCGACATGCCAGTTATCATCACTGCTCACAAATCATAATATCATAAAAGAAAATAAACGGTAGCTGATAAATAGTACATTCTTACTAACTCTTTGCTAACAGTGTCGAACATAGTTTCTGACAAAAGCACAGAAGAGGGAAATGACACCTTGTGAGATAAGTTGCTTTTAAATAACCTTTAATGTTACCAGGAGACACTGACTATGAAACGATGACAATAGAAAAATTGTATAAACAACATCCTGCTTCAAGTGTGTAGAGAGACAAAAAATGTAATGGTCTGGCCATCACATGAGAATGGAACCCAGTCAATTACTACTGCCTGCTTACAACAGAAGATCTGGTTTCAGTGAACGGGGAAGACCAAGAGACAGATAGATAGACAAGATTATAGAAATCCTACAATACTTGACTCAAACACGCAAACTTCAGCTACCCACGCCGCTTCACGGCAAGAGTGGGCCTAAGAAGTAAGTATTAGCATAAAATCTACATTAAGATTTAATGAGACAGCGAGAAGTAGATACATTATGGACATATCATTGATGCAGAATTTATATACATATTTGATTCTACCAACTAAATTACATTTCCATGGATATCACCTTCAACTGTCAACATGGCCGCATTGCGTTTTTCATTAGGCACGCGATTCTTTATTTGTTTTTTACACTCTCTTCTTAGTATTTTTTTTTCAACTTTCATTTACTCAAAATACCAAAAACAATTATCAACAGGATGGCTTGAGCCTCTGCTAGACCGGATTGCAGCCAATGAGACCAATGTTGCATGTCCAGTCATTGACCAGATACATGACGACACACTGAAGTTTGTGTATTTGGATGCCAAACAAACATCTATTGGAGGTTTTAACTGGAATCTTATTTTTACCTGGCATTATATACCTGATTATGAGCGCAAGAGAAGGGCAAGTGACATAATGCCCATTAGGTAAGTGGTAAACATGCTCACAAATCAATAACAGATTCAGTTGTATTACATCTTGTGGCATTTTTCTGTAGCCATTTTTCTTTTCCCATTCAGCTCCCAGTGTCGCATAGGTCTTCAAACAGATTGAAAGTCATTTCCTGTGCTATCTCTTGTGGTTTTTCCCCTTGTTTTATTTATTTACTTATTTGTGGTCTTCTTTAAATATTATAGAGATATTTTTAAAAATTTGCAAGTCAAATTACTTCGAGTTTTTTTTTTTTTTTTTTTTTTATCGGTCTCTTTTTGGACTTCTTAACATGCATTTGAAGCTTGTAAGGAATGTTCATGCTTGAATATACTGTCCGAAGCGAAGTTGACTATATTTCTTCTGTTTTATTTATTAATTCATTTTTCCATTATCAGATCACCCACAATGGCAGGGGGACTTTTTGCCATCAGCAGAAGATATTTTGAACATCTGGGAACTTATGATCCCGGAATGGACTTTTGGGGTGGAGAAAATTTAGAACTGTCATTTAGAGTGAGTTCTTTGGCTTTTGTGAATCGTTACTTAGATTACATTACTAATTCATGTAAGCTGTCATTTTTTATTGACAATAAGTTGCATGTTTTTGTAAGTTGCCATTTATATTTAGAGTAAGTGACGTGTTAGAGTGAGTTGTTTAGATTTAAAGTAAGTATAACGCTTATGTGAGCTGTCATTTTGAGTAAGTGAAACATTTGTGTAAGATGTGATTTAAAGTTAGAATAAGTGGAATGTTTCTTTGAGTTGTCATTTAGAGTAAGTGTCGTGGTTGAGTTAAGGTTTTTAGAGTATTTGTCGAGTTAGACAATTTTAGTGAAATCGACAATGAGAGTGAACTGACAGAATTATAGACAAAATTCAGATAATGTGTAAAAATAGGGTGAACTTGAGACAAACCTGGAAGAGGATTCCTTAAAGCTATCTCTCTTTCCAAGCCCCAACACACTTATATAGTCTTAAAAACCACCCGCTCTCTCTCCTTTCTCACCGTCAAATAGAGACAATAGTTAGAGCTGCAATATTAAGTATGGATGAAGGGGTCGTGAACAGCGCGTTAATAAATGAGCAAAATTTATTAAAGGTTCTTGAAGGAAGAAAATATATGAATTAAGTATATCAGCACAACCACATAACAAATGCATCAATATTCACATCCAGTTAACAAGTATTCAATTAAACACCAACAAACAAACAATCCACCAACACAAAAACCCTCCTGTAGAACACCGACAAATAAATAAACAGAGTTCCTAATCCTTCCGCTTCTGTGGAACCTAATTCAACAACCCCAGTTAGTGTCTTTATATGTATATCCTCCTACGGATGATGATTACATTATAAATCCACTGTAGGAGCTATCCATGCGCCTTTGTTCACACACTAATAACAAGGTAGGCTGTAGATTACTCTGTCTATATTCCGCTGACCGTTAATACGTGCGGGGGTTTTGAATGACCAGAAACACACACACAAGACGAGGTCAATTTAGGACAAACGGTCCACTGTGCTATTATCCAGCGCGTGAAATAGGCCTGCGTACTAGATGATTAAATCCGGATTGGCTGGTTTGAACTTTATTTGTGACTGAGCGCTCAGTTTAAGCCCACAGTCTGGTGCTTTTAATTCTGCTGGAGATGCTGTGCTGATCGATATGCGGGAAGCCACTATGCTCTGACTTGCGATCAAGCGGCGAGTAGCAAACTACTACATCGCAATACCTTATCAGATTTCGCTTGCTGATTATTCGCTGCATGAGCTGAATTCCCGTTAGGGGCTTTATGAAGCGGGTTGCAATTACAGGTATTTCTGTGACAACTCGTGGTACTTGTTGCTGTGCTGGAACTGTGAGATCGAGGAGAATGTTTCATTCCCCGACTAGTATCCAACTGTAACCGTGGGGTACCGTGGAACTGAGACCAAAACAAACAACCTTTACATCAAGCAAACAATAAAATTACAATGACGTTATAATAAACAGTTATCCCCCACTATGGGATTTATAATTATTGATTTCATTGCTAGGATAGTCTCGGGATGTCTTTTTCGATATGAGTCGCCCTCCTTTACTTCCACTCTATTAATTATCAGCATGCGCTCGCATAGGCTAATATATCTTGTACATACATGTACCTGTCAGCAAATGCCCTGACAGCAAAATATACTCTAAGTCCTCTTCCAACTCAACATATGGGATATCTACCCCTGTAGTTCCAGCTGAGTGAATATGCGATTCATCTTACAACATTAAAAGAATTTACAGAAAATACAAGCACTAGACATTACATAATAAATGGTGTGCGCCCCTTGGGGTCGATACACAAAAAGGGAAAAGTAATAACCTCCCACAAATTGATTACATGAAAATGCAATGTTATTGCTATAATACTACGTTGCGACTTAAACATAGGATATAATTATATCCCTGGCCAGTGGCTGCTGTCTAGATCGCCGTGAAAGTTCTGTCTAACTACACAATAGGCCTATCCTAATTCCACCGTCAACCACGTGAAGGTTCTCTCACAAGTAATGAATGACTACCTCCTATAATCCAGTCATAATATCAAATACCCGGCACTAATCAGGTTAATGTGAATAAAGTACTCACCGAATTTCCCCAAAAGTAAAATCAGCATAAGCTTATTATTTAACCCATTATAAGCACTGAATAGACTATGAGCTCCTTCCCTGATTAAGTATCTATAGCTTAAGTTTACGATTTAACCCTTGATAAACACTAACAGACTAAGTACCAGTTAATTTGGGCGAAAAGCCGCGTTACGTTATCTCTGACTTAATTTACTAATGAGAAATCACTAAGAAATAATTCAAGTCACACTGCTATCAGTTATATATTAAAGCTGCTATAGAAATATTAAATCTAACATGTATTATACTGCAAATGTCAACATAACCTGAGATGCCGAGAATTAGGCAATATCAAAGTTGAGGATAATGCCCACAATGCCTCTCTCCTATGGCCATCTACGGGTTCCGGTAACAATGTACGAGTGTGCCTGACTGAGTAAACTATCTAGATTTATAGTCTAAAATCAGACGCCGACCCAAACATCTGTCATCGCTTGTTTCCACAGATGTTCGGCATATAACGTAATCATGAGTAAGATAAATGCTATTCTAGAGTCTACATCAAAAGACAACCGACACGAGAAAGTTCCCTAAATAAGACATAATATTATTCTAGAGCTAACTGCGGCGATCAAGGGCCACAACAAAAAGTTCCAGAACGAACGTGAGTTAGTCTCCCCTGCATCGGAGATGAAAAGCGGTTACCCAGATCTCAAGGGCTGCCTCGCGCCTTTGCTCAAACTACCAACTTTAGTAAGACAGCGGTTCGCTTCTTCAAAGAAACTATTTCTCGCTCGTGATCAAACGCTGTTACAAGCAAAAAGCTTTCCTCTAGTCAGACAAACACCAGATGCAGCTTAGGTAATATTATCGTAAGCTGACCACTACTGACCAAGAGGTGAATTTTATAATGAAGGCCAGAAACGAAATCAATCATGCGGGGTGGGGTCTGAGAGGGGAATAATGGGCTACGTAGGTAAAATCAGAAGGAAAAACAACTCGAAAGTGCAAAAAACCAGAAACATTAAAAGAGTAAGAAAAAAGGGACGTGTTGGGAAAATAAAATTATCAGTCAAACCGTGACGGTAAGTGAGATATTTGTGTGAAATGTCATTTAAAGTAGTGAAACAGCTATGTGAGTTGTCATTTAGATTAAGGGAAACATTTGTTTGATAAGTAAGTATATTTGTATGAGTTGTCATTTATATTTAGCTTAACATGTTTGTATGAGCTGTGTTACGAGATACCCTTGCACACAGGCGCATGCCCATTATTTTTGGAGATGCGGCTGTGTGTATTGACAAAGTAGCACGATAATAAACGTGTAGTTAACGCGCGCCATTTAATTCTTTTGTGAAGTACCACTGCATGACGTCATAATCGTCTGCCTTGGATACTGACGGTTTTCTTCTGGAGCTTTCGGATGGTGTTCTTCGACCAACCAAAGTGGTCGCATATGTGTCAGGCTCCTGGAAGTGTTTCATGATGATATGAAATTATAAAGTAAGTCCGCTCTATGAAGTGTTCGTCGATCTATAGCAGATCGACACTTATATTTTGATGCAGATGAGGAAGGCATTTCTTTCGTGTGAATTATAATATGAATTTTGTCGCCCGAATGAATGACGACGCATACATTTTGACGGCATGGGCCACGATAATGGATATCTGACATCCTGTTTATATAATTACTAATAAGACGGACAGAGATATTACTGCAGAATAGATGAATATTTAACTATGTATCTTTAAATAACATGGAGCTTGTGTATTGTGGGAAGTACCCAATACATGTTGTGAAACAGTACGGAGTCTTCGATCGCATTCTTACGTTACAGTTTGGATCATAGTGCTCTCGTATGGTGTACCGTGTGTGCATGTCTAATCAGCCATTTAAGAAAACCCATGCATTCGCATTCGCATTCAACAAACCATCCTTGAACATTCTATAAAACACACATGCACGACGGTGTAACAGTTGTCATTTATATTGAGCTTAACATGTTTGTATGAGTTGTCATTTATATTTAGCTTAGCATGATTGTATTAGCTGTCATTTATATTGAGTTTAACATGTTTGTATGAGCTGTCATTTATATTTAGCTTAACATGCTTGCTTGAGTATCTCTCCCTTATCCATACCCAGTGTACTCCCTATGGGTGCTCTTGAAGTTAATTTGTCAGATCTCTCATTACCGCGTACCCCTGCGCGACCAGGACAGCAGA
This sequence comes from Oreohelix idahoensis, assembly GCA_024509875.1. Taxonomy (NCBI): domain Eukaryota; kingdom Metazoa; phylum Mollusca; class Gastropoda; order Stylommatophora; family Oreohelicidae; genus Oreohelix; species Oreohelix idahoensis. The sequence goes on from JAMPIV010000085.1 coordinate 97,334, forward strand.
TCCACATCAATTTCTGAAGATTCGAAGCTTCTAAGTATGTTTTCCATTTATACCGTAGCCATACATTTTGAACCTTCCGACAGACATTAAACATTATGAAAATGTTACTTATTTTAGTCTTTTTTTTTAATTTACATTTTTATTTGAAACATTGTTTTGCAAAGAATGTATGCCATTTACAAATATTGAAGTTTAACGTGCCACCTCTTCATCATGCAGATATGGATGTGCGGAGGGACCCTGGAGATCATACCTTGCTCCCACGTAGGGCATATATTTCGAAAGTTTATACCTTATAAATGGAGGACGGATGGGAATGTTGTAAAAAAGAATACCATTCGTATGGCAGAAGTCTGGATGGATGAATATAAAAAATATTACTATGAGCGCATGCACTATGATTTGGTAAGTAAATCGCTAGTTATAACGAAATTAAAACAGGTAAGAAAAATCATTTCTTATTCTTTTCTCATAGGTCCTTCAGGAAAATTAAGGTCTATCACATATTCCCCGATTAGGATCTATAGGGCAACAGTTCATCACAGTTCATTCCCACGCAGTTTGTTTCCTACTGAAGCTCTAAACTAGGTCATAACCGTTCTCTTTTCCTTGAAGGGAAACTGAAACCAGAAAAACCAGACCACATGGTCTTTTATATTTGGACATGTTCCCAAATATAACCGACGGACATTGTGTCTGTTTGAACGGGGGAGCACGTAAGCAGAAGGAGCCAAAAAAAAATGCAAGACAGACATAAATATCCTTGATAAGAGGTCACGGCAGCTGCGTCATAAAATAAACGGAGAAAAGACAAAGGTTACGCGAATAGATATGACACATGATAGCTTAGCTAGGATAACATCCCTACAACATTAGATCTAACATTTTGCCAGCAGTGTAGACAAAGCTGGAAGACAGTGATATTAAAATCAGAATAAAATAAGGCAAGATTAGCCTTCACTGGATTGGAGAATATATGGAAATTAAAAGAAATCATGTCTAACACAAAAATACTAATCTTCAACTTCAAAAATGTCATGGCATCGTATGGCACTGGTCTAAAACATGGGAAACAACAAAAAGGGATACCAAGGAAGTTACACACTTTTAAAAATTGGTGCTGGAGCAGAATTGAAGTATTAATGTAGTTTTACAAGATTAATACTCTCAGAGCATCTCAACATTGGGAACTTTAACTGCCCATGGCTGTTCATTACCCTTCCACCGCTGTGGCCAAAATATATCCAACCAATGCACGCCAGGCCTTCCTGTTCTGAGCCCTTATTAATGGACTGCCCATGGCTGTTCATTACCCTTCCACCGCTGTGGCGAATAGATATCCAACCAATGCATGCCAGGCCTTCCTGTTCTGAGCTCTTATTAATGGCCTTTCCATGTCTAATTTACCCCTTTTTCAAACATGTACGGAAAGAATGGGACAATTAAAGATGAAGATGTATCAGCCATAAACACTAGACGTAGCTCCAGAACGTTACCTGTAGGCGATTTTAATTCTCATCGTTATGCCGGGGTGTGGGGGAATGCCATTGTTGACAATTCAGGAAAGTGCCTACTTGACTTATTAGAAAATAACAGCCTGCTAATACTGAACGCTATAACGGCAACTAGAATCATTCCACTTGCTGAAGAAGCAGATTCAGCAATAAATATACGCATGGCAACCAACAACCTAGCCAATGCAAATTGGGAAGTGTTACAAGACACTGTCAAAAATAAATATCAACAGTTATCGACAGAAAGCATGGAGCAGTAAAGAAGAGAAAACCCAGAAGAAAAAGCAACCGCAAAATGGGAATGCTTAAAAACAAGCATACAATCAGCAAATGCAAATTTACCTAAAAAGGAGTCTAAGAAAAATCAAATTTGGATGACAGATGACATCTTGAATAAAATGGCAGAAAGAAAGAAAGCAAAAAACACTCCAGAATATAAAACAATAGACAATGACATACGTACTATGTGTAGAGAAGCAAAAGAACGGTAAATAGAAACAAAATGCAAGGAAATAGAAGACTTGGAAGCAAAGCACATGACAAGAGATATGTATGAAGAAATAAAGAAATTATCAAATCGGTCGCGGTTTGCACAAGGAGGAAGCTGTATCAAGAACAAAAATGGTGTAATATTACTTGATGAGAAAGACATATCAAATAGTTGGGCAGAATACGTAAAAGAACTATTCGAGGACAACAGAGGTAAAAAACCATCACCAGAATCTAATGAAGGCCCACAAATTCTCAGATCAGAAGTAGAGAATGCCATTCATATGATACAAAAAGGAAAATCAGCAGGCATGGATAATATAAAAATTGAAATGATAGAAGCTCTGGAGAGCTTTGGTATAGATACAATCACAGATCTATGCAACGATATATACAATACAGGATATATACCACAAGACATGCAGACATCAGTTTTTATAACATTGTCCAAAAAACCAAATGCAACAGAATGTTCAGACTTCAGAACAATCAGCCTGATGAGTCATGCAATTAAGTTACTGCTCAAAATCATTAAGGAAAGAATAAAAAGTAAGGTAGACAGCGAAATCCAAGAAGAACAGTTTGGTTTTAGACGGAACAGTGGAACAAGAGAGGCAACATTTTGCCTAAGAATATTAGCAGAAAAATATACAGAGGTCCAAAAAAGTATGTATATGTGCTTCATTGACTATAAGAAGGCTTTTGACAGAGTCCATCATGAGAAAATAATTGAATGCTTCGAAGACATAGGTATTGATGGAAAAGATATAAGAATACTCAGTAACCTTTATTGGGAGCAAACTGCAACAGTAAGATCTGGAAGGAATTATTCACCATACATAGACATAAAAAGAGGTGTCAGACAAGGTTGTGTGCTGTCCCCCTGCCTATTTAATTTATACACCGAAAAAATTTTCAAACAGATACAGGAAATACCAGGACTGAACATCAGTGGAAGGTCAATAAACAACCTTAGATTTGCAGATGATACCGTGTTGTTAGCTGAAAGCGAACAGGAGTTACAAGAACTAGTGAAGCAAGTGAACAGCATAAGTCATGAATATGGACTCGACATTAATATTGAGAAAACAAAAACTTTGATAATTAGCAAAACAGACGATAAACCCACATTAAAGATAAGCGTAAATGGGAAAATCCTGGAACAAGTCAAGAGCTACATATATCTTGGTCATATAATAACAGAAGATGGCAGATGTGAAACAGAAATCAAGAAGAGAATAGGAATGGCCACAGCTACTTTCAACAACATGAAACATATACTGACATCTAAACAGTTATCTCACAAATTAAAACTGAGAATCATAAAGTGTTATACGAGGTGCGTTCAAATGAAACCCGTCCCAGTGGCTTTATAACAAATATATGTAAGGTACATCAGCAGGAGTAGTAGAATTAAATACAGCAATTGTTATTAAGCAAGTACTCACTGGGGTCCTTTAAAAATAGTCACCATAGGCATTCAGACACGCATCCCACTGCTTGGTTAGACGGCGGATGCCGTCCGAGAAAATTGACTTTGGTTGCTTATTGAACCATTTGTTCACCGAGGCCCTGACGTCTGCATCGGAGTCGAATTGTTGTCCCTTTAGAGATTTTTTTAAGGGTCCGAACAAATGAAAGTCACATAGTGACAGATCGGGGCTGTAGGCTGGGTGTGGCAGAACTTCCCACCTTTTCCTTGCTAACGCTTCCTGCACAATGTTCGCAACATGTGGGCGAGCATTGTCGTGCAACAGAATCACACCACGCGAAAGCATGCCGGGTCGTTTATTCTTGATGGCTGTATGCAGGTTGTCTAGTGTGTCTTTGTAGCGGATGGCATTGATGTTCACGCCAGACTCTTTAAAGTCTACCAATAGAAGCCCTTCATTGTCAAAAAATGCGGTCAGCATAACCTTACCGGCGAAAATCTGTGACTTGAATTTTTTGGACGGATTCCTTATCACACCGGCCATTATTTTAACGGTCTGCAGCACAACCAATGAATACTAGGAGAATGAACACTTACACACTTGTACATTCGTATGTGCTTATTACGTCAGGTGTGACGTCATCATGCTCCTCCTACGAATGTTCACTTGGCGCAGCACTATCGGGTTTCATTTGAACACGCCTCGTATATGTCACCGTTCACTTTGCTAGGAGCATTATAAAATGCTCAAGCAGGAATTATAAGCGGTGATTTGGTTTTGGTTAAGAGGGAAGGTGTGAAAAAATGGTTTGAGAAATGGGGGTGGATTTGGATGGAGACTGTTTGTCTTGCTGGGAGGGAAATGGGATGAGTGAAGTCATGCTTTGATCAAAGGGAGAGGACTCTAATTATTAAAGTCAGGGGAGGAAAGTGCTTAATTACACATACGTAGATTTGGTGAGTTGGTAATTATGGTTTAGAAAATGTACATATAAGAATTGTATAGCAAGCTTTAGAGAAGACAATATAAGGTTAAGTCAAATATGCAAAGGGAGACAATGGGTAATTACCTCCCTTATATGATTAAGTGAGTTGAGAGGAAAAAAAATATGCACGTGAAAAGTTTACCAGGACAACGGATGACACTTCACTGAGTTGTTTACACAGCGGATAAGCGTGAACATATTTCAGCTGAGCGAAGAATAGGAGGAACCAATGAATTTACAGTAAACAAGGACAGATCAGCTGATAATGATTTTATAGAGGAGAAGGCATTTAGACGCGCTGTGGAGCGGTCGCATTTTCGGAGGAGCAGTCCTAGTTAAGGACGTAGTGTGGCAGGAATGTGTATTCTGCCAGGCTCAAGTTTAATTTCTGTGGGAAACAGAATGAATACTTCTGAAGAATCCTATAGACCTAGTTAGAGTAGTAGAATCTATTCACATATGAAAGACAGAACGGTGTTTAAAATATAGGTTTAGAGATAAGAGGTGATAGTAAAATTAATAATATGTGTCCCAGTGATCCCTTTATATGTCTTGGGACTGGTCACGATACCAATTAATAATATGTCGCAGTGTTGGTTTATGAAGTGAGGACTGGTCACGACATCAATTAATAATATGTGACAGTGTCGGTGTGTTGATTCTTCTTTTAAAGTAAACTAGGTGACTGGGGCAGGCCTAGTTGTCTACCTTCTATTTGTCAATTTGGTCCATTGACCTATCTTCCAAGTAAGAGTATATCTTAATACTGGCCCTCACCGCCAGAGTTATTAATTCCTGGATGATATCTTCTCAAACTTCCAACCTAAACTCGTTCCATCCCTTCTTATGATGTTACTTAAAATATGCACGTTATGCATATAGCAGTTATCCCCTTATGCCTGTTATCTTGTTTACTCAAGCACTCAACAACCTTTTAGAGAGCTAACCCAACTTGAGAAGTGTTCCATCAAAACAAGTGATTTATTTACATCAAAAATTCCATCATAACAGGAGGCATGTGGTACAAATTCCAGGTACAAACATTTCCTAACTGCCTCTTGTATGTCCCATTCCTTCTGGGCACACTCACATACCTATATATATATATAGTTATAGCTCTCTGCCTGAGAACATATTCCGGTATGGTTTATACATATTTTCTTCCCTTAAGGCTTTTCTATTTATTCTGGCTTCTCCCAAGCCTTTCATCAACTCTTTCCTGAGTTGGTTTCTTTTGTTTACTAATCCTGTCAATTTTGACTCAATTTAATCAAATACCATCATCTAAAAATTCATATATGCAAATCAATACATTGGGTACACCTGTTGCGATATCCTCATACTTATACCTGCTAGAGAGCGCATGTTTCATCCTGTAAATACAATCAGCCTTCAATTGCTTACTCATCTTACTTGTAGCAGTCGATGTTGCAAAGTTCATTATACAATAGCCCAACACGGCTATTAAGTCCCTGTTCTTCTGTAAAATCTCCTCAGCTGCCTACTTAGTCTCAGTTTATTCACCTCATAGTCAATTTTATAACTTCAGCTTCGTTTCTCATTATTCTGCTCTCACCTAGTTGTAAGCGTCGTTAACCTTGTAATACTTTGTTTCAACTTCTGAAATCATTCTATTCAATGTCTATCAAAAGTTATGAGTCAAAGGACATACTTACTCTGGTTGCACAGAATCCTCACAACACTCATATTTCTTACTATCACCTCTTATCTCTAAACCTATATTTTAAACACCGTTCTGTCTTTCATATGTGAATAGATTCTACTACTCTAACTAGGTCTATAGGATTCTTCAGAAGTATTCATTCTGTTTCCCACAGAAATTAAACTTGAGCCTGGCAGAATACACATTCCTGCCACACTACGTCCTTAACTAGGACTGCTCCTCCGAAAATGCGACCGCTCCACAGCGCGTCTAAATGCCTTCTCCTCTATAAAATCATTATCAGCTGATCTGTCCTTGTTTACTGTAAATTCATTGGTTCCTCCTATTCTTCGCTCAGCTGAAATATGTTCACGCTTATCCGCTGTGTAAACAACTCAGTGAAGTGTCATCCGTTGTCCTGGTAAACTTTTCACGTGCATATTTTTTTCCTCTCAACTCAATCATATAAGGGAGGTAATTACCCATTGTCTCCCTTTGCATATTTGACTTAACCTTATATTGTCTTCTCTAAAGCTTGCTATACAATTCTCATATGTACATTTTCTAAACCATAATTACCAACTCACCAAATCTACTTATGTGTAATTAAGCACTTTCCTCCCCTGACTTTAATAATTAGAGTCCTCTCCCTTTGATCAAAGCATGACTTCACTCATCCCATTTCCCTCCCAGCAAGACAAACAGTCTCCATCCAAATCCACCCCCATTTCTCAAACCATTTTTTCACACCTTCCCTCTTAACCAAAACCAAATCACCGCTTATAATTCCTGCTTGAGCATTTGCTCCTAGCAAAGTGAACGGTGACATACAACCCGGGGCCATACAAATGTATCCCATAGGGAGACATTTGTGTTCCATCATCTAGCAATCCCATTCTATTCTTTAACATACCATTATCACCGCGCCTGTATACATATTCAAAGTCTACATGTTAAAAAATTTCCCCCAAAAAATATTTTGAAGCAAAATGTAACGCTACCTCATTGCTGAACCTTAGCTTGAGGCATACCATCAATACTCAAAAAAAAAAATAAATCATGGCTCTGCACTTATTATCTATATATATATATATATATATATATATACATGTTCCTATTTTTCGACATGGTCACTGCCTCTGGACACAGAGGTTTGTCAGTACCTTTATATGTCTTGAAATATCTGCTGTTAATGTAATTTATCCATTATACTAGACAGATAAGCAGAAATAACTAATTAGTGGTGCATCAGTAAATATCCTAATGTAATAGTGAAAGATGTCACTATGTCAGAGTTGATGTGCCCGACTGATTCTAGTCTTGGATGCATCAGTCAAATCCTTCACTCTGTCTAAACCTATATATACATGCACTAGTATCTTCATATGTATTGGGGCGATAGTGAAAGATACATGTCAGTATGTCAGAGTTGATGTGCCCGACTGATTCTAGTCTTGGATGCATCAGTCAAATCCTTAACTCTGTCTAAACCTATATATACATGCAGTAGTACGTCATGGTTAACAAAATATCTAACCTTAGGATGTAAAAGTAATATAGTCATGACCCTATAACTGTCATTACCATCATCTCTTAAGTAAGCAGTACCCATAATACCAATACTGCAACCAAGTTGTTTTTTCTTCTGTTATCTCTGTACAACCAGTGCAGTAAAAAGTGGGGACGTTCATCCTCAGTGCAATATTTGCCTATGTCCATGAGTAAGTGAGATAAGGAGATTGGGAGATAGTAGCAGGAAGCTATGAGAGTACAGGCATAGCATATATAATATAAACAATATGGCGGCTGCAACTTAGTCTTGAGAAGCCTAAGTATAATTGGTCTATACCGCACATACGAGAGGACTGAGTACACCTGACTAATAGGTTACTGCAGTAGAGGAGAAGAGTAATGGAGATGTAAGACGTACAATTGAGACCGCGGTAGTACGGCGAGAAAATTTTTGTGAAAAGTCGTGGTGACGACGGAAATAGTAAGTCGGGGTGACGACGGCAGAAATACTAGAAACTTAGATTTTTTAATGAAACAGCGGAAGACAGCAACTATGGGATGAAATAAAGCGACAACTACGACTATCAGCTACAAGTTAATCCTAACTTATATGATCAAGTTGGGACATGGAAGATAATAGACTTTTACAATCAGCAAGAAGAAACAGTACAGCGGATTCCAAGCCTTACAGACGAAATACAGAAGCGAGAATCACTTGAGAAGTCTAGCCACACTATACGAAGACAACACATCAATGTTCGCAATGTTAATCACATGGTCACAACCATCATCCACTATCCCTTCGTCAGCCCTAACATATTCCCTGTGACACCTGTCACAACCCCAGTGATCATGTGAAGCGAACAGGTGATGACAGAAGACGATCACATACAGCTTCAGAAGAATCAGCCGAATTGGAATTTTACAGAAGAACATGGTAGTCAGGGACTACAACCGTCAACTTCCAGTCAACACCAGTCTACACATTCTACTTGGGATAGTGAAGATGACAGACCTTTGAAATCAGCAACGAGAAACATAGCCCCCCACGGTAGCAACTTTACAGAAGAACATGGTAGTCAGGGACTACAACCGTCAACTCCCAGTCAACACCAGTCTACACATTCTACTTGGGATAGCGAAGATGACAGACCTTTGAAATCAGCAACGAGAAACATAGCCCCCCACGGTAGCAACTTTACAGAAGAACATGGTAGTCAGGGACTACAACCGTCAACCTCCAGTCGACACCAGCCTACATACTCTAGCTCGGATAGCGATGACGAACAGTCTTTACAAGTGACGAAAAGTAACATTACTCACCATACCCAGAGTCTTACAGCAAAGCACATAAATAGCAACAAGAATGTCATTAATACGCCTTCAGCACAGGTGGAATCTGAACTTGATGTAACAGAACAAGAAGACAGCGACATAGAGTGTATGGATGATACAACCACCACCGAAATACGCATAGCTACCAAACGCCCTTACCAACCTTCGTCACTAGACTCACCACCAAGAGCGAAATTGCTACGATTACCGCAAGAACATCTACGAACAAGATTCAAAAGAAATCATCGCCAAGTACATAAACCTTCACTAGGTTTCCAACAAAATATAAATATTCGTTCGCCCCCCACCTCCTGCAGAGCGACTATAAACACGACAGCGCAATGCATATCAGCTTCGTCACAGTATGACAGTCGCCTCTCCAGCAGAGAGATTACACTGTTGGAACTCGCAAAACAAATCTCCAACTTAGTGTAGTCGTCATAAAGCACTAACCCAGCTATAGTGTTTAATTCGGTACTCTAACCAACATAGTACCTAAAGTTAAGTTAATTAATTGAGTCACACTGTGTTTAGCTTAAGTTGATATTCATATACTGGAGCACGCTTAGACACTTACAGTACTCACTAACTTCTTTAAAGAGAGTCGAGTTGACAAACTAGATTACACATAGTCTTAAGAGTGTGACAAAGTAGATCAAACATATAGCCTTAAGAATGTGACAAAGTGAATTAAAAACATAGTCTTAAGAATGTGACAAAGTACAGTGAATACATAGAAGTTCATCATTGTGACACAGTAGAGTACACACATATAATCTTATGAATGTGACAAACTAGAATAACTACATATAGTTTTAGGAAACTTAACAGTGTTCTTCCCAAGGTACAAGATGCAGCATACTTGATGATCAACACTGACATTGGTTAAAATATGTATAGTACATTAAATGCATGCTAATTATTATAATGTACCTATTTCAGGCATAAAAGTATTCAGGAACAGAGAAAAAAAAAAGAGAAAAGAGAAAAGAAAAGAAGAAGGGAAGTGATCCAGACTCAGTCAAGTGGAGTCTTACTCATGGACATAGGCAAATATTGCACTGAGGATGAACGTCCCCACTTTTTACTGCACTGGTTGTACAGAGATAACAGAAGAAAAAACAACTTGGTTGCAGTATTGGTATTATGGGTACTGCTTACTTAAGAGATGATGGTAATGACAGTTATAGGGTCATGACTATATTACTTTTACATCCTAAGGTTAGATATTTTGTTAACCCTGACGTACTACTGCATGTATATATAGGTTTAGACAGAGTTAAGGATTTGACTGATGCATCCAAGACTAGAATCAGTCGGGCACATCAACTCTGACATAGTGACATGTATCTTTCACTATCGCCCCAATACATATGAAGATACTAGTGCATGTATATATAGGTTTAGACAGAGTGAAGGATTTGACTGATGCATCCAAGACTAGAATCAGTCGGGCACATCAACTCTGACATAGTGACATCTTTCACTATTACATTAGGATATTTACTGATGCACCACTAATTAGTTATTTCTGCTTATCTGTCTAGTATAATGGATAAATTACATTAACAGCAGATATTTCAAGACATATAAAGGTACTGACAAACCTCTGTGTCCAGAGGCAGTGACCATGTCGAAAAATAGGAACATGTATATATATATATATATATATAGATAATAAGTGCAGAGCCATGATTTATTTTTTTTGTTGAGTATTGATGGTATGCCTCAAGCTAAGGTTCAGCAATGAGGTAGCGTTACATTTTGCTTCAAAATATTTTTTGGGGGAAATTTTTTAACATGTAGACTTTGAATATGTATACAGGCGCGGTGATAATGGTATGTTAAAGAATAGAATGGGATTGCTAGATGATGGAACACAAATGTCTCCCTATGGGATACATTTGTATGGCCCCGGGTTGTATGTCACCGTTCACTTTGCTAGGAGCATTATAAAATGCTCAAGCAGGAATTATAAGCGGTGATTTGGTTTTGGTTAAGAGGGAAGGTGTGAAAAAATGGTTTGAGAAATGGGGGTGGATTTGGATGGAGACTGTTTGTCTTGCTGGGAGGGAAATGGGATGAGTGAAGTCATGCTTTGATCAAAGGGAGAGGACTCTAATTATTAAAGTCAGGGGAGGAAAGTGCTTAATTACACATAAGTAGATTTGGTGAGTTGGTAATTATGGTTTAGAAAATGTACATATAAGAATTGTATAGCAAGCTTTAGAGAAGACAATATAAGGTTAAGTCAAATATGCAAAGGGAGACAATGGGTAATTACCTCCCTTATATGATTAAGTGAGTTGAGAGGAAAAAAAATATGCACGTGAAAAGTTTACCAGGACAACGGATGACACTTCACTGAGTTGTTTACACAGCGGATAAGCGTGAACATATTTCAGCTGAGCGAAGAATAGGATGAACCAATGAATTTACAGTAAACAAGGACAGATCAGCTGATAATGATTTTATAGAGGAGAAGGCATTTAGACGCGCTGTGGAGCGGTCGCATTTTCGGAGGAGCAGTCCTAGTTAAGGACGTAGTGTGGCAGGAATGTGTATTCTGCCAGGCTCAAGTTTAATTTCTGTGGGAAACAGAATGAATACTTCTCAAGAATCCTATAGACCTAGTTAGAGTAGTAGAATCTATTCACATATGAAAGACAGAACGGTGTTTAAAATATAGGTTTAGAGATAAGAGGTGATAGTAAGAAATATGAGTGTTGTGAGGATTCTGTGCAACCAGAGTAAGTAGGTCCTTTGACTCATAACTTTTGATAGACATTGAATAGAATGATTTCAGAAGTTGAAACAAAGTATTACAAGGTTAACGACGCTTACAACTAGGTGAGAGCAGAATAATGAGAAACGAAGCTGAAGCTATAAAATTGACTATGAGGTGAATAAACTGAGACTAAGTAGGCAGCTGAGGAGATTTTACAGAAGAACAGGGACTTAATAGCCGTGTTGGGCTATTGTATAATGAACTTTGCAACATCGACTGCTACAAGTAAGATGAGTAAGCAATTGAAGGCTGATTGTATTTACAGGATGAAACATGCGCTCTCTAGCAGGTATAAGTATGAGGATATCGCAACAGGTGTACCCAATGTATTGATTTGCATATATGAATTTTTAGATGATGGTATTTGATTAAATTGAGTCAAAATTGACAGGATTAGTAGACAAAAGAAACCAACTCAGGAAAGAGTTGATGAAAGGCTTGGGAGAAGCCAGAATAAATAGAAAGCCTTAAGGGAAGAAAATATGTATAAACCATACCTGAATATGTTCTCAGGCAGAGAGCTATACTATATATATATATATATATATATATAGGTATGTGAGTGTGCCCAGAAGGAATGGGACATACAAGAGGCAGTTAGGAAATGTTTGTACCTGGAATTTGTACCACATGCCTCCTGTTATGATGGAATTTTTGATGTAAATAAATCACTTGTTTTGATGGAACACTTCTCAAGTTGGGTTAGCTCTCTAAAAGGTTGTTGAGTGCTTGAGTAAACAAGATAACAGGCATAAGGGGATAACTGCTATACGAAGCTGTCACTTAAGTAACATCATAAGAAGGGATTGAACGAGTTTAGGTTGGAAGTTTGAGAAGATATCATCCAGGAATTAATAACTCTGGCGGTGAGGGCCAGTATTAAGATACACTCTTACTTGGAAGATAGGTCAATGGACCAAATTGACAAATAGAAGGTAGACAACTAGGCCTGCCCCAGTCACCTAGTTTACTTTAAAAGAAGAATCAACACACCGACACTGTCACATATTAATTGATGTCGTGACCAGTCCTCACTTCATAAACCAACACTGCGACATATTATTAATTGGTATCGTGACCAGTCCCAAGACATATAAAGGGACCACTGGGACACATATATTCTGTATTTCTGTATGGTGCAGAAACATGGACGATGAATAAACATTTCGAAGAAAGAATTGAGGCTCTTGAAATGTGGATATATAGAAGAATGGGGCGTATCTCATGGAAAGAGATGAAAACATACAAGGAGGTCCTAGAAAATCTAGATATGAAAAGAGAACTAATGAGGGAGGTCAAAGTTCGGCAGCTAAAATACTTTGGCCACATAAAAAGGCATAACACCTTGCAGAAGACCATAACAGAAGGGAGAGTTGAAGGCAAACGTGCAAGGGGAAGACAGCGCTATAAGTGGGAAGATAACATCAAGAGATGGACAGGAAAGAGTCTATCAGAGTGCACCACCAAGACAAGAGACAGAAGACGTTGGAGATCCATTACAGCCAACCTTCGTTGTGGAGATGGCAACTGATGATGATGACAAGACACTAACTCAGACTGCTCATTATAATGACAATGCATGAAAATGTTGTTCCGAACCAAGGACCGGAAGAATCAACTTTCAACTATGAAAAAGCAAACCCGACTCCTTGCTACAACTCTTAAGTTTCAAACGCACCGCTTTGTCCTTTGGTAAAGTGTAACTTTTTATGGTGGTCGAGCGCAGTCGCCCATCCCTAGTGGGTTTTATTACCTACGAGCCGTCGCCGATCTCCAAGTGTGACTTGTTTACATGCCCCCTGGGTTTAATTGCCAGTGAAATACATCGTTCCGCTGGAAACTGCATTTGTTGGAGTGAGTTTGGTTGCCAGGAATACGCGCTTGCCGACCACCATTTTTAGTACCGAGTCACATGGTAATTGTTGAAGGAATGTGTAGTTAATGAAAAGAAATGAATAGTTCATAATTTCTTGCCTTTTTTTTCAAATACTATATGTTAAATCAACGCAATGTCACGCTCACAATATTCACAATCTAAAAAGGAACACACCAATATACAATCATTGAAGTAACATTTCCAAAGCGTGTGTTAAAATTCGAAATGTGAGACACAATCCATATACGTCTGCTCAGCTCGGCTTTCAGAGAGAGAGAAAGGATGCACACGAAGCAACTCAGAGAAAGCCGAAAGGAGTCTGGGTTGCCGACTAACCTTTTTTCGTCTAGGAAAATCTCCAGGATTGGGGCCTGGAATGTTTGCACTCTATATGACCAAGGGAAAACTGAACAGGCAGCAGCAGAAATCACAAATTACAGGATTAATATCCTGGGTCTCTGCGAGACACGGTGGAAGAGCATAGAGAGGAGGAAATTGATCACATGAGAAGTGGTGTTGTCCTCAGAACATGAGGAGGAAAGAGACCACCACAGTGAAAGAGAGCTCTAATGCTGTCTAGGGAAGCATAGGGGGCACTTATAGAATGGGAAGCGATGGGATCCCGAATTATAACAGCAATGTTTAAATCTGTCAAAAAGAAAATAAATATAAACATCTTCCAGTGTTATGCACCAACAAATGATAAAGAAGACTCTGAGAAAGAAGAATTTTACACCAGACTATAAAATGTCTTGGACAAAAAGAAAAGAATGGACATCACTATTTTCACGTGGGACCTAAATGCGAAAATAGGAACAGACAACACCGGCTTTGAAGAAATCATGAGAAAGCATGGGTTAGGTATGATGAACAAGAATGGAGAACTAATAGCTAACTTCTGTGCTTCAAATCAACTAGCTAAAGGATGAAGCATATTTCCATACAAAAGAATACATAAAACAACATGGATATCACCAGACCACAGAACTCAAAATCAGATTGATCACATTTGAGTAAGTAAGAAGATTAGGTCATCATTGCATGATGTAAAAGTATGTAAAGGAGCAGGTGTGGTATCAGATCACCATCTTCTGTTGGCTAAAACAAAATTAAAACTCAAGAAATTTACAATAGTATATAGCTATAGTCAACAGTATAATGTGGGATATCTACGAAATTAGGAAATAAGAGAAGAAATTTCAATCACAGTATCCAACAAATACCAAGAACAGCTGGAAGATGAAGCAAATACGGAAGACCACTGGCAACAAGTAAAAAATATATGGAATGAGACGTGTGAAGAAGTACTGAGAAAAAGAGAGCATCCGCGCGGTGACAGAATGGGGCGACCCATCTCGATCTCTGTTTCACTACGGCATAATCAGTTACATTTTTGTACTGACTTTTATTGCGTGCTTTCAATTGTTGCAGTTTTTTTCTTTCTTTCTCTGCTATGTGTCGCAGATATTCGGTATTTCATTCTTACACTCCTCTCAGCGATAGTCGTCATGTCTGTGTGTTTACCTGTCTATCCCTGCGGATAGAATAGGCGGTGATGCAAGATTGCCCAACAGAAATCCTATTGTACCACAAGGGTGCGACTGTTTTTGCCCGTAAATGGTCAAACGAGTTTACTTAGCGCTGATATGGCTCGTGTGATCGACTAATTATTGTCGTAATAAGACACAGCACAGATGGTCAAACAGGAGTTTGTGTTTGCATAAGGAGCGCCGATCAAGTATCGACCTGGTGGGGATGACAGACACACCTAAGCGGAAATGTTGTAATATTTCCGGGTAGATGTAAGAAGTTATGTGTAATCACTGACGATAATATTTGAATATATATATATATATATATATATATATATATATATATATATATATATATATATATATATATATATATATATATATATATATATATATATATATATATATATATATAAAACGTGACCTTTACATTACGTTCAAAAATTTTCACTGATGCGGGGGCAGGATAGGAATATAACTTGACCTTTTCGCAGTTTTAATACACTGTGTGCAGATCGCTTACCTAGAAGACTGCAACCAGACTTGCCAGAAGTTAGAATTCAGAAATTCGATTTTATCAGGCCGGTCCTTTCATTGAGAATATTGACGGACTTACAAAAACAGCATTTGAAATCTCTATCAATTTAATAAGGAAAGCCGCTGTCTGAGGAAACTGAAGGAAACACATGGCGTCAGAGAGAGAATTAAAGTTAAAAATTAACGACCCCAAGTACACGTAAAATAAGGCATCTGTTATTCCTCTGAGCAAAAACTGTCTGTGAGCCAGGATTGGCGTAAGTTGTGATTTTACATTCTATATTTCATTATTAACATGTGAACTCACACACACACACACACACACACACACACACACATATATATATATATATATATATATATATATATATATATTGCCATGTGAAATTAATATGTGAAAACAGCTAGTGGATGTCCAAGTCATTTGAGGCTGGCAACCTCATCATATAGAATGATGATTTCATGAACCACCACTGCCAAGGGCTGGCGATTGCTTTAATGCTAGTTTCTTAAAGAGAACTAAACGCATAAAGAGTCCTAGGTTCCAAATTGAGCAGGGAGGGAAAGATGAAAGAAATGATGTACATTCTAATTATAATACTTACAGTTTCAAACCAGTGTAAATGTCGATGTTAACAAATGCACTTTAAAATTAATGGAAGTTTCAAACTTATCAAATCAGTGTAAACATAAATTAAAACATATTAAATTTATATTGTGAACACTTTTCAATCAGTGGAAATGTAAATGTAAACATATTCTATCTGTACTATTAACCTTTTAATTTAAATGTAATGTGAAGCTAAAGCTATTCAATTTAAATGTAAAGAAAGTTTTATCCCGAGGAATTTAATTTAATTCTCATTAAGGGTAAATTCTGAGTTAAATGGGAAGGTGGAATAGAGGAGGGGGGCACATAACTATGTGTCGGAAAACGTAATACTCAGGAGAGCGTTTCGTTTCTATTCTTCATCAAAGTTATTAGTGGAACCAGCAGAAAATACTATCTCGGGAACAAGAAGAGACATGTGGCCTACGCTTTAAGACGTGGGATCAACTTTCATAGACTCTCCCTGATATTTCTGGGAAACGAGCTACACCCGACAACCTTGACCAGCGACGAACGTGACCTTCCGTGCGACAACCCCGCCTAGCTATGCAAGCGAATCACACTATGCAAGCGAATCACACGGGGTTGTCGCACGGAAGGTCCTGGGTTCGAGTCCTGGGAAGGCCACTCACGTCTGTTGTTTTTCTGTTGTCTAGTGTTCTACTTCTTTGTTTCTTACGAGTGCCTGAAAACATACCTGTATGTTTATCTAATATTTATTTACTGTTTACAGGCCTCGGGTTTCCCTTCCTTATGTGTTATAAATATTTTTCGCAAGCACCCGTTTATAAAAGTCTGTAGTTTTTTGGTTGTTGTTTTTGTTGCTCTCCATTTCTCAGAGCCATACAATAGGATTGACTTGACATTTGAGTTGAAGATTCTTATTTTCGTGTTAGACCTGATTTCTCTTGTTCTCCATATGTTTCCCAATGCAATGAAAGCTCCTCTTGCTTTTTGTATTCTTATTTTGATATCACTGTCTGTCACTCCAACTTTGTCTATATTACTGCCAAGATATGTGTACGAATCTACATCTTTTAGTGGTGTTTCTTCAATTTCAACCTTGTTCTCATTTCTTGCATTTATTCTCATAATCTTTGTCTTTTCCCTGTGTATTTTCAGGCCCACTTGTTGTGACCTCTCATCGAGAATTTTCATTTTATCTTGCATCTGATTATGGTTATGGGACAGAAGATCCAAGTCAAAATCCAGATCATTAAGCTGTTTAGTCAGATTCCACTGGATTCCATTTCTGTTGTGTGATGTCGATGTTTTCATAACCCAATCTATTGATAGTATGAAAAGAAATGGAGACAAGAGGCATCCCTGTCTCACTCCCGTTCTAATCCTAAACGGTTCTGTAAGTTGTCCTTCATGAAGAACTCTGCATGTCATGTCTTCATAATAATAATAATAGCCCCTTCAGTCATAACTGACTATGGGAATGCGCCCCTGAGGTGACAGCCCTCAGCTGCTTATTCTCCTGGTGCTCCTTTCTACGTTTTCTCCCCTCCTCTGCTTGTTGTGTGAGCCTCTCTTCGCCCAATCTGAGGTGGCGCCGTAAATAGCATCGCCACTTAGTGCGATCGGCAGCTTCATCCTCCCATGTTGATGGATCCATGTCCAGTGCCCTCATATCTCTCTTGCACACATCTTTGAACCTCAGCTGTGGTCGCCCAACTGTTCTCTTGCCATCTGCTAATTGTCCGTAGAAGATATTTTTTGGGATGCGACCATCTTCCATGCGGCGAACATGGCCAAGCCAGCGAAGTCTGCGCTGTCTAAGCAGTGTATACATACTTTGAAGGCCAGCACGTGACAAGACCTCGACATTTGTCACTTTATCTTTCCACGAGATGCCGAAGATGTGGCATAGGCACCGTAAATGGAAGGTATTGAGCCTTCTTTCTTGCTTAGCATAGATCGTCCAGGTCTCGCTGCCATATAGGAGTGTGCTTGTGACGCAGGCATTATATACCGCAGCTTTGGTCTTCATTGAGAGTTTAGAGTTTCCCCAAACACGCGATGTGAGGCGGGCAAATGTAGCTGCAGCTTTGCCAATGCGGCTGTCTATTTCTGTATCCAGTGAGAGTTTGTCATTGATGGTAGACCCTAGGTATGTGAAGTGGTGCACCACTGCCAATTCATAGTTATCGATAGTGATAACTGGTGCAACACCCGCATCCTGACTCAGCACATTCGTTTTCTTTAGACTTATTGTGAGGCCAAAGTCCTTGCATGCTTTAGTGAAGCGATTCATCAAGTTCTGAAGCTCCTGTTGGCTTTGAGTGACGACTGCAGCATCATCAGCGAACAACAAGTCTCTTGTAGTGACCCTTCTGATTTTTGTTTTTGCCTTCAGCCTTGAAAGATTAAACAGACGGCCATCTGACCTAGTGAGAAGGCATATTCCTTCAGTTGCATCTCTGAATGCATGTTTCAAGAGTAAGGCAAAGAAGATCCCGAAGAGGGTCGGAGCTAGAACACAGCCTTGTTTAACGCCACTTCGTATGTCAAAGGGCTGTGACGTGCTTCCAGCATATTGGACTGTTCCCTTCATGTCGTCATGGAATGACTTTATCATTTCCAGCATTTTAGAAAGGCAGCCTATTTTCAGGAGGATTTTGAAGAGTCCATCCCTACTAACCAGGTCAAATGCTTTTGTGAGGTCTATAAAGGCGATATATAAAGGCCTTTTCTGCTCTCTTGATTTTTCCTGAAGCTGGCGGACAGAGAAGATCATGTCTGTTGTTGATCTACCAGCTCGGAATCCACACTGTGACTCTGGATATATGCGCTCAGCTAACTTGTGTAGTCGCATTAAGATGACTTTGGCAAAAAACCTTACCAACAATACTAAGAAGAGAGATGCCTCTGTAGTTATTGCAATCACTTCTGTCTCCTTTATTTTTATACAGTTTTACAATCTTGGCATCTCGCATGTCTTGAGGAATAGTTGTCTCTTCCCAGCACTGGCACAGCATCCTATGCAGGGGATGTAATAGCGTGCTCTTACAGCATTTGATTAAATCAGGAGGAATCCCATCACTGCCTGGTGCTTTACCAGAGGCCAAGCTATCAATGGCCTTGCTGAGTTCCTCTAATGTTGGTTCGGCATCCAGCTCCTCCATAGTTGGCAGACATTTGACAGCATCAAGGGCTGCAGGCGTAACGGTATTTTCTCTAGCGTAAAGCTCAGAGTAGTGCTCGACCCACCTCTCCATCTGCTTACCCTTATCGGTTAGCTTCTCTCAGCTGATGGTTTTTAGCGGTGCCGTCTTACACTTTTGGGGGCCACGTGCTTTCTTTATACCGTAATACATTTGTTTAATGTTGCCTGTTTGCGCTGCGATCTGGATGCTCTCACTGAGCTGGAGCCAATAGTCATTTGCACAGCGTCGAGCAGTTTGTTGAACTTTGCTTCTCGTAGCCTTCAGGATCTGTATGGTTCTAGCACTCGGTGAACGTTTGTATTCATTCATAGCACTGCGCTTAGCTTCAATGACAGGTGCCATCACATCTGATGAAGCATCAAACCAGTCATTTGACTTTGCAGTTTTCCTACCAAAGGTGGCAAGTGCAGTACTTTGAATGGTGTTCCGTAGATGCTCCCAGTTCTCTGTAATAGTATCACCATGCTGAGGGCTGCTGAGCACTTTCTTGAAAGTCACAGTAAATTGAGCGATCATGACAGGGTCTGACATCTTGCTGGTATCAATGCGTGGTTTTCCTTCATGTCTGACACGATAGAGTTTTCTTGGTTGTGCTCTGATTTTGCAGCAAACCAAGGAGGGATCTGTATCACAGTCTGCACTATGGTACGAGCGCGTGGAGAGCACAGACCTGAGAAGTGGCCTTCTGACGAAAATCAGGTCCAGTTGGTGCCAGTGCTTGGATCGTGGGTGTCTCCATGACACCTTATGCTGGGGTTTTGTCTGAAAGTAGGTGTTGGTCACGCAGAGGTCATGGTGGACACACAACTCTAAGAGCCGTTGTCCATTTTCATTCATCTTGCCAATACCAAACCTGCCCAGACATGAAGGCCATGAAACATTATCGGCACCCACTCTAGCGTTAAAGTCACCAAGGAGAACAAGCTGTTCTTGCCTAGGTATGCTTTTGATGACTGCTGCTAGATTCTCGTAGAACTCATCTTTAGCTTTTGAGGTAGAGTACAGAGTAGGAGCATACACACTGACAAGGGTGATGGTACCTGTGCTAGTTTGCAGGCGGAGCGTTAACAGGCGTTCTGATTCATTCTCGCCTGGTTCAACCATTTTAGATAGCGATTTTTTGACCGCAAAACCTACTCCGTGTTCTCTAGTTTTATTAAGATCTTTCCCTTGCCAATAAAATGTGTAGTCCTTCTCGCTCACCGTTCCAGAGCCCGCCAGGCGCGTTTCCTGAAGTGCAACTATATCCACCTGAAGTCGTTTAAGCTCATCATTAATTATGGCTGTCTTCCTTACATCGTTTACGTCCTGTAGGTTTTCGGATAGTCCAGTCAACATAGTCCGGACGTTCCAGCATCCCAATCTAAGAGTTTCCTTATTTCTATTATTCTGATAATTGCTTCGTGCAAAATTTTCTGTCCACAGTTCGGGTTTGACCCTAATCCCCATGTACCCAATGGGGAAAGCAGACAGTGGCGGGACAACACCTTATTGACTGGGGGCTTGTGGTGAACTTCTAAATACAATATCTAAATTAGAATATAACAGTCTAGTGCATAAAGTCAAAGATAGGATAGTACTACAAATTTTCGGCGAGAATGGTAGTCGTCGCCTACGCCTTGAGCGTATTAATTGATAACGCATTGGCCGAACCAAAAAGGGTACCCTATTTTTCAAATTCGTCCTTGAGACAAACGTACCACTTTTCCAAGTTCAATGAAGTATTTGCCTAAAATACATTGTAGAAGGGAGGGGCACGGATAGATAACCCAACGCAAATCACGTCTCACATTGTTTCTAAAAATAAAACTAACTTGCTAGCCTTGCCATAGGCGGTTTTCAAATTACGATGTAAACGTTGGAAAATGTGGACACTACGGTCAGGAAAACACGCTTTGCTCTTGTTGCGAATGACGTAAATTCTCGTGTATTACGAGAGACTCTCGTATTTAGCTTGAAAGTACATGGAAAAAGAATTGAACAGGAGGTAGTTTAAAAAAAACAACTAACATAGAAAAAAAAGATAGAATTTTGAACCAAGCCACTTAGCCTCATAAAAATCATATATTCGTGTACCTGAAGACTTGTTAACCAAGAATATGTTGTTAGTTATCTAAATAGTCCATTAGATAATCAACTATTGGTAATAATACATAGAGAATCGGAGATACTGTCAGGTCAAGTCATGTCTGCTTAGATTGGATAGCATATTTTTTTGGAAAGAAATTAGGTGAAAGAAAGGCTAAGATAGTACGATGAAGTGGATTGGATGAAATTTGAAGGAAGCCGAAATATTATTGGCTAACCTAAATATACAAATCTAGTTGGTAGTAGTAACGCATAGTGGTTTGAGATATTTTTTAAAATAAAGTTTCATTCAAAAAAAAAAAAAAAGAGATGCTTGGTCTCATTGGCCAAAGCTTTTTACATGATAGGAAAAGTAGGTTGCTCGCTGCCATTTTTTCAAAATATTCTGAGGAACAAGCAGCGATGAGCAGACTTATGCTTTGTTTTAAAATAACTAACAACAGAAAGCAGTCTGAACAGAGGCAGTGATGAAAGTGTGCCATATTCTATTGCCTAATTCATCGTTACTTGTTTATATTTCCTTGATATGTGGTAAGATTGATTTTATTGACTTTTTAATTAAAAAAGGGTTGTGTGAAAAAAGAAAACGCCATGTAAAAGATTGTAATTAAATGGTTCCATGGCAGACTTAGGCATGGCCTAGATGTTGATCCATCATATAAGGGACTATCTAAGAAGTTTAAAACTACAGGACTATATATATAATGGTCATACAGGAACATTACACCTATCTTATTGCATGGAAAAGATTACTGCAGGAATAACAGAGGAGTAACATCCATTAGGGAAGAGAAAAGAAAACTGGTACAATTTGTTCCATCAAACTAAAGTGGAGAAGCAGGGTTGTCAGAGAGAGCTGACCATGTTCTTTTGTATTGAATGTATGTTTACATGTAAATTAGGAGGAATTAGTTTGATATTAAGACAGAACCATAACTTGCATCGACAGGGGTTCCTGCTGGCACTTGTCTGGTGCTGGTACTTGATGATAGAGAAATTCAGCACGATTTCTAAGAGTCTCTGGTACCTGCTGGTATTAAAGAAGTTCAAGACCAGAGGAGACTGAAGTGTTTGGCCAAACCAACTACAACTGTTGTGATTCCAGGATCCAGATAAGTGCAATATCTGGCCTGGGACAACTTATCACGACTAAAGAAAAATCTCCTGTATAGACAAAAACGTTCCTCCAAAAGACTAACATAAACAATCCTAGTGAAACAAAAGAACATTGGGATGATGATAATCCCCAACCTGCCTTCTAATACCAGTAGTAAATAGAGTAATTAACATCAACTTGAAAATTTGTAACAATGTACTATGGACATATTGTCTGTTGTATGTAAATATCTTTATATATATTTGTAAATATATCTATCCATCTAAATTGATTCTCATTGAACTGTAGTCCTGACCAAAACAACTTTAGGCTCAGGACCAATAAAGTTTAACAAAAGAATTTTTAAATATAAAATTTAACAGCTGGAGTTAGTTGATTTTATCATAGTAATTAGTATATGTTTGTATAAGTTTTTGTATTGAGATTCTTTAACAACAGTCTTACAATACCCTAGACACTTTATGTAGCTTTCAGTCACGCTAGTCAATAAAGAATATAACTCAGAGTGAGATCGTAGGGTGGTAACAAGAAAGGTACTCTGTAACACAGTTGTCCATTGTTTACCTCAGAGACCTTCACAGTTGATCTCACTCAAGTACAACTATACGCACACCTTTCTTCTTAACATCAAAAGCCACCACATATATTGGGGTCTCTAAGTCCGAGATTTGAATTTGGCATATATAGATTAATGTTTGAAATAGGAATCTCATACAGCATATATTAACTAACTCCAGGAATAAAAATTACCAGTAGTATATAAATTCAAGATTGTATTACTAGTGTTAGTAGAGGTTAGGAACACCCCCTAAGAAGATAAAAATAATTAAAAGGAGATTTACAGTGATAGGTTGTCACAGCCAGTGGTAATTAGTTAATTATAGTTAGTATTTATTTTAGTTAAGTTTAGGATTGTCTTAGAACCTGATTAGATCTGCTTGAGTTAGAATGGCTGATTTAGCCAAGCTCAGATCTGCCGCTGTGCAGACTGCTAAAGAGATGGGCATGGATGGACCAGAGCTGGTCCAGTATGTAACTTCAGAGGTGGACAAATTTATTGCCCGAGAAGATAAAAGATTAGAGAAAGAAGCAGAAAGAAAGTTAGAGGCGGAAAAAGAAATCAAGAGGCTGCAGATTGAGGCTGACAAGGAGGCTAGGGCATTGGAGGCAGATAGGGAGGCAGAGATTAAAAGGCTCCAGTATGAAGAGAAGAAGTTGGAGGCCGAAGAAAAGAGACATGCTGCTGAAAGAGAAGAGAAGAGATTAGCTACAGAAAGAGAAGAAAAGAGATTAGCTACAGAAAGAGAAGAGAAGAGATTAGCTACAGAAAGAGAAGAAAAGAGATTAGCTACAGAAAGAGAAGAAAAGAGATTAGCTGCAGAAAGAGAAGAGAAGAGACAAGCTGCAGAGAGGGAAGCAGAAAAGGAGGAGAAGAGGTTACAAAGGGAGCACGAGCTACAACTAAGAGAGTTGGAATTTCAAGGCCATGCTCCTGAAAATGGTGCCAGCCCCTTTGCCTCAGATGCCACTGCTAGTCAGGGAGCCTCAACCTTAGCTATGAGTTTTCATGTAGACCATTTTGTTGAGAAAGATGATGACATAGAAGGGTATTTAAGTAGATTTGAGCTTTTGGCTACTACATATGGGTTAGAGAGAGAGAGAGGTGGAGCCTAAAGTTTTCCCAGGGTCTTAGGGGAACGGCTTATGAAGTTTTTGCCAAGATGAGCAGAGATGACCAAGACAATTATGACATGTTAAAGCAGGCTCTTTTGTTAAGATATGAAAAAAATGGAGAATTTTATAGAAAAAATTTAAGAATGCCAAACTACTGTCGGGTGAGACCTATCACCAGTTCTCTGCACGGAAGCAGCTTTTTGGAGAAATGGACTGCTCTGGGGAAAACCCAAGATCTTAAGGAAATGATCCTAATTGAGCAGCTAAGAGAGTCCATGGCTCCAGACCTGAGAAAGTTTCTCATGGAACAAGGTGCAGAGAGGTTGGGTGAGTTACTCAATGTCTCTGAGAGGTATCAGGCAGCCCAAGCAGAAGTAGTTGGTAATAAAAAGAAACAGGTAGACAATTTTAAGGTACCACAAAACTTTAATAGGCCTGACCATAGAGAACAGAACAAAGGTAAGCACCAGTTTGATAGGCCACGCAATGACTATAAAAATAAAACCCCACAATTCAATGAAAGGAAATATGATGAAAGAAAATATTTTAACCAAGGAAAGAGGTGGTGTAAAAATTGTCGGATGGACAACTATTACACCGAAAATTGTAGAAGGAAAACTCCTAATTTCGCTGCAATGAAAATGGGGAGAAAGGGAGTAAAGGTCAACCCTACTGAACAACAGGAACCTCACCACCCCCCAGTGTGTGAAGATGTAACATGCAATGGAGTCACCATAAGGTGTTTGTATGATACTGGATTAGATTATGATTCAGTTGTGAGTTCTCACCTGGTGCAGGCAGATCAATACACCACAGAAACAGTGGAGATTCAAGCTGCAACCAAAGACGTAGCGACCATGACACTTCCCATCGCCAGGATAAATGTGAAAACGCGATATGTGGAAGGAATCATCAAAGCAGCAGTGATAAATAAACCAATCTACCCTCTGATATTGGGGTGTAGATATGTCTTCTTGGGAATCCCAAGAGACCTGTGATCATGGCAACAGTGCAGACCAGATCACAGTCTAAAAAGGAGGAGGATAATCCCCTAAATACCCATCCAGATGAGATGAGGAAGGCACAGGCGGAGGATAAGACCCTCAAGCCTTGTTTTAAGAAATTGCCCAAATGTCATACACCTCCAGGCAAGGGAGACTACTATATGAAGAACAAATTGATTTATAGGAAGGCTGGAACTGGATCCAATGGTCATGGACAGCTGGTCCTTCCAATTTCATATAGGACAAAAGTGTTGGAACTAGGGCATGCGATTCCCTTCAGTGGTCATATGGGGATCAGCGCAACAGGACAGCGTATAGCTTGTCATTATTTCTGGCCAGGGATAACTGAAGACATAAAGAGATATGTAAAATCCTGTCCAGAATGCCAACGGGTAGCTCCAAAACATCGGACTGCTCCAGCAACTTTAGAGGAAATGCCCATAGTGGGAACACCCTTTGAAAGAGTTGCAGTGGACATTGTGGGACCTCTCACTCGGACCAAGAGGAGGAACAGTTACATTCTGATACTGGTGGACTCTTGTTCTATGTGGGGAGAGGCGGTAGCCCTGTCATCAATTGATTCGAAACATGTGGCAGAGGCATTACTCACAACCTTCACCAGGTTAGGCTTTCCCAACCAAATCTTGACTGATAATGGCTCTCCGTTCAAGGGAAAACTAACGGAAGAAGTATTCAGGATCTTTCAAGCCAAACACTTTCATTGTAGCCCGTACCATCCCCAAGGAAATGGCCAAGTGGAAAGATTTAACGGGACACTTATGTCGATCCTGAGAAAGTTGGCACATGAAAAACCAGATACATGGGACCAATACCTTCCCGCAGCCCTGTTTGCCTATCGGGAGGTACCCCATAGTTCAACCGGTATGGCCCCGGCAACCTTGTTATTTGGAAGGCCAATAAAAGGTCCATTGGAAGCCTTGTTAAGGACATGGACCGATGAAAAGGCAGAAGAAAATATTACCTCATCATATCAATATGTGAACGAGCTGACCATTCGTCTTAAAACTGGCTGGAAACTTGCCAATTAAAATTTGAGACAAGCCAGGAAAAAGCATGCTGCCTATTACAATAAGAAAGCGAAGGACAGAGAATTAGCGGTGGGAGAGAAGGTGCTTCTTCTACTGCCCGGCAGCCAGAATAAATTGCAAATTGGATGGCAAGGTCCATATACAGTTCTAGAGAAGGTGTCTAGAACAAATTATAAGATAGATAAGAAGGGGAAAGAGAAAATCTATCATGTGAATCTCCTGAAAAAATATCTGGATAGAGAAAACCAGGAGGAGACACACCTACTGACCTTGTCTGTTGCAATGGAAATGAAAAAGGAACCACTCACCTCTCATGAATATCCTTTACATCCCTGTGAGACCGCTGCACAGGTAAAAATCAGTACGCACTTAACGAAAAATCAGAGGGAGAGGGTTCAACAGGTTCTGAATGAGCATACAGATGTGTTAACGGACCGACCGGGGCATACACATTTATTAGAGTATGATATGAAACTCATAGACCCAACACCAATCTGTATGAGAGCCTATTCGATTCCGTTCGCTAAGGAAAAAGCTTTGAAGGAGGAGATAGATTATCTGTTGAGAGAAGGAATTATCTCGCACAGTGAATCTCCTTACAGCTCCAGTGTGGTTCTGTTAAGAAAACCCTCTGGAGAACACAGACTGTGTATAGATTACAGGAAACTGAATGCTGTCACAGAAGGTCAGGTGGATCCATTACCTGATACAAATAAGCTGTTTGCCAGGCTGAATAAAGCTAAATATTTCTCTAAGGTGGATCTGAGCAAAGGCTACTATCAAATTCCAGTAAAGCCGGAGGTTAGACCTTATTTAGCCTTTAGCACCTCGGAAGGACATTATGAATTTAACATGTTGCCATTCGGGCTGAAAAATGCACCGAGTGTGTTTTCGAGGATGATGAGAAAATTACTGGATCCCCTGAATAATCCATGCATCACCAACTTCATGGATGATATTCTCATAGCGACTGAAACGTTTGAGGAACACATTAACTCTCTGGATATGTTGTTTAATCGACTTAGAGAGACAAATTTGACCGCTAGACCGACGAAAAGCTGTGTTGGATGTAAAGAGCTGGAATTCTTGGGACACACAGTACATCAGGGAAACATGACCCCTGACCCCAAGAACCTGGAGAAGTTGAAAAGAGCACCAAGACCACAGACAAAGAAAGATGTGCGATCTTTTGTCTCATTATGTGGTTTCTACCAAAAGTATATTAAAAACTTTAACTCCATATGTGCTCCATTGACTGATTTAACGCGCAAAGGAAATCCTGATAGAATTACTTGGTCAGCGCAGTGTGAATTAGCCTACCAAGAGGTGAAAGAAAAGCTCACAAGCAGGCCTATTTTGAAATTACCTGACTTGAGTCAAGAATTCATTGTGAGAACGGATGCTAGTAATATAGGTTTGGGTGCAGCTCTATTACAAAGGTCAACTTCACTTGACGGGGAATTAACCCCAGTAGCTTATGCTAGCCGTAAGTTGAACTCAGCAGAACAAAAATATTCAACAAGTGAAAAAGAATGTTTAGCTGTCATATGGGCTATAAAAAAGTTCCAGATTTATCTCTATGGTAAATCATTCAAGATCCAAACAGATCATAAACCACTCGTGTGTCTGTCACAAGCAAGGCATGAAAACGCTAGATTATTACGTTGGTCGTTGCTCCTACAGCCATACCAGTTTACCATAGAATACATTCCAGGCAAAACCAATGTAGGTGCAGATTTGTTAAGCAGACATCCGTACGACGAACATCAGAGTAGTAACCAGGCATAGGTAGTAAATTTATCTATGTGTATTTAGAAGTAGGAACTGACATATGACAGTCTGTTCTAAGTGGGGAGATATGTGGTGAACTTCTAAATACAATATCTAAATTAGAATATAACAGTCTAGTGCATAAAGTCAAAGATAGGATAGTACTACAAATTTTCGGCGAGAATGGTAGTCGTCGCCTACGCCTTGAGCGTATTAATTGATAACGCATTGGCCGAACCAAAAAGGGTACCCTATTTTTCAAATTCGTCCTTGAGACAAACGTACCACTTTTCCAAGTTCAATGAAGTATTTGCCTAAAATACATTGTAGAAGGGAGGGGCACGGATAGATAACCCAACGCAAATCACGTCTCACATTGTTTCTAAAAATAAAACTAACTTGCTAGCCTTGCCTTAGACGGTTTTCAAATTACGATGTAAACGGTGGAAAATGTGGACACTACGGTCAGGAAAACAAGCTCAGCACTTGTTGCGAATGACGTAAATTCTCGTGTATTACGAGAGACTCTCGTATTTAGCTTGAAAGTACATGGAAAAAGAATTGAACAGGAGGTAGTTTAAAAATAAACAACTAACAGAAAAAAAACAGATAGAATTTTGAACCAAGCCACTTAGCCCCATAAAAATCATATATTCGTGTACCTGATGACTTGTTAACCAAGAATATGTTGTTAGTTATCTAAATAGTCCATTAGATAATCAACTATTGGTAATAATACATAGAGAATCGGAGATACTGTCAGGTCAAGTCATGTCTGCTTAGATTGGATAGCATATTTCTTTGGAAAAAAATTAGGTGAAAGAAAGGCTAAGATAGTACGATGAAGTGGATTGGATGAAATTTGAAGGAAGCCGAAATATTATTGGCTAACCTAAATATACAAATCTAGTTGGTAGTAGTAACGCATAGTGGTTTGAGATATTTTTTTTAAAATAAAGTTTCATTCAAAAAGAAAAAAAAAGAGATGCTTGGTCTCATTGGCCAAAGCTTTTTACATGATAGGAAAAGTAGGCTGCTCGCTGCCATTTTTTCAAAATATTCTGAGGAACAAGCAGCGATGAGCAGACTTGTGCTTTGTTTTAAAATAACTAACAACAGAAAGCAGTCTGAACAGAGGCAGTGATGAAAGTGTGCCATATTCCATTGCCTAATTCATCGTTACTTGTTTATATTTCCTTGATATGTGGTAAGATTGATTTTATTGACTTTTTAATTAAAAAAGGGTTGTGTGAAAAAAGAAAACGCCATGTAAAAGATTGTAATTAAATGGTTCCATGGCAGACTTAGGCATGGCCTAGATGTTGATCCATCATATAAGGGACTATCTAAGAAGTTTAAAACTACAGGACTATATATATAATGGTCATACAGGAACATTACACCTATCTTATTGCATGGAAAAGATTACTGCAGGAATAACAGAGGCGTAACATCCATTAGGGAAGAGAAAAGAAAACTGGTACAATTTGTTCCATCAAACTAAAGTGGAGAAGCAGGGTTGTCAGAGAGAGCTGACCATGTTCTTTTGTCTTGAATGTATGTTTACATGTAAATTAGGAGGAATTTGTTTGATATTAAGACAGAACCATAACATGCTTCGACAGGGGTTCCTGCTGGCACTTGTCTGGTGCTGGTACTTGATGATAGAGAAATTCAGCACGATTTCTAAGAGTCTCTGGTACCTGCTGGTATTAAAGAAGTTCAAGACCAGAGGAGACTGAAGTGTTTGGCCAAACCAACTACAACTGCTGTGATTCCAGGATCCAGATAAGTGCAATATCTGGCCTGGGACAACTTATCACGACTAAAGAAAAATCTCCTGTATAGACAAAAACGTTCCTCCAAAAGACTAACATAAACAATCCTAGTGAAACAAAAGAACATTGGGATGATGATAATCCCCAACCTGCCTTCTAATACCAGTAGTAAATAGAGTAATTAACATCAACTTGAAAATTTGTAACAATGTACTATGGACATATTGTCTGTTGTATGTAAATATCTTTATATATATTTGTAAATATATCTATCCATCTAAATTGATTCTCATTGAACTGTAGTCCTGACCAAAACAACTTTAGGCTCAGGACCAATAAAGTTTAACAAAAGAATTTTTAAATATAAAATTTAACAGCTGGAGTTAGTTGATTTTATCATAGTAATTAGTATATGTTTGTATAAGTTTTTGTATTGAGATTCTTTAACAACAGTCTTACAATACCCTAGACACTTTATGTAGCTTTCAGTCACGCTAGTCAATAAAGAATATAACTTAGGGTGAGATCGTAGGGTGGTAACAAGAGAAAGGTACTCTGTAACACAGTTGTCCATTGTTTACCTCAGAGACCTTCACAGTTGATCTCACTCAAGTACAACTATACGCACACCATTCTTCTTAACATCAAAACCCACCACAGGGCTGCCCAGCTTGAAGCGGGCGGTAGCTGTCCAGTGAGATCCTAGAACCTCTCCCACTGTCGGAAGTAGCCCCTGGCGCCATGCCCTACGCCAATTGGGCAAAATGCTTATAACCGGTAACTGCTACTTCCTGTGTTTTGCCGACACCTATATGGTGAAGCTGGAATGTCCTCTCCAGGGCGCGAGCTTGGGCACAGTTATATGGAGATCAAGCTGTTGCCCATGCAGCATGTTCCCCCTCTCCACACAGCTGGTAGATCCAAAGGAACGGCAGTAGCCGATACAGTTTGGTACCAGCCACGTCGCAAGAGTTGCCAGAATAATGTCGAATCGACATTAGACTGCCTTAGGGACTCCGACTCCGGATTTATCCTCAGGGTTTACTCCCGAAGTCAATTCCATAAATGGATATTCCCGCAAGGCAGTGGTGGTTTGAATTCAGAGTTCCTTCTCTTAGATAAGCTACCAACCAAGGATCACGAGCCCTATCTGCCCAAAGCTGCTGGTTTTAAGGCGCCAGTCGCTCGCCTTTGCCCCTTCTCCCGTCAGTGAAAACAGTTCCGCCGGGCTCAAATTGAGCCACACGTGAAGGCCGGGAGCTGGACTTGGTTGTCAGAGGCTGCTTGAGGCGCGTGCCATAGAAGTATTTTATCTGCAGTGAGAGCTTATCCTCACTACAACTCCGGCTGTAACAACCTTTGGAACCTTGTCTTCATAGGTCTTCCTTATTAAGTTAATGATCTTCATGGGAACTCCATAATGCCTCATCAATTTCCAAAGTGATTCTCTGTCTACACTGTCAAATACCTTTTCTTAGTCCACGAATTCGATGTATAGCGGTGAATTCCATTCCAGACTTTGTTCAATTATTATTCGCAAAGTGGCTTTCATGTCTGTACAGGATCTGTTTTGTCAAAAACCTGCTTGTTCATCTCTCAGTTCCTTGTCTATGGACTCTTTAAATCTCCTCCAATGGAATAGCGTTCGAAAACTAGCCTTGTTGCCACTCTTTTACCGTAGTCGGTCTTGGGATTTTTCAACCAGCTAGGAGGGTTTAATCATCGCTTTAGCAGGATCGGGTTCCAGTAGTCTGCGTGTATATGCTGAAACTGTAGTCTACAACCTTCATGACTCTACGTTAATAAAGGTAATTAATTTCTGATGTATTATCCATCAAACTTAATTATAGGGCCCTTCCGTATTCCTTGGTTCAAAATAAGACCTATTTACCCGATCCCTTCCGTCCGTCTTTTCACTAAAGGTGAAAAGCCGTTTGTTAAAATATTCCTGTCCTGCGGGAAGGGTATCACAAAGCAAGTGCCGGGTCGGTTCCAGTCAACCACTGTTACTGGTATTGTTGACCAGAATCGACAACACTGCACTCCGGAAATAGATGCTCAGTCACTCTCAGTAAATGTCGAAGTGTATGAATGCTCTAAATAAGAGCCACTGTTATTTAGGTAAACCCATCATCTTGCCATAGTTACCTCTTACTCAGTGTGCGGTCATGCGTGACTCCACTGAAGGAACCTAACCTCCTTCACTTAAAACATGCTAAAAGCTATTTTCTTTGCTCTTACACGTCAGCAACCTTTCATTTAGGTATAATGCCTGGCCACCGCTTTCTTATTGTACACAACTTTGCATGCGAGAAATTATATCAAAGCGATATCAGTATTCATATACATGATAAATGCAAATAACCATCAGTGTAATGTATGGAAACTGAAAAATAATGTTAATTATTTTACACGTAAAATTAGTCAACTAATTCCATTTACATTAAAGTTCTAGATAAAGCGTGTATTTGGATTTTACTTACAGCTCAAGACAAAACAGCTTTAAAATTTGAATGAATTTTTACTTCCCAAGCATTTTACATACAAAGGTACAGATAATTTAAGTAGTTTTCTTTTTGGTTTTTTTGTTTGTTTGGTTTGATTTTGGTTTTAAGGATCATCTTGATTGTACACGGACAACGCCATCAGTGCTCCGATCTTCTCCCTTAGATCACAGAAGGAGGATCTCAGCACAGTGCACGAACCTGTAGCACCGGTGAGGATCCCAATGTGTGTATGCAAGAATCACACACTCTGTAACTATTTTTGTGGTGGGTAGGTTTCCTAATTTTTAAATTTTACCAGCGCATCAGCCGTATGGCCTACTCTTTACGATTTCCAACTGCAGAGGAAATTTTAACGTGCGCAACGTGTATTATTTACAAGTGTGTTAGTCTTCCATTGAGGCTTGAGATGTGGATATATAGAAGAATGTGACACGTCCCATGGAAAGAGAAGAAAACATAAAAAAGGGTTCTAGAAAACCTAGGAATGAAAAGAGAATTAATGAAGCAGTTCAAAATTAGACAGATAAAATATTTTGGCCATGCAAGAAGATATAACACCGGACACTTAAGACCATAAGAGAAGGCAGAGTTGAAGACAAACGAGCAAGAGGAAGGCAGCGCTATAAGTGGAAAGATAACGTCAAGAGATGGACAGGAAAGAGTCTATCAGAGTGGACCATTAATATAAGATACAGAAGACTTTGGAGATTCATTGCAGCCGACTTTGGATGTGAAAATGTCACCTGATGATGATGTCTTCCCGTCGGGGTAATCAGGACAATAGCAGGGTACTGGCTAGGCTAAAATGTATATTGGTTGTCGTAAATTTCACAAGTTGACGCGACCTGGTGATGTTATTTAAAGACAGGGGAAATTTGTCCTAAGCTCATCTAGATTCCGTCACAGCTTATATCGCGGATTAGTAAAGTAAAAACGTTTTTACCGCCACGGTTGCTCATGCCCTGGTCAACGAAGCGGGATCAACCCCACTGTCCGGTGTATGCAACATGAATGTGTAACTTTTAACAGATGCATACGGTTTCCTGGAAGTAGATTGCTAATATATTAAAAATAGATATTGACATAGGTTACTATGTTACAGAATCTAAGACTCTAGGTGCATACGGAATAAAACTGATACATTGACAGGTCTACCGAGACTAGAATAAGGCGAGAACAGCAGGGGGACACGTAATTTTGCCTCCCGGCGAATGTTTCCTTTAGATGAGCAGAAAGAACGAACGAATGAGCAAACTGTTTTTTCAAAGGTTTATAATTGGGCATGCATGCCCGTCTAACATTCGACCCTCCCTTTCTCAAATCTTCCACATTAAATCCATTTATTTTCACATGTATTGTGAATGTTACTTTTAAATTAACAAAATAAACAAAAAAAATGCAATAAAATAAAATCTCAACATTGTAACATTACGATAACGGTTACATACTTTTACAGTAACCTTGTTATAACCACGGCCAAATTATTTTTCAAACCTACAAATGATATTGAATATTAAGATTTAGATACATAACTAAGTTATAGTGGTATACAAGCTGCACTTATGATGTATTTGAAAAGTCTGCGAGTGTATGAATATGGACTAAGCGTGCTTTTTAGGCCGTATAGAAGACTGTTTCAAAGATGAGCAGCACAAAAAGCTAAACTTTTCTTGAATAAGTCGGGCATAGGCTTGGACACGTGTAATTTGTTTAATTAAGCCTTGGTTGCGTCTTCTAACGTGTTTAATTAAATATAGGCCACAGATACGATAGAGCATTTTGTAATATGGTTCTGGGAATAAATTTGGCTTTGTTAAAGAGAAAGCGCTTTCTTAGAGGTAATAATTTAAGATCTGCATATGGATGTACACAATGTGTAAGGTGTTTGTCAGAAACTAGGTGGACTGCACGTTTTTGTAATGAACAGAGTCTCTTTGTGCTGGACATGGAGCAGCCATCCCAGATTGTGGAGCATTAGTCTAGATGTGTTTGTATTTGGTAAATATAGAACATTTTTCTGTGCCTTCTAATCTAGGAAATATTTGATCTTAGCTAGCTAGTAAACTTTCTGTGCCGTTTGTTTGGTCAATGTTTGTACATGTGAATTCCAACTTAAATGTTGGTCAACAGCGAGTTCCAGTATTTTATTTTCATTTACATTTTCAGTTACTGAGGTACCAATGTAGAGCTGAAGTGTTGTTTTCTGATAGTTTTGTAATTTTTGTTTTCTAGTTGATATTATCATACATTTTGTTTTCATGATATTTGTTTGCATGCGATTTTCGTTGCCCTGATTAATAAGATTGCCTGTATCACTTTGTAATGATATTTCTAGTGTGTAACTTTATCACTTGTGTAACTGGTTCAGTCATCGGCAAATTGACCGCAGGATGAGTGCTTACTGTGTAGTGGAAGGTCATTTATGTACATGGCAAAAAAATATAGAACCAAGAATAGAACCCAGAGGAACACCTGTATCGATCATGATTGGGCTTGACAAGGAATTATTGTAACACGCTACTTGCTGTTTGTCGGACAGGAATTATTTAAATAATGTCACTAGTTTCTAAAGTCTACAAAGATTGCTCCACGTATGTTATCGTTATTGATGTTTAGGTGCCAGTTGTATATCATCTTAGTTAGAGCTGTGTGGAATGAAGGCTTTTGTCTAAACCCCGACTGACTGTCAGCTACAAAGTCGTTGCTGTGATGAGTTACTGTTATTTTTATTTTCAACTCGCCCCATTTTTTTGGCTCCATTTATTTCATTTTATTCTTTAATTATTCTTAAGCGTTCGAGTTTGGTATTTATTAATTCTGGGTTAATTTTTTGGACGTTAGGATTACTCAGGCAGCCTTCACCAACCCTTGTATTTTTAGGGATGGGGGAAAGCACGACCCAGGCTAATGCGGAACCAGTAATTTATTCAGGTAGATAGGAGGTCGGAGGCGTTTCAGACTATTACGTGTAATTTCGGAGAGCGCGCAGAAATAATTTTGCGATTTTGCTCGGTCAACAATGAGTCATAGGTTAGCTTATGATATGATTGGGTGGGTTCGATTTAATTTATGTGCAGGCATGATAGTAGGTCATAGGTTGGTTAAAAGCGGTTCCTGATAGATAATGCCAGACGCGATGACTCACCGCGTCTATATTGCATCAGCCTATTCACAATATATAGTGAGCGTCAAAAGTATTTATCGCTCACTAGTCCAAGAATTTTGTGCCGTGAATAAGCGCCATTTGCAGTCTGCTCGGTCCGAGAAATTCTGTACAGTTGGGTATGTTCATAAATTAATAGCTGTGTAGGAAGTTTTTTCTATAAGATTTTAGCACGTTAGAGTAAGCTTTTTTTCTGGGATTTAATTTAATTTTTATTAGTCAGGAGTGCCATCAATTGCTGACTTATACAAAACTAGAGCCAGTGTAGTGTAAGCTTTGTCTATAATTATACTATGTATAAGCTAGCAGTATCTATGATTTGTGTAGCAGCTTTTGAGATAATTAACTGTATGAGGTTAGGTGCTAAGTAAACGGGAGCTCGGTGTAATGTAAATATGAGGTCCGTGTAACCGCATTTGATTATGATAATTCGTAGTGAATATACACGGGTGTGGTTTGTGTATTAATTAGTTGTGTTATTTGGTCTTGTAGTCAGAAGACAAGGGGTGAAGGGGATTTAATATTAACATAGATGGTGTTTGTATATGTACGTTAAATAATTTTGTTAAATTGATAACCTTCCCGGGGCAGTCTTTAAGAAGAATAGGGCTGGGAAATTATTCAGTACAGGGGATTTTAGCTTCAGTGAAGCGGTGTTCTAACGCCTACCGGCGAGACACGCACACAAAAGATTCAGTTCAGCCCGCGTCTGGGTAACGCAACAGACAGCGAGTAATTGTGCAAGAGATAGGAGAGAACTGTAAATTAGTCTGACCCTTGGGCAAAAATATCTGTTTATTTCTTGTGCGTAGCTTGTGTGTAGGGGAGATTTATTAATTTAGGGGACACCAGGGTCTAGATGAATTTTGGGGGGTTAATGTGTTATTTATTAGGTAATTTTGAATTGTGGTATAGATGTTGTTTTTTTTTTTCGTTTTACAGCAGTTCACGGCGTGGAGTTTGTAGATAGCTCTACGCCCACCACGGACTTTGCCTTCTAGAGAGAAGGAGGCACGAGACCTCAGTGAAATTGAAGAGAACTGGGTACGCGCTTGTACCGGGCGCACAGTTACGTCTGCCACACTGAAAGGAATGAGAAGTTCTCTTGCAGTGAGGACACATACCTCAGCGGGAACTGGTCTCTAAATAAGGAGCTCTTAGCTCGTAAAGACCCACACCAAACAGGCTACGTTGCCTGGTGTGTACATACTGCAATAATAATTCCGGTTGCCTAAACCCGAAGCGGGTTAACTCGGCGGTTTGAAGAATTGAGTGTCATCAGCAGTGATAACATCTACAGCCTTCTTCTTCTTCTTCTTCCGTCCTTAGCCACCGACCGTCAAAGCAGTCAGTGGCCATTACGCCTAGTGGCGTCTTAAGGCAACAGCAGATAGGTTTTCTTTGCCATTGTTTCCCATCACGCCTATTGGCGTCTTTAGGGCAACGGCAAATCAATCCATTTGCTGTTGTTTCCGTAATCGAAGTGACTGGCAAACGGGTGATCAGCCCGTTGGTATCTACAGCCTTAGGCAAATAAATTTATATCAAAGTATTAAGGCCCTTGTTATGAGATAAGTTCTGGGTTCAACCGAGGATGATGACAAGGATTAGGGGAGGAAGTATGGTGACATTTGATTTCTACCTTCGTTTTTCTAGCATCGGTAGGAGTCTTCTGGGACTGGGACATTGGTATACTGTTGGTTGAGGTATCTGAGAGGTTCTGTCTTGTGGGTAATGGAGGAAACATGGCATCATATGATTCGGCTTCCTTGCTGAAAGTGGCGTTGTGATTGCTGGAGGGTAGTCTGTTTGCGATAGATGTGCTTCTTTGTGGGGCAGATAGGGTGTTTGGTGTATCGTGATGATAGGTTGATGTCACAGTAGATTTTTTAGGTTTCTCTGTGTGGGTTGAACTGTCTTATTGCGTCCTCTCTGGATATTTTATGTTTTTAGCCAGGATGTTGCTTCCCGGTTTGATAAAGAAAATATGTTTAAGATAAAATTATAGAATGATCGGAAACATTTAGACAACGTATTTGAGTGCTTCGAGATAATGCTTCTTTAGTTTCCAACATAATTGATGAACTGATGAGTGTGCCATTTCATAGTTCACAGGTCCAATGTAAAATGATGAGTTCATTTCAAAGCTGTTTTTAGCTATGATCCACAGTGTGACTATCTGGTCTGTATGGCTATTATTGTGTGTCAAAAAAAAAAGCTGCATGTTATTATGAAAATTGCATATAGTTTGTGTTTGTGGTTAGAGCTGGATCTTTGTGAAACTATGAAAAACGTTTCAAAGTTTATTTCAAAGCTTCCATTTCACTGAGATGGGTTCAATTTACAATTTTTTCTACACTTTTAATCTGTGACCCACAGGGTGACTATGGAGACGTTACAGCCAGGAAAGAGCTGAGGAAAAACCTTAAGTGCAAATCTTTTGCATGGTACCTTAAGAATGTGTATCCAGAACTTTTTGTGCCCGGTGAAGCCAACGCTACAGGAGAGGTAATTAATTTTGATTAGCTAGTTGATTTTTTTTCTGTTTTTGGCGTTGTCTTCAGTTTAATTAATAATATTATTAAATTCTCTATGACGTGTGACTTATAAGTAAGTATATTAACTCTTTATCCCCCATGATCCATATGGCACACCAAGATATGGTACATTATTATGCCGACTGTCGTCTGGTACATCCATTTGGCTCTTATCAAATTTCATTGTGAATGCACTTTATACGTAATTATAGAAGTATTTAAAACAAGAAATAAGATATTTCTTGCGTACCTTCTTCTTCCTTGTCCACTCCCAGGCGTCGACTTGAATACGTTCAAATAAAGCAGTGCTCAGCTGTAGGCTGTTGGTATCCCCATAGAGCTTTTCCAGGAATTGTATCTTGCGTATAAGGTTTAGAACCCTACAAAATATTCTTCAGACAATTTACAATGATTTTGTTTATATTGTATAATATCTTCTTCCAAATCTCTATGAATGCTGCTCATTTAAAGCACATTTCCTGTAAAAGCAAAATGACATCCACTGTGGTACCTGGGCAACCTAAAAACTGTCTTGGACAGAAGAGTTAAATGATAATCATGGATTTGTTTGACGTCTGCATACTTTTTTGTTATTTTGTGTTTGCTATGTTTCATCGTAGTGCCCCCACTCCCTCCCCCAATTCCTTTTCAGTTATTTAAACACATACATTGGACTATCGTTATATTAAGGCATCTTTTTTGTTTTCCGTTAAATATTTCTGGAATGTTAATGCTGAATGTACTTAACAGTGTTATTCTTCCCGTCGATGCTGCCACGCTTTAGTTGGAGTTATTGTTCAGGTTGTTGTATTGTTCAGTAGCTCGACTGTGTCTTTTTGGACGTGGCATTTTCAATTAGGTAGCTGTGCATTTATGTCACTCCTGCAAACGGTTAGCTCATCTATGCCCAGATGTCTATTATCGTCAGACTCATCGATCACCCATAAAAAGCCTCTATGCCAACTTTACGTGAAGTGTTGGGCAGAGCAACTT
The DNA here is from genome assembly GCA_024509875.1 of Oreohelix idahoensis. Lineage (NCBI taxonomy): Eukaryota > Metazoa > Mollusca > Gastropoda > Stylommatophora > Oreohelicidae > Oreohelix > Oreohelix idahoensis. Next base: position 136,461 of record JAMPIV010000085.1, read on the forward strand.
AACCTTTGAGGTGAAGACAGGAGTACGACAGGGATGCCCCTTATCAACCACTCTATTTTTAACAGTCATAGTCTAGGTGATGCGACAGACAACAGAAGGCAGTCCAAGAGGAATAAGATGGACTATATTTTCTACATTGGAAGATCTGGAATATGCAGATGACATTGCTCTATTAGCACATTCACATCAACACATCCAGGAAAAAACGGATAGACTTAATAAGTATAGCCAGCAGGTGGGCTTGAACATTAATCTAAAGAAGACACAGGTCACGACGCTCAATGTAAGCAACCCTGAGCCCATATCAGTAAGGAATCAGCAACTGGAACAGACAGACACATTCACATACCTAGGATGCATAGTAACACCAGATGGCGGAGCAAGCAAAGACATCAACAACAGAATGAACAATGCAAGAACAGCCTTTTTTAGTCTAAACAACATCTGGAAGTCCTCTCAGTACAGCACAAGCACAACATTAAGATTATATCAGAGCTGTGTGCTTTTTGTGCTTCTCTGTAGTGCGGAATGCTGAAGAGTTACAGAGAAGGAAATGTCGAAATTGTCCTCTTTTCACACAACATGCCTAAGAAAAATTATCCGAATCTTTTGGCAGAATACCATCACCAACCAAGATCTGCTTACTCGGAGCAAGCAAGAGGACATGTACGCCATCATAGCTGGCAGACGCTGGAGCTGTGTTGGCCATGTCCTCAGAAGAGACCCCGATGCCATCACAAGAACAGCTATGCTATGGACCCATAAGGAAAACGAAAGAGAGGCCGACCAAAAAACTTGGCGGAGAACCGTAGAGGCTGAGATGCAAAGAATGAACCAGAGTTGGGGCACTGTATGAAGGATGGCCACCGATCGAGCAAAGTGGAATCAATTTGTTGTTGCCCTACAAGATGCCACCAGGCGTGATGGCCACTGACTGCTTTGACGGTCGGTGGCTTAGGATCAAAGAAGAAGAAGTCATCGATCACCGTTGTTTGTTCCCCATGGGATTATAGTTTTTTCCCATCAGATGAGAGTATTTTGTCAAATACTGGTTTCAATGTGTGGTTATATACGCTGTTTTCGAACAGTTTTTTTTCTCCTTTTCTTGTGTTTATAACTATAACAGTCTTGCCCTACTTTCTCCCTGAGTAGCAAAGGTCTTCAATATATACCATGCCTTGTCATTCCTTGCCAGATGACAAGATCATCTTCTATTCCTCTTTTTTTGTATAAACATTGAAATCTATAATGTATTCAGCGGAATGCAGTAAATATTGGCAGTGTTTTTCCCCAGATTCGCAACCAAGCAATGCCAGTATGTATTGACAGTCCAGCAGATAAAAAAAATTATAATAAGCCTGTGAACATGTGGCCTTGTCATAATCAGACAGGAAATCAGGTCAGTTTTTTCAACCACTTTTCCCTAGATTGAATTCACTTATTTTCTGTGTGTGTTTGGGGAGAGGGAAGAGTTCTTGAAAATGATTCTTGGATAGACATCTTGGAGAGAATGAAGGGGATTGCTTTTTATGCACACTTATGAAATAATAAATAAAATAAAACTGAAAGCAGTTTAATAATTTAGTTTTATTATATGAGAGGACACCAAATACGTTTACGTATTCTTACTTCTGCGGACCTAAAACAATTGGAAATTGGCTATTTTAGAATAGAAGAAGCATATTGTGCAGAGTTTTGACAAGACTATAATGTCGCATATTTCCTACTAAAGTATAACAAGTGGGAACAACAGAGAATACCAATATTAGCTTCTTTACGTACGTGGGGGGGGGGGGGGGGGGGGGGGGGGGGGGGGGGGGGGGAAAAGAGGGGGTCTATGGGTACATTTGAAAAGGTTTTGGTAGTTTTTGTTTATTTATTTGATAGACATTGTGACGGGTAGGGTATATGTGGGTGGATCTAGAAATGTAGCGACTCAAGCAACAAACATACACCTCCGTCGTGCTCACTGTTCATGTAAATTTATGATAAAGTAGTTTCAACGGCTAGTTGAGTCTCCATAGATTTATATAACAAAGCAGGTCACAAAGAACGTAGAGCCTTTACGGTCACATGTGACATATCAAAATCCATAGTATATCAACAACTCTGGTACTCAGAAAACTGCATTAACAATCTACTTCATGAATAAATCCGCTTCACATCATCACTGGCCCTCTGTTGTGCTTGTTGATGTTTTGAAGAGGTGATGGATGGAGAGCGGGCACTTAACAGCTGACCATTATTGCCTCTTCTCGTTCTATCTTGGTCTACCCTGTTCAACCTGAAAATTGGTTATAATTGGGGTATTTAGTGTCATTTTATTTACTAATTTTTTATTCAATTTAAATAACTATTGTCTTTCGCAGTTGCTGGTTTTAATTTATATTAGTATTTGTCCACTTTATTTTCTCTTTTGTATTGTTTATAGATAACTATTGTCCTTTACACTTGGTTTTAATTTGTATTAGTATTTGTTCTTTTTGAGTTTTTTTTTTTTTTAAACCTCGTTGTCTTTCCTTGTCCCATGAGTAGCTAGTAAGTTTTTTTTAATGATTTGTTAGTTCTTGTTGCTTAATTTCTGTTTGGTTGAATGTCTTTTCTGTAGTTCTAACCTTATATGTTTTCCTTTGTTTTATTGTATATATCTTGTATGTATTGATTGGGCATCTCCTGGGGCATCTATACATAAAACATTATCACCTGTCAAGTCTATGTTGTGATTTCTATAGTAAATTTTTAATTCAAGCCTTTGTTGTTCGTACTTTTTACAGTGGATCAGGTAGTGGTCTTTGTCATTCTCTTCCTGACATTCTTGGCAGTGTGCTTCCTCTATCATAAAGTATGCTGCACCGAGACGGAGAAGGCACAGCTTTTTGTTCGATGGTGTCTTTAATTCTTCTCTGACCTGCACGTCCTTGTTGGTTCTTTCAGCAGTTTGAACGCGTGTCTGCCTTTTCTACTGTTCTTCCCTGTTGTCTTCTATTCCTCGTTTATAGTTAGCTTTACTTGGCTCTTGATCTCCGACCTTCCCAGTCCTGCTCTTATATTGTTTTTATTTACTCTTCCATTCTTGGCGTTCTGGTCTGCAAACTCGTTACCAGCTATACCTATGTGTGCTGGAACCCACACTAGCCTCCCACTACATCCTCTGTTCCCTAGAGATGTATTAATTGCTAGAATTTCTTCCTTTATGTCTGGCCGGCAACATTTACTTGGGTGTTCTAGTGCTTGTAGTGATGATTGTAAAAATCGAAGCCACTTCAGTTACACTGGAGCTCTTTTTCATTCTCCACTGTGGTATTACTACTCCTGCACCTAGATGCCCACTAGCACCCTTGGATCCATCAGTGTAGACGGCCAGACTTTGTTTTGTTAGTTGATCTATGAACTTTCTACTTATCATTTTGGCTTCCTTATCTTCTATGTTTTGTTTGATCTTTTCAGTAAGTGGGTAGTCTATGATTGGTGTTTTTAGTTCCCAGGGTGGTATTTTGCTTCTATATTTATTACTATTTTAAATTGTGTTTGACAGTTCTTTGAACTGCGTTAAATCTTCTATAGTTCTCTACCCTGTTGGATATCTATCTTTATTTAAGATACACTTGGTTGGTTTTGACAAATGCTTTATGTGCTGGGTGGGTCACTTCTTGTGCTACTTTCATCATCATGTGACGTATTCTTTCCAGAACGTTGTCTCCATTACAGCTGCTCTGAACGCATCACGATTCTGGGCAAGTCGACCTGCATCAGCCAAAGGCAAGTTCAGACTCTCTGTGATGTCCTGGGTCCACCGTCGTCTAGGTCGACCCCTTCCCCTTTTTCCAGCTTGTGCCGTCAGCTACTTTACTCCAATAATTTAATCTTAGTTCTTTCCGTCTTAGACCAACGGGCGGTATGACAAGAACTACTTCTAGTGCATCTACTGGTGTTGATATAAATGAACCTGTAATGGTTCTCATGGCTGCATTTTGAATTCTGTCTAGGTTTGCTTTGTTAGAAGCTGCAGCTGAGTCATAGACTATGCTGGCATAATCCAGTTTCCCCCTGATGAAAGACTTGTAGAACATAAGCATTATTTTATTGTTGGCCCCCCATCCATTACCTTTTACTATCCTTCGTATATTTAGGAGGAGTCCCCTACAGCTTTCTACTAAATTGTCTAATATTTATTCCAATTTAGTTGTTTATCTAAAGTTATGCCCATAAATCTTTTTGTTGAGGAGGTACATATTTTCTGTCCTTTAATGGTTATATTGATTTTTTTTTTTTAATTTCTTTTGCTGAATATCATACCTACTGTTTTGTTTACATTAATTTGGAAGCCCCAACTTTTCATCCACTCTGAAACTTTGTCTATTTGTTTTTGAAATTTTTGGTAAACATGGACCAAGTTTTTTTTCCAGATCGCCAAATGGCACAGTCATCTGCAAATTGTGATACTGCATTCTTAATATCGATAAATTCATCTGCTAAATAATTTACAGCTATAGCGAAGATTCAGTATCATCTGATTCCATGTCTTTATATTCCATCACCCCCAGCTCTGATTGGAAGGCTTCCCAGTTTGCTTTTTTATAGTTGAAAGTCGGTTTCTCTGGTTCTGGGTTTGGAATGACATTTTCATGCATGGTTGTTACAATGGGTAGATGATCTGAGTTTGTGTCTTTTAACAATTTACATTCTGATAAGGGTGGAATTAGGATGCCGTCAAATTACCACCTCTATCGACACCAGGTATTACAATGCAAGATGTGGGTGTCTTATCTGGTTTAGATTGTTGCTGTGTGTGTGTTGCAGTAGAACAGTTCAGGGTACACCACAGGCAACATGACGTGTAGAGTCATAAAAATGGTAACTTCGCTTTAGGTTTATACCATTTATTGCACGCCACAAAACAGTCATGATACTTATGTTATTGTCAGCATAGGTACAACGAATGCAGCATTCAAACTCATGTTAACTGACAGTCATGTAGAAGTCAATACTCAATAGTTGTATGGAAAACAAATATCATAGCGAAGCTTGATAAATAATGCATATAACTTCTGCAACCGTGGTCAGCTGCAGATCCTTAATGTTCATAGACAATAATAATTGTTCCTTCCTGATGCTAGCAGATCAGATGTATACAATACGTCCGTTTACTGTCTGCACGTGAGTAGCATACATGGATTACAGGTCAGCTCGACCTTTATAACCTTCCTAAGTCTAACCATCTGACTTGGACGTGATCTCTGATATAACGAATCCTGGAACACAGACAATAGTCTTGTTGGTCTAGAGCGACCCATATATATATAATTAGTTCAGGTATAAAGATACCGGTGACTTAATCCTAGTCAAAGTACCTCTCCATTTTGAATCACACAGGCGAGCAAAAAGGCGACAAAATGACGAACCTCTAGATGATAGCATAAAGTTCGATACAAGAGGAATTACCTTATTTCGGAAAATCAACCATGAACATATGCCTCCAGGCAGGCTTAACTAATACCGGGAAATAGTCTAGTTAGCTAACTAACTCACAAAGACAATGTATTTCCCTCAGAGAATCACAAGACGCAATCGCGTCCGCTCGCTAATCAGTCCATTTCTCAACTCCCCGACCTGGGTGGAACAACAAAACGACAACCCAGTCGAGACATGCGCAGAGTGACAATCTCTGAGTCGCTGTTCACAATAAGACGATTCTAAGAACATTCGAGATAAAAGTCTTACACAGTCGCGCCTTTTATGGACATGAACAGAAGCGTTAAGAAAGGTTTCAAACATCTACAACAGTTGACTGATACTACCAAATAAGGAGATATGGTCACGCTTCGTTCAAGACATTATAGACCGAACGTGTCTCTATACAAGAGGAAGTAAACTCATAAAGAATAGTAGTATCGATATTTCGGGTTCTGTCCCTTTGACCATAAAATATATATAACATGCATTTCAGTCAAATAATGATCATACATACGAAAAACGATCATACAAAGACTTTGGAAAAAAGTAATTATTTGTGCGTAACATTACCGCACCCTCCCGGGAAAAAAAAAATGAAACATTTTTTTTTTTAAATCCTGGAGCCGGGAAAATCTAGGCTCCTAACGCACGTATGATGCGCGGATATACCTAACAAAATAGCTCAACACTTGGAGCGAAACTGAGATCATATCCCAGGTCCTTAGAGAAAAATTTATCTAAGTATACGCGTATATATCCCAGGAAGGTGCCACCAACACAAACCACAATGATGGCAACATCATAATAAAAGTCAAATTATTCTCATACCAATATATGAAATCAAATATATTATTATGATATCATACAATGTGTTGCAAATAGCGGTGTAATATATTAATATACCGCACTATTTTATTACATTATGTAATGCATCAGTAACTAATAAGTAATACATGTGTTGATCTTCGTTGACATAAAATATTCAATAGAAGAAGATGTGGACATCATCCGCTCCCAATCTAGTACAGGATTTGATATACTCAAAGTTCCACAATGGACACAATCTCGCATCTTCAATGATGTGCTGCGAAAATATCAATAACACAAATCTTAAAGACAACTGGTAAATCTCTCAATACAATCCTAAAAATAATCTATTTAAATGTGGCCGAGTGATCTTTTGGCCCGTATATCACTAACTAAGCCTTCTTAGATAATTACATGGTACAATGTCATAAATTTCCCCCTCAAAAAAGTGAGAAAAAAAAAATATCTACTAACATGTCATTATAACATTGGACTGTATATCAGGAAATATATATATGACAGAAGAATCATGTGGAATCGTGTGGGCATCTGGACAGAATGTCCGCCATTACATTATCCGAACCACGGATAGCATCACCGAATGCAGAGTATCAGAATACTCCTGCATTAGTGCTGCCCCAATCCCAGTTGACGAGGCGTCACTTCGAAGAACAAAAGTCTTCTCAATAGTAGGTAACCTAAGAATAGGTGGAGATGAAAATAGGTTTTTAACCTGGTCCAATGAGGATTGACATTCTTTTGACCAGCGGATCAAATTAGGCGACCCTTTCTTCAATAAAGTAGAAAGCGGTGCCATAATGGAGGACAGATTCGGAATGAATCGTCCGTAGAATTGGATCAAACCTAATAGACTCCTTACTTGTTTCTTTGTCTTAGGGACCGAAATGTTAAGTATTTTTGAAACATTGTGGTCTTCTGTCTTTAAAAGACCATGACCAACACGATGACCTAGGAAAGAAATCTCACTAAATCCTATAAAGGCTTTAGAGGGTTTTGCAGTCAAGTTATACTCGCGAAGAGTAGACAGTAATTCGTATAAACCCAAATAGTGATCTTCCCAGGAATCACTGAATAGACAGATATCATCTAGATATGCTATGACATCTGTACGATATGCGAGAATTCGCCGCATCATGCGTACGAATGTAGCAGGGGCGTTCATAAGACCAAAAGGCATGAAATTCCATTGGAATAAACCCCTAGGTGTAGAAAAAGCTGTAAAAGGTTTGGCACGTTCAGTTAGCGGGACTTGCCAATAACCTTTAGACAAATCTAGTTTGGTAAAGAATCTAGAATTAGAAAGTTTATTGAGTAGCTCTTCTAATGAAGGCATAGGTTCAGCGTCGAACTTCGTAACTTGGTTCAATTTGCGATAATCTACGCAAATGCGAATGTTATTATCCTTCTTTCGAACAATAACCATAGACGAAGAGTATGCTGAAGTGGATGGTTCAATGATTTGCAAACGTATCATTTCATCCAATTCTTTCTCGACTTGAGACTGGAAATGGATAGGTATTGGATAGGGTCTGACTCTGATAGGATTATGATCAGTTAGCACAATGTCATGTTCAATGACATGTGTGTGTCCCGGGATGTCTGTAAGAACATCCTGAAATGTTTGCAACATCGAAGAAACTTGTCGATGTTCCTCAGCGGAAAGATTTGGAGAAACGGTCACGTTTTTCCAAGATTCCGTAGAATAAAGTGGGACCATAGAAAGAGGAAGATTGACATCAGAAAAAGTAGTTTCCTCATCCTGTATAACTGACAGCGATGAGTATTGACCATGAGGTACTCGAGAATTGTCCGTTGCCTGGAAAATAGGCTGCAAATAGTCTGGTCTTTCATGAAATTCCGTGAGCATATTTATGTGGAAAATTTTATGCTTTCCATCAATATCGACAACATAGTCGACATCAGAAATTTTGGAGACTATTGCATATGGACCTTTCCATGCAATTAGAAGTCTGTTCTCCCTTGAAGGAAGTAGAACGAGAGCTTTGTCACCTGGACAAAGTTGTCGTAGACATCTATTCTTATTCGCAAACTGCCTTGCCTTTTCTTTAGCAAATTCGGAAGACGAAGTTGCTAGTCTGCATGCCTCAATGATTTTTTTCCTAAGAGCAATGACGTACTCATAAGAAGACTGAGTCTCATCGCTAATATTATCGGCAGTGATTAGATCGTGAAGTAAAGACATAGGGCCGCGCGGTTGCGCGCCAAAGACAAGTTCAAAAGGGGAAAACCCCGTATGTTCATTGGGGACCTCTCTATACGCAAAGAGAGCCGCGGGTAAGACCCTGTCCCAATCCTGAGGATGATCCTCAGTTATTTTACCCAGTAAAGTTTTTAGAGTCCTATTTAAACGTTCGACCAACCCATTAGACATTGGGTGATAGATACTGCTGAGAGACCTTTTTATATGTAGCATAGACATTACCTGTGACATAGTGTCTGATATAAGTTGAGTGCCATGGTCTGACAATATTTCTCCGGGAAAACCCAAGCGAGAAAATATCAGCCAAAGAGCGTCTGCGATATCAGCAGTTGAGATGCTCTTGAGAGGTATTGCCTCTGACCAACGTGTGCACATATCGACACATGTAAGAATAAATTGGTGCCCTCTAGCCGACTTAATTCTAAAAGGACCGATAATATCTATTGCCATTTTTTGAAAAGGGCGAATTGGAATGTCAGCAGCCTGAATAGGCGCAGCATGTCGTGGTCCTTTAGATTTGACCTCCTGACATACTTTGCAAGAGCGACAGTACATTCGTATGTCCTTGCTCACAAATGGCCAAAAGAAAGCCGCAAGAACCCTCGACTTTGTACGGGAAAAACCCATATGTCCAGCACATTGCGAGTCATGAGCATGTTGCAATATTTGCACTCTCATGCTCTTAGGCACAAGAATTTGTGAATGAGTGGATGTAGTCGAGTCTTGTACCATACGTACAAGTACGCCGTTCTTCATAGAAATCCAAGATTTTCTATTAGTATTTTGATTAGGATCACCTTTTTTTGCTAGAATGAAGAATTTTTGTAACGACGGATCTTCTTCTTGCAATTTGATAAATGAGTCACGTGTAATAGTCAAGTGACTATTTTGTTCATTTACTTCATCATTATTAGTTAATGAAGTTTGAGGTGGATCCAGAGCATGTGCTCTTGTGACCACCATATTGGTAGCTTCAATGTTTTGCTCTTCCCAAACAGCAATCTGCTGTGGGGTACATTCCCTAACTCCGTGAATACGACCAATAATAAGGTCCGCAATAGGGTTTGGAAGTAGACACGCGTGGACCTCTCCCGTGAAGAAAGGAGTAGCAATATGTATTATGGCAGTAGGATATTTTTCCAACGTGCCACCAAATGTGACACATTTGATGACCTTTCCTGTAGCACAGAATGGATCTACAAGAGATTGCCTAACCCCGACAGTAGTACATCCAGAATCAAACAACACCGAGACTGGATTACTATTTACAAGCCCCTTATGTAATATAAGAGAACATCTCCTATCATGAGCAACATTAGCAGGAAGAGCGGGCAAAGGATGACCACAGCTTAGAGTACTAATGGTTTTCGGATCAAATAAAGTACTGCATTGGATACATTTATTTGCCCTACCAAAGTCAAAAGATGAGCATCCGATAGCATTATGGTCTTTATCATTATTAACCTGTTTATCTGCTCCCTGAGATTCTTGTTGAACAGAGTTTGTCTGTTGATATCTTTTTCTCTTTTGTTGCGATCTACCGCGACCATTATTGCCTCTGCAATTATCATTAAAGTCCCTACTGTAATTTTTATCCTGGTTTGAGTTCCAGTTTCCATAACTGTCATTACCATCTCTATACTGTTGAGAACCTCTATTATCTTGGTATTGAGGTCTCTGAGAAAAATATTTTCCTCTATACCGATTACCTTTATGAAAATTTCTAAAGTTACCGGGAATAGAATACCGTGTAATATTAGGTTGTCTCCAGTTCTGGGAAGAAGAATCTCCCTGAAATTGATTACCCTGGTTCTGGGCATAATTACGGTTACTCTTTTTATTGAAATTTTGCTGGCTACCCTGAAATTTACGCATAAAATTCGGGCCATAAGGTGCTGCCGAAGCAACTGGCAGACCTTCTTTTACCTTAGAGTTGCTAACGGTTATGTGAGGATGTGCAGTAACATACTGGCTACAGTATTCTTCCATTTCTTTTATATTTTTAGGCTTACGCTCATGAAGAAAAGAAAGAAAAGCTTCATTAACAGAAGACATAACCTTGTCTCTAAGAAGTAAGTCCATGAGGGCTTCAAATGTACTTTCTGTCTTAGACAGCTCAACCCATCGTAAAAAAGTAAGACGTATGCCTGAGATGAATTCTGAGAATTCAACTCCAGTTTCTGGTAACATGTTTTTTTAAATTTAAGACGATATCCGTCTTCGTTAAGTTGGTACTTCTTTAACAATGCCGCCCTGACAACCTCATAGTTGTTCTTGTCAGGCACATCTACCATACCCAACAAAGTCAAAGCATCACCTCTAAGTATCTTGGACAGATGATAAACATATAATGTTTTATCTATATTATGCACCTTACATGCACTTTCAAATCTATCTAGATAAAAAGTTATATCATCAATTGAAGCATTGAATGCTGGTAAATTAAGCTTAAAATCAACAGCATTAGACTTATTAGCAGATGATACCTTATTGGCATCATTAGCATTACTAGATAACTTCAACTTTTCTAACTCCAAAGCTAAGAGTTTTTCTTCATGTTCCATTTTTGCTTTTCTCTCATCAGACTCTCTTTGTAACCTTCTTTCCTCAGCCTCAGCCTGTAACTTTCTTTCCTCAGCCTCAGCCTGTAACTTTCTTTCCTCAGCCTCAGCCTGTTTTTCTAATCTTTTATTTTCAGCCTCTATTTCAAGTCTCTTATTTTCAGCTTCTTTTTCAAGTCTCTTATTTTCAGCCTCAGCCTGAAGTCTCTTCTCCTGAGATTCTGCTTCTCTTTTTTGTTTTTCCATTTCCATTTGTAATCTCTTTTCATCTACCTGCATCTGCAGTTTCTTTTGTTCTATTTCAGCATCTATTTTCTTTTGTTCCAACTTTAATGCCTTATCATATTGAGTAGTTGCAAATTCTTCCAACTTATCACCTGTCTTCCCAAGGGCTTTACCCTGCTCAATAAAGTACTCAAATGTAGACATGATGTCTAAAATGTGAGTACAGAACCTGAAATAATTAATTATCTTATTTCAATCTTAATAGCAACAAGACTTAATAAAGTGCTTGTATAATTACTATGTTTACTCCAATCTCTGTGGGAAACAAGACTTGACACCAATTTGTATTATCAGTTGTACAATAATATCACAAGTCACCTCTTAATTATCAGTGCACTACCCAAATCAGTGCATAACCATCAGTTATTTATCATAACTGCACTACAATAGTGCATAAGCAACAAACCACTAGTTAGTTATGATAAGTGCACTATAGATCAATAGTGCATGAGCATATATGTAACAATAGTGAAAGCTAACTATGCAAGAACTATGCAAACAATAACAAGACAATGTAAACAATAACAAAGGTCACCAACAATGTAAACAATAACAAAGATCAAAGTCAAATGTAAACAACAACAAAGATCAAAGTCAATGTAAACAAAAACAAAGATCAGAGTCAATGTAAACAATAACAAAGATCAGAGTCAATGTAAACAATAACAAACAAATGACGCTACAGTGTATACACAAAAATATACTTAAAGAACTGAATAATAGAAAAGAGGAGACCTACAAATACAAACAATCGAAATCGAAACTAAAAAACAGAAAGAAAGAGAGAAACAAAAAAAATATACAAAAAACGAAAATAAAGCACAACTCGTCACAACTAAACAGATATAGCAACGATTGTCGCTAGCAAATTCCACAGTAGGAAATTCGCACAGTCCCTAACGAAAACGCTAACAGTAGAACCTCTGTGACGTGGTATCATCTACTGAAAGACACCACCCAACCGAGAAAACCCGCAGAAATATAAACATATAAATACAAATCCAAATAACATATAACATATAAACATGTAAATAGTGTGAAAATGTGAAAGACAGAAGGCTCAGTTAGAACATAAGGGCACAGTTCACAAACAAAACAGGCCACTTAACTTCTATGTATCCACAACGTCAGCACAGTTCAGAACAGGATGTGATCAGCATTCTTAGGACAATGATCCAACGTTGATCCATATCTGCTCTCGTAAACTGCCATGACGAAGGAAATGAGCTTCTAACAGGAAACAGCTTCTGAACTTGACCTTCTGAATCTGCAACAGTAATTCTGAGACCGGAACAGTTGTTACGGCACTTGTCCTTCTTCTCAACAGATCAGGAAATCCATTCGCTCGGTACTTGTCCTTCTATTTGTAGACAATCTTCAATACCGCCGAGCAGCGCCGGGTAGTTTCAAAATATCAACAACTGTCAGTACTGCTGCGTCTTTCAAAAAATTTCATCAAAGGTGATGAATAGTGATGCGTGATGCCATATGATGATGGATGGCATCCGCATGTCTGGTTTTGTGTAGTGTGTAGATGTGTTCAGTCAAAACAATGTTCATGCAACAATAACAGGGCAATCCACATAGGACGTCAGTAAACTCACGACGTATAAAGTCAATGAGTCTTGAAACAGCCGTTGACGTTTTTCTTCATTATTTATTGTGGACGCCACAGTGACAAAATGGTTACGCAAATGTGTAGGCACATCAAACAGTCATTATCACAGCAACATTCAATACAGCAATAAACGGTAGACAGCATTACAATGATGAGTCAGATGCATGTTATATTTCAAAGTGCTGTAAATGTAGTCAGGTGAACAACTCCATCCTTTTCTATAACAGCCAGGAGATAACCAGATGTATGAGATCAGTTCACTCTCCTTAGTTTGACTTCAGCAAGACAGACACGTCTGCCGAAGTATAAATAATGTCCTCAAGAATATCCTCTAGATAATAAAGGTTTTCTAAACCTAGTTCATTTAACAAAGTAGCAAGTAATGGTCCTTGGTACATGCATCAACCGATGCAGTACAATGCAGCGACATGTGAGCTGGGAAAGAACATCTCGTGACGACGACTTTCGGAGACAGGCTATGAATCGAAATCGTTCACGACCAAAAATCGATAGAGTTAATGAAAATGTTAATTTACCTTGCTTTCAAGAAATACACAGAAATATCACGCCTCCCGGCATGTGCAAATACACTAGAGGTATTATCCCGAATAAACGAAATATCCATAAGAGGACTACACATCCCTGACAGAACAAAAAATAGCGGAGATCCCCTCTTCAACGAGGCATCTCTTTCGCCATTCCAAATCGCTCACTCCCACTAGTGGTGGGCGGAAACCGATCGACCAAACAACAAGACAAGTCATGCGCAGTCCAGCGCAAAAATGACCACAGCTCAAAAGTTAACTGCATTCGATACCAACGCGAGAAGACAAATGCTTACCGAGAAAAGTGACTATAAATTTCAAGCAGTTGTTGCCCTTGCGTTATAAAACAGACATTGAAATAAAACGATGTTGCGAGAATTTATCACGCAACATATCACCACCTCCTCCCGATAAAAAAAAATGTGGAACATATTTTTTTTTTTCAATATCAAAGAGCAAGCGATAAGCGGCTCAAAACGCACGAATTATGCGCTGATAATTAATTAAATTGCCAAACAATAGGCTAATTATAGAGTGTCTGGTGAGGATATACCTCAACAGAAAAATAAATATGTCTCAAAAAATATTCACATCGGGGAGGTGTCACCAACACACATCACGTTAGCATGTAAACACAATATACGTATGCAAGTTACTATAATCATCATTAAACAGCATACTCTAATATTGTCTTTAAAAATGGATGTACAAATCTGATAGGAAAATTTAAATAGTACATTCTTTGACATGTAATGACATAAGTACATAGTAAAGTTAAACTACATGACGATCCAGGACATATGCTCTGGTATTCCGAGGGTAAGTACACAATCTAGAACTCGTAAGGTAAGTCCTCAGCTCAACAATGACATTCTGAGAAAGTACAAGCAATATAATGCTAATTAATAACTAATATGCTTCATAAGGTACAATACATTATTAATAATTGTGGCTGTTTAGTAAACTAACGGCCCTTATATTAACTACTCAGTCCTCCTCTATCATTTTAAAAAACGAACAGAAGAAGATGACAACAAAGCACGATAGTGTGTACATATAAAGTAAGTACAGATGTGCTAATCTATTGTAGAAATATAGGTGTGTTATGACTCTGTAATATATAGAAATATAGGACAGAAGTATTAGTTGGAGTCATGTGGGCATCTAGACAAAATGTCAGCCATCACATTATCCGCACCACGGATAGCTCGTACCGTGAAGTGAAAAGGTTGAAGAGCTATAGCATATCGAGTGGATCTCGAAGTCTTCAAATTCTTAGTCTGAATAGCTGTAAGAGCTTTCTGATCAGTCTCTAGAATGAAATGTGCGCCCAGGAGGAATCTTTGTAGCTTTAGAATTGACCAAACCATCGCTAACAACTCACGGTCTAAAACCGAGTAGTTCCTCTCTGCCGCATTTAGTTTTCTAGAAATGTACATAACAGGATGCAGAGTATTTGCATATTCTTGCATCAGTGCTGCTCCAATCCCAGTGGATGAAGCATCACTCCGAAGAACAAAAGTCCTATCAAGAGTAGGTAATCTTAAGATGGGAGGAGAAGAAAATATATTCTTGATTTGGTCTAGTGAAGATTGGCATTCTTCAGACCAACGGACCAGATTAGGCGAACCTTTCTTCAACAATGTTGAGAGAGGTGCCATGATCGAAGATAAATTTGGAATAAATCTCCCATAAAATTGAATTAAACCTAAGAGACTAACTTGTTTCTCCCATAACAGAGATTGTATTTTGGATTGGGAGTCTCCTTGTTGAATAAAGAAGAAATGAACAAATCCTAACTTGTTTTTTCGTTTTCAAGTAACACCTTTTGTTTCTTCTGTAAGTCATATAACCCTAAATAGTGATCTTCCCAGGTATCACTGAAGTTTCTTCATCTAAGTATGCGATGGAACAGAACGATGTTCAGTATTTTGGAACGAAATTGCAGGGTCTTTTCTGACTTCAAAGATAACCATGACCAAACACGATGAACCCAGGAAAGAGATTTCACCAAAACCAACAAAAGCTTTAGAAGGTTTTGCTGTCAAATTATTCTCACGTAGAGTGGACAGTAAGTCATATAACCCTAAATAGTGATCTTCCCAGGTATCACTGAAGAGACAGATGTCATCTAAGTATTCGATGACATCCGAACGATGTGACAGAATTCGACGCATCATGCGAACGAAAGTGGCAGGGGCGTTCATGAGACCAAAAGGCATAACATTCCATTGAAATAGACCCCTAGGTGTAGAAAAAGCAGTAAGAGGTTTGGCATGCTCTGCTAAAGGCACTTGCCAATAACCTTTAGACAAGTCAAGTTTAGTGAAAGAATCTAGAATTAGAAAGTCTAATCAGTAGATCTTCTAACAAAGGCATCGGTTCAGCGTCGAACTTGCCAATGAACTAGACAATTTGTGATTGCCAATTTTACACAAAGGTCAAACTTTTTGACGAAAATTTGCGATAATCAACGCAAATTCGTATGTTCTTATCCTTCTTCCGGACAATAACCATGGAAGAAGAATATGGTGAAGTCGATGGTTCAATTATATTTAATTGAATCATTTCATCCAATTCCTTTTCCACTTGCGACTGAAAGTGTATAGGAATAGGATACGGCCTAACCCTAATTGGATTATTGTCGGTAAGAATTATGTCATGTTTCTATGACATCTGTGTGTCCAGGAATGTCAGTGAGAACATCCTGAAATGTTTGTAACATCGACAAGTCTCGTCGATGTTCGTCACCAGAAAGATTAGGAGAAACAGAAACGTTTTTCCAAGATTCCGTGGAATGTAATGGAACCACTGGAAGGGGAAGGTTGACATCAGAGAAGGTAGCTTCCTCATCCTGAATGACAGACAGGGATGAATAATGACCGTGAGGTGCAGGAGCATCATCCGTTGCCTGGAAAATAGGCAGCAAATAGTCCGGACGTTCGTGAAATTCCGAAAGCATGTTTATGTGGAAAGTTTTATGCTTTCCATCAATATCGACCACATAGTCAACATCGGAAATCCGAGAGACTATTGCATACGGACCTTTCCATGCAATAAGAAGTCTATTTTCCCTACTGGGGAGTAGGACGAATGCTTTGTCACCTGGACAAAGTTGTCGTAGACATCTATTCTTGTTAGCAAACTGCCTTGCCTTCTCTTTAGCAATTTCTGATGAAGCAGTTGCTAGCTTACATGCCTCAATGATCTTTTGTCTAAGAGCAATGACATACTCATATGAGGATTGAGTTTCATCGCTAATATCATCGGCAGTGATGAGATCGTGTAATAAAGACATAGGGCCGCGTGGACGCGCGCCAAAGACAAGTTCGAAGGGAGAAAATCCTGTGTGTTCATTAGGGACTTCTCTATAGGCAAAGAGAGCCGCGGGTAAAACCCTGTCCCAATCTTGAGGATGATCTTCAGTTATCTTACCAAGCAAAGTCTTGAGCGTTCTATTCAGACGCTCAACTAACCCATTAGACATAGGATGGTAGATACTACTGAGAGATCGTTCAATATGTAAGGTAGACATTACCTGTGACATAGTGTCAGATATGAGTTGAGTGCCATGGTCTGACAATATTTCTCTGGGGAACCCCAAGCGAGAAAATATCAACCAAAGAGCATCTGCGATATCTGTAGTAGATATGCTCTTAAGAGGAATAGCCTCTGGCCAACGTGTGCACATATCGACACATGTAAGGATAAACTGATGTCCTCTGGCCGACTTGACCTTAAAAGGGCCAATAATATCTATGGCCATTTTCTGAAACGGCCGAATAGGAATGTCAGCAGCCTGGATAGGCGCAGCATGTCGTGGTCCTCTAGATTTGACCTCCTGACATACCTTGCATGATCGGCAGTAAATACGAATGTCCTTATTAAAGGACAAAAGGCCAAAAGAAAGCCGCAAGGACTCTCGACTTCGTACGGGCAAAACCCATATGTCCAGCACATTGCGAGTCATGAGCATGTTGTAATATTTGGACTCTCATGCTCTTGGGAACAAGAATTTGCGAATGTGCCGACGTAGTCGAATCTTGTACCATACGTACAAGTACGCCGTTTCTCATTGCAATCCAAGATTTTCTATTTGTATCCTGATTCGGATCACCTTTCTTCGCAAGAACGAAGAATTTTTTTAAAGAAGGATCTTCTTCTTGCAATTTTATGAAAGAGTCACGAGTAATTACTAAGTGACTATCTTGGCTATCAACTTCATTATCACTATTCAGTGAAGTTTCGGGTGTTTGTAGAGCTTGTGCTCTTGTAACTACTGCATTTGTAGCTTGCATGTTATTATCTTCCCAAGCAGCAATCTGCTGTGGGGTACACTCCCTAACTCCGTGAATACGACCAATAATAAGGTCCGCAATAGGATTAGGTAAGAGACAAGCATGCACATCTCCAGTAAAGAAAGGAGTGGCAATGCGAATTACAGCAGTAGGATATTTTTCTAGAGTGCCGCCAAATGTGACACATTTAATAACCCTTCCTGTAGCACAAGATGGATCTACAAGCGATTGTCTAACACCAATAGTGGTGCATCCGGAATCGAAAAGTAGTGAGACCGGAGTATCATTAACAAGACCCTTATGTAGAATTAAAGAACCCCTCCCGTCATGCGCAACAGCAGCAGGAAGAGCGGGAAGTGGGTGACCACAACTCAAAGTAGTTATGGTACCCGGTTCGAATAAAGTACTGCATTGGGGGCATTTGTTTGCTCTCTCAAAGTCAAAAGCAGAACTAGTGACAGCGTCAAAGTTTTTACTATCAACAACATGATTACAGGCTCCCTCAGTTTCCTGTTGTACAGCATTAGCCTGCTGATATCTCTTTTTTTTGTGTTGAGATCTACCCCGACTATTATTACCTCTGAAGTTATCAGAGTTATTATTATCTCTGCAGTTATTATTGTCTCTATTGTAATTGTTATACTGGTTCGAATTCCAGTTTCCACGATTACTATCATGTTCACATTGATGCGAACATCTATTTGTTTGGTTCTGAGGTCTTCGGCAGGAATAACCTCTATTACCATATCCTCTTTTGAAATGCTTATAATTATTAGGGTGATAGTAACGACCACTATCAGGTTGTCTCCAATTCTTCGAAGAAGAATCACCATGAAATTGGTTTCCATGATTTTGACAGAAATTACCGCTGCCCTTTCTATCAAAATTTTGTTGGGATCTACGAGCAAAGTTTTGACCATACGGAGCTGCCGAAGCAACTGGTAAACCTTCTTTCACCTTAGAGTTACCCATGGTTATGTGTGGGTGCGCAGTTACGTATTGGCAACAGAAATCTTCCATTTCTTTTATTGTTTTAGGTTTACGTTCATGAAGGAAAGCAAGGAAAGACTCATTGACAGACGACATGACTTTGTCTCTAAGTATTAAGTCCATAAGTCCTTCATAAGTTTTTTTCCGTCTTAGATAGTTCAACCCATCGTGAGAAAGTAATGCGTATTCTTGCAATAAACTCGGAGAATTCAACTCCATTTTCAGGTAACATGTTTTTAAATTGTAGACGATAGCCGTCTTCGTTAAGCTGATATTTCTTTAACAAAGCGGCCCTGACAACCTCATAATTGCTCTTGTCAGGTTCATCCACCATATTTAATATACTTAGAGCTTTACCTGTCAGTATCCCTGATAACTGATAAACATATTTTGCTTTGTCTATGTTATGAGCTGTACATGCTTGTTCAAATCTGTCCAGATAGAACATTATGTCATCACTGGAAGGACTAAATGTTGGTAACTTAATCTTAAAAGTATCATTATTAGCCTTCCCAGAAGATGAACCCTTGTTTGAATCATTACCATTACTCATGCTCGTCAATTTCAATTTCTCCAACTCTAAAGCTAAGAGTTTTTCTTCATGTTCCATTTTTGCTTTCCTCTCATCAGACTCTCTTTGTAACTTCCTTTCTTCAGCTTGAGCCTGCATTTGAAGTCTTTCATTTTCAGCTTCTTTTTCAAGTCTTTTATTTTCAGCTTCTTTTTCAAGTCTTTTATTTTCAGCTTCTTTTTCAAGTCTTTTATTCTCAGCCTCTAGCTGTAGCTTTCTTTCCTCAGCTTCTGATTCCCTTTTTTGTTTTTCCATTTCCATTTGGAATCTCTTTTCATCCACCTGCATCTGCAGTTTCTTTTGTTCAGCTTCCATATGCAGTTTCTTTTGTTCAGCTTCCATTGCTTTATCATATCGAGCAGTTGCAAATTCTTCTAACTTATCACCAGTCTTCCCAAGCAATTTACCCTGCTCAATAAAGTGCTCAAATGTAGACATGTTGTCTAACATATGAGTCCAAAACCTGAAATAATTAACTAATTTATTTCAAACCTAAGTGTAACAAGTCTTAATTAAGCACTTGTATATTCACATCACATTATATTATCCCAGTCTCTGTGGGAAACAAGTCTCCAATCAAAGAACTTGTATATGAAATATCAGCACTCAAATCTTGATCATAAGTGCACTTCTCATTCAATAGTGCACGACACTATTCATCATTCATTTATCATCAGTATAGTAGTAACAGTGCATTAGCATAGCCCATTAACTAATTACTATAACTGTAAACAATGACTATGTAAACACATGCAGAATGTAAACATTGAAAATGTAAACAATACAAACAATGTAAACAATAACAATGTAAACAATAACAAAGATCAGCAACAATACAAAAACTTTCGCAGAAATCAACTAAAAATAAAGCAGAAATTAATGAAATATCACAAAAAATGTGACGATATCTGCGATAGAATTAAACAAAATACATGACACCACAGTGTATAAACAAAAATGTTGTATGAAACTAAATTATAGACAAGAGTAGGCTAACAAATACAAACAAATCACAACAAAACTAAAGAATGTGAAATAATAACGAAAACAATATTAAAACATGTCATCACAGCTAACATAAATAGCAACAGAAGTCGCTTAGCAAATTCCAGTATCGGAAATTTGCAAACCCTACAGAAAACGCTCACAATAGACGACCTCTATGACGTGGCATAATCTAACGGAGACACCACCCAACCGAGAACCCGCTGAAATATAAACATATAAATATACAAATAACATATAGACATATAACATATAGAATGAGATGATACACAGAAGACTCAGCAGAAGTATAAGGGCACAGTTTACATACAAACAGGCCACTTAACTTAAAGGCTTCCAATCGTAGAACAGCAGAAAAACGGATGTCAATCAACGTCCTAAAGAGCGAAGCTCCAACGATGATGGCACATCTGAACTGCTTCCACTGCTAACACGATGGTACAAGAGCTTCTGAAATACTGTGTGTTGAGTTGTTTCGGCACTTGACCTTCTAATCCAAAAGTAAGTTGATGGAAATCGGTACTTGGCCTTCTTCAGAAAACAACCCGTTTCAACCGGCACTTGACCTTCTCAAAAAACGACAGCACTGGAACCTTGACAGCAGCAACTTGCTTGACTTGCGTAAAAGATAACAGCAGTCCGAGTTATCCGGCAACATGTAACAACGCCGGGTACTGTCAAATTCTTGTTTCCGTCAAAAAGTTGAAATTTTGACTTTTACCGGGCAACGCCGAGTACTTTGAAAATTTTGAAGATGTTGACTGTATTGAAGAATGTTAATTTCTTGAAGGATGCTGATGAATTCTTGTTGAAAATGAAGTGGGTAAGGGACCCCGTGTTTGCTAGTACCAGAATCAAACCAGCTTATGGCCACCAAATGATGCGTGATGCCATATGATGATGGATGGCATCCGCATGTCTGGTTTTGTGTAGTGTGTAGATGTGTTCAGTCAAAACAATGTTCATGCAACAATAACAGGGCAATCCACATAGGACGTCAGTAAACTCACGACGTATAAAGTCAATGAGTCTTGAAACAGCCGTTGACGTTTTTCTTCATTATTTATTGTGGACGCCACAGTGACAAAATGGTTACGCAAATGTGTAGGCACATCAAACAGTCATTATCACAGCAACATTCAATACAGCAATAAACGGTAGACAGCATTACAATGATGAGTCAGATGCATGTTATATTTCAAAGTGCTGTAAATGTAGTCAGGTGAACAACTCCATCCTTTTCTATAACAGCCAGGAGATAACCAGATGTATGAGATCAGTTCACTCTCCTTAGTTTGACTTCAGCAAGACAGACACGTCTGCCGAAGTATAAATAATGTCCTCAAGAATATCCTCTAGATAATAAAGGTTTTCTAAACCTAGTTCATTTAACAAAGTAGCAAGTAATGGTCCTTGGTACATGCATCAACCGATGCAGTACAATGCAGCGACATGTGAGCTGGGAAAGAACATCTCGTGACGACGACTTTCGGAGACAGGCTATGAATCGAAATCGTTCACGACCAAAAATCGATAGAGTTAATGAAAATGTTAATTTACCTTGCTTTCAAGAAATACAGAAATATCACGCCTCCCGGCATGTGCAAATACACTAGAGGTATTATCCCGAATAAACGAAATATCCATAAGAGGACTACACATCCCTGACAGAACAAAAATAGCGGAGATCCCCTCTTCAACGAGGCATCTCTTTCGCCATTCCAAATCGCTCACTCCCACTAGTGGTGGGCGGAAACCGATCGACCAAACAACAAGACAAGTCATGCGCAGTCCAGCGCAAAAATGACCACAGCTCAAAAGTTAACTGCATTCGATACCAACGCGAGAAGACAAATGCTTACCGAGAAAAGTGACTATAAATTTCAAGCAGTTGTTGCCCTTGCGTTATAAAACAGACACTGAAATAAAACGATGTTGCGAGAATTTATCACGCAACAAATAGCAACTGCAATGTTGTCTTGTAGTCTGCTGATGATGTCTGGGTTTGTTGACCCCCTTGAGAGTTGGTACCAGAATAAACCAACTATTGGCCACCATGAATTGATAAGGGTGGAATTAGGATGCCGTCAAATTACCACCTCTATCGACACCAGGTATTACAATGCAAGATGTGGGTGTCTTATCTGGTTTAGATTGTTGCTGTGTGTGTGTTGCAGTAGAACAGTTCAGGGTACACCACAGGCAACATGACGTGTAGAGTCATAAAAATGGTAACTTCGCTTTAGGTTTATACCATTTATTGCACGCCACAAAACAGTCATGATACTTATGTTATTGTCAGCATAGGTACAACGAATGCAGCATTCAAACTCATGTTAACTGACAGTCATGTAGAAGTCAATACTCAATAGTTGTATGGAAAACAAATATCATAGCGAAGCTTGATAAATAATGCATATAACTTCTGCAACCGTGGTCAGCTGCAGATCCTTAATGTTCATAGACAATAATAATTATTCCTTCCTGATGCTAGCAGATCAGATGTATACAATACGTCCGTTTACTGTCTGCACGTGAGTAGCATACATGGATTACAGGTCAGCTCGACCTTTATAACCTTCCTAAGTCTAACCATCTGACTTGGACGTGATCTCTGATATAACGAATCCTGGAACACAGACAATAGTCTTGTTGGTCTAGAGCGACCCATATATATATAATTAGTTCAGGTATAAAGATACCGGTGACTTAATCCTAGTCAAAGTACCTCTCCATTTTGAATCACACAGGCGAGCAAAAAGGCGACAAAATGACGAACCTCTAGATGATAGCATAAAGTTCGATACAAGAGGAATTACCTTATTTCGGAAAATCAACCATGAACATATGCCTCCAGGCAGGCTTAACTAATACCGGGAAATAGTCTAGTTAGCTAACTAACTCACAAAGACAATGTATTTCCCTCAGAGAATCACAAGACGCAATCGCGTCCGCTCGCTAATCAGTCCATTTCTCAACTCCCCGACATGGGCGGAACAACAAAACGACAACCCAGTCGAGACATGCGCAGAGTGACAATCTCTGAGTCGCTGTTCACAATAAGACGATTCTAAGAACATTCGAGATAAAAGTCTTACACAGTCGCGCCTTTTATGGACATGAACAGAAGCGTTAAGAAAGGTTTCAAACATCTACAACAGTTGACTGATACTACCAAATAAGGAGATATGGTCACGCTTCGTTCAAGACATTATAGACCGAACGTGTCTCTATACAAGAGGAAGTAAACTCAAAAAGAATAGTAGTATCGATATTTCGGGTTCTGTCCCTTTGACCATAAAATATATATAACATGCATTTCAGTCAAATAATGATCATACATACGAAAAACGATCATACAAAGACTTTGGAAAAAAGTAATTATTTGTGCGTAACACATTCGCTAGGTTGTTAGTTGCTATACGTATGTCTATTGCTGAGTCTGCCCTGTTAGCTTGTGGATTAATTCTAGTTGCAGTTCCATCATTTAGTATTAGCATGTCATTGTTTTCTATAAAGTCAAGTAGGCGCGTTCCTGCATTGTCTGCATGTTGTCCACCCCAAGCATAATGATTGGAATTAAAATCGCCTACTATGTCTGTTTTGGGGCCTAGTCTGGTGCTTATGGCTAATGTTTCTTCATCTTTAATTAAGCCATTTTTAGCGTATACATTTAAGATTGTTAGATTGTTTGGTTCAGCTGCTATAATGACCTGGATGCCTTCTATGTTGGTTGTATCAAAAACTTCCCAGTCTATAATTTTAAATGTTTCGCTAACTAAGACTGCGACACCCCCTCCTCTACCTTCTTTCCTAAGGTGCCTAAGTATCTTAAAGCCCTTACAACTATATCTACTATTTGGGTTTAAAAGTGTCTCTTGAAGAGCATATATAGTGTTAGTTCCTCCTGCCTTTGCTAGTAGGGGAGCAAAATTATTTTTGATACCCCTACAATTCCACTGAACAATTCTACATCCTTTCTTATCAATTGTATATATTAACTAGTATCCCTTTTGTTTTGTGTTAGAACTATCAGTTTGCTCTTAGTTTGTATTGCCCTCTACACCTCACGGTAGAAGGGGAACGACTAAGTAAGTAAGTTGTATTGGCCCTATCAGTTGCTTGAGGCATAAGGCTTACTCTTCGTGGTGATTCTTTTATGTAATTAAAGACTTTTTTTCAATACTTGGGTTTGTGACGATTCTTCTGTTCTTTCCTCTATCAAAACTCTCTCTATGTGCTTGATGGTTTTTGTTACCCATTCTTTCCATTTGGCTTCTTGCTTTTGTTTGCCACTTTCCTTTTCTATTGCTTCTTAGTCTCTGATTTTCTATCATTTTTAGTGTAATTTCATTTTCCTCTTTCAAATCAGTTAATTTAACTAGTATCATTTCATTTTCTTCTTTCAGTGCTGACAATTTAACTACATCCTGAGCAATTTGGTGCTGTATGGTTTTCACTTCTTGAAGCATTGCCTCTGCACTTTTCAGTGCATTCGTACCTTCGAAGGATATAGTTGTACCATCCGACTGCTTTTTTGGTACTGTTTTGTTACTATCTAATTGGTTCTTACTTTCTTTAGCCAGCTGTGTTTTCATCATTTTAACTTTCTCTTGCAAAATCTTGATTTCTATAATTATTTTTGTGCTCGTATATGTATTGTTTTCCTTTATATTTTTAATGACCGTTTTGAATGGGGTTTTGGTTGTTATTGATTCCTTCAGTGCCTTTTTGGTTTGCTGATACACTGGGCAGTCTTGGAACCTGGCGCTGTGGTTCCCTTTGGAGTTAATGCATTTTCTGTTTTCATTATCCTTTTTATAGTCAGTTTCTGACTTGGGGGGTTCGCTTGCTTCTGTCGTTATTATTACCACTGGGGTTACCACGCTCCCTTTCACTGTTATTCGTTCCACGTGTACCAGCTTTAAATCTGGGTTCTGCTTGGCCAGGTTGTTTAAAACTTTCTCACCTGACAGGGATGGGTTTATACCTTTTACAACCAAACCTATGGTTTCTTTTGAAATTTCTATTTGTATTTTGATGTTGTGGGCCAGTTGAATCAATTTTGAGTTTTCCTGCAGTTCTTGTAGTAAAGATTTTGTTTTTTTTCTGTTTCATTTAGTGTTAGCATTACTCCATTTTTTTTTTTTTGTATTTTGGCAATGGCTTTTTTTCAATTACTTTTTCCAGGATGACCAGGATTTTGTCGTCCGGGAGAGATCGATGTGTGGCTTCTGTTCCAGCTATTTGTGTAATTTTAACTTCTTTTTTGGGGAGGGGGGGGGGGGTCCTTTCGGTTGCAGTCTTCTTTGTTTTCTCCTCTGGATTCCTGACTTCTTTTTGTTGGGTTTTTCTGGTTGTCCTGATTTTCATCTTCCCTGAGTCCTATCTTTTTGTTAGCTGTCCTGGTTCCGGAGTGTTCGCCTTTATAGTTTATGCTTATTGTTGTTTTTACTTCTGCGCCTCCTTCCAGTTTTTCTCTTATTGTTTCTATCCTGTCCTATATTTCTATGTCTCTGACTTCAGGTTTCGTGTTCCTGTTTTTTTCTGTCGGGTTTGGTGTTTTGTCCTTTTCAGCTGTCTTAGCCTACGCTTTTCCTTCCCCGGACTGTGCCCTGGTTATCGGTGGCATTGTCCCTGTCTTTTAATTTGCGACTACTCTTTTTATTATGTGCTTGGTTTTGTATGAAATTTAATGTTTATCCTTAGTCTCACTGCTTTAATCTTAAGTTTTATATATCCTTCCTTTCTTTTTTTTTTAAATTTCATAATATTATTATTTAAGAAACACTTTTAAACTTGTCTAGTAGACCTTGTTGAACAGTTAAATCTAGTTCGAATTTTGCCGGGTAACTTTAATATATTTGTTTTACTTAAATTACATTTTGATGGTTGATTATTATTACTAGTAATCTATGGTTTTTGGTTTATTTTATTTTATTATTTCCCTCACTACAATTCCTAAATTATACAAATATTTATTCTTCTTCTTTCTTCTTTGATCCTTAGCCGCCGACCGTCAAAGCAGTCAGTGGCCATCACGCCTAGTGGCGTCTTGTAGGGCAACAACAAATATATTCCACTTTGCTCGGTCGGTGGCCATCCTTCGTACAGTGCCCCAACTCTGGTTCATTCTTTGCATCTCAGCCTCCACAGTCCTCCGCCAGGTTGTTTTTGGTCGGCCACAAACATTTATAGCAATAGTTAAATAGTCCCCTAATACTTAATATTAACTGCAATAATCTAATACTTACATCAAACTATAAAGGAAATCACCACTTAAATTATGTCTATCAAGATGCTGCCAGATCTCTCACAAGCAAGTGGCACGTGGCGCTTGGATCTATTTAATTTCTATATTTTTTTTTTTTTTGGTCGTAAAATTTTTGTGTTATATTAATATTCCAAGCAATACTTAACTAGTCACCAATTACTTGATATTAAATGTAACAAGCTAATACTTAAATCAAACTAAAAAGGAATCGCCACTTATATTTATTATGTCTATCAAGCGTATTTAATAGAATTCCTAAGTTATAATAATACTTCTAGCTACCAATTACCTAGTTACCTAAACTAACTGCAATAAGCTAATACTAAAGATAGATAACAAATTTAACAACTTATCGGACAAGAGTAGTTTGATGAATTTGTCCACTGTGTCTCGTCCTGAAAAGGACGTATCAGCCTTGTGTATTTTGAGTTTAGCAAACATACTTCTGTCCGCTTCAGAAGTCGGAAGTCGAATGGGTGAATTTGAATTCTCCGCGAGTTGCTTTTATTGGCACAGATCGTTCGTATCGGAAGACAAGGGTCCGCAACTCTGGTTTACTTCTACAAAATTTCATCTCCATGGGATTCTGTGTTAGACTTGTTTCAAACCTCAGCCTCGTGCATCGCACCTTTTCTATTTAGCGCCTTTTGAGTTATAGTCTTCCATTCTCGGTAAGTTTATCCTTCCATCCATATGTTGTTTTCCAATATCGGTCGTATTAACGATTTTATATTGAATTTCGAACCGGAAAACCATAGGATTTCTCGATGAACTGACACTCTTTTTTACAAAATTCTTCAAAACTACTCCATCTCTCCAAATGTCCTTGTATCTGCACATAAATGAAGTTATACCCTATGAATAGAGATCATTCTCATCCTTGTCTGTCATTCCGCTCTCTTATGCGAGCCCTTATTCTACCCCGTTTTTTTTTTTTTTTTTTTTGCTGCTGATGATATCGATCTTATAGCTGGAACAGAATCAGAACTTCAAGACCTAACCTCTAGACTGGAGAAAGTAACAAGAACGTATGGGATGGAAATTAATATAGAAAATAGCAAGATATTGGTGAATAGCCATAAGAAACATGTCCCGACCAACATTACGTTAAATGGGCAAACGTTAGAAGAAGTTAACACCTTTAAATATCTGAGGTCCATAATATGTAGTGATGGAAGATCAAGTAACGAAATCAAGATGTCGTATTTTGGTCTGTATTACAACACGTCAAATTTACCGCTCGAAAATATCGAAGATAAACAGTACAATTATAACAGCTAATAGAATCGCTCCTTTTTCTGTTAGGTATATGTAAAAGTCTATATCGCTCGTGTGAAATCTGGTATTGTGTATCGTGTTGTAGTGTCATAGAGTGGGCGTGTCGTTATCACCTGTACAGTTCAGTGTTGCGTGTATCTAGGTCCCCAGCGTGAGGTACTGCCAGTGTATAATGCAGACAATCACACCCGAACAGCATAATGTTTCCCAGAGGTGTAGAACTCGTAGCAAGATGTTGTAGTGAGTAATGGTGTGTGTGTAGAAGCAGCAGATCGTGAACACGAAGTCGTTTAGTCTCTTATTCAGGTACACACAAACTCTCTCCACCACAAGTAAAAGTCATAAATGTAGTTAGCACCGATGACTTTTCTTCAAACGTTTATTACAGGACATACGCTGATAGACGACACAGTCACTTAAACCAGGATCATGGACATTTCATGTGTGGTAACGAATATAAACATCGAGCATCATCAATCTTGCATAGCTCATGTGTAAGATGCTAGTAAAGCTGGCTTGACAATCTACGTCAACTTTCATACTGTAGCTCAGGGCCCCTGACTAAGCGCGTCAGGTAGACCTTTGACAAATATAGTTGCTTAATATCAAAGTCTATGAACTTGCTAATGTAAGTCAAGACTTCAACTGGCTTCACACGCCAGACACTTCTTCTTCTGCTCAAAGCTATCGGCCGTAATGTCGGGTCTCTCTAATAATTGGTGAACAACTGTGTATTCTTCAAAGGCAGGCATTATCATCCATGCCGAAATATACCTTCCATCATGCGGGTTTCCTAATAATATCTCTTTACTGGGCTTCTGTAAAGTAGCTAGACAAATAGTCTTAGTTGGCTATATCAAGCATACGTAATGGACTCTGGATCTCAAGAACTGTGAGCTCCACTCACAGGTTGATACTAAATGTTCTGCAATCTAGGCATAATAATAAAGTTACTTTTACCTTGGACAGAATCCGAGAAATACACAAATCACAACTGTCGTCATTCTTGACGAACAGAATAACTCTGGGGAGAACCACTGATATCACAGTCATACTGAAGACTATCTTTCCCCCAGACAATGCAGAGAAGAACAACGGACATCTTGTCAGGTCAGAACCCAGCTCATCACTCCTCACTGACGGAAGTCTCCGTTTCGCGCTCAAAAAACTTTGCACATGCGTAGACAGAACAGATCTGAGAATAGCTAACCCCCCGAGTTAAGACAGGTCAACAACTAAGAGTAGACAAAGGAAAGATAACCCCAAATCAACCTGTCCCAGGGAGTTAACATACAGTTCTCTACCTTAGATCTTCAAACGTATTAAATAGATTTACATCTTATGAAACCGTCAAAAACGACAGCAACAGTATAGGAAACCTTTTATGCTTGATAGAGGGGCCTATTTTGTGTAATTGACAGAAAGAATATATTTTATTTCTTAAAAACTAAAGATAGGTAAACAGAAAGGAATAGCTCAAATTATAGCGGGGATATTACTTAAGAGATTAGTGTAAAGACTTCCTCATCATAATATTTTATTGTAAGAGAAAAATTAGTTTAAGTGACATTTAAACATCAGGGTAATCCCCCAATTTAGTTAGTTAAAGTATGCACAGATCTAAATGCACTGGGCTAACTAAAATATTAATAGCTAGAATGATAGAGATCAATTCCTAGTTTTATTAGAGCTTTAAATAATTGAAATCGGCCCAAACATAAGTAAAATAATAAATATTTAAACTTAGTCACATTGAACGGTAGGGCTGAAAAACGAGCAGAATGAAAATTCTTAACGCCAGTTTTGACTGTGTCTCGATTGGTCGAGCACGGCGTTATATAAGGCCTTGAACTTGGGCGGATTCTTGCCACTAATTTTTTTAATCATAAGCGATACTAGGGAGAGCGCAAATGTAATTGTTGCGTGATAAATTCTCGCAACATCGTTTTTTACAATATCTATTTTATAACGCAAGGGCAACAACTGCTTGTAATTTATAGTCACTTTTCTCGGTAAGCATTTGTCTTCTCGCGTTAGTATCGAATGCAGTTAACTTTTGAGCTGTGGTCATTTTTGCGCTGGACTGCGCATGACTTGTCTTGTTGTTTGGTCGATCGGTTTCCGCCCACGACTAGTGGGAAGTGAGCGATTTGGAATGGCGAAAGAGATGCCTCGTTGAAGAGGGGATCTCCGCTATTTTTTGTTCTGTCAGGGATGTGTAGTCCTCTTAATGGATATTTCGTTTATTCGAGATAATACCTCTAGTGTTTCCCACATGTCGGGAGGCGTGATATTTCTGTGTATTTCATGAAAGCAAGGTAAATTGACTCTTTCATTAACTCTATTGATTTTGGGTCGTGAGCGATTTCGATTCATAGCCTGTCTGCGAAAGTCGTCGTCACGAGATGTTTTTTCCCAGCTCACATGTCGCTGCATTGTACTGCATCGGTTGATGCAGGTACCAAGGACCATTACTTGCTACTTTGTTAAATGAACTAGGTTTAGAAAACCTTTATTATCTAGAGGATATTCTTGAGGACATTATTTATACTTCGGCAGACGTGTCTGTCTTGCTGAAGTCAAACTAAGGAGAGTGAACTGATCTCATACATCTGGTTATCTCCTGGCTGTTATAGAAAAGGATGGAGTTTTTCACCTGACTACATTTACAGCACTTTGAAATATAACATGCATCTGACTCATCATTGTAATGCTGTCTACCGTCTATTGCTGTATTGAATGTTGCTGTGATAATGACTGTTTGATGTGCCTACACATTTGCGTAACCATTTTGTCACTGTGGCGTCCACAATAAATAATGAAGAAAAACGTCAACGGCTGTTTCAAGACTCATTGATTTTATACGTCGTGAGTTTACTGACGTCCTATGTGGATTGCCCTGTTATTGTTGTATGAACATTGTTTTGACTGAACACATCTACACAAAACCAGACATGCGGATACCATCCATCATCATATGGCATCACGCATCATTTGGTGGCCATAAGCTGGTTTGATTCTGGTACTAGCAAACACGGGGTCCCTTACCCACTTCATTTTCAACAAGAATTCATCAGCATCCTTCAAGAAATTAACATTCTTCAATACAGTCAACATCTTCAAAATTTTCAAAGTACTCGGCGTTGCCCGGTAAAAGTCAAAATTTCAATTTTTTGACGGAAACAAGAATTTGACAGTACCCGGCGTTGTTACATGTTGCCGGATAACTCGGACTGCTGTTATCTTTTACGGAAGTCAAGCAAGTTGCTGCTGTCAAGGTTCCAGTGCTGTCGTTTTTTGAGAAGGTCAAGTGCCGGTTGAAACGGGTTGTTTTCTGAAGAAGGCCAAGTACCGATTTCCATCAACTTACTTTTGGATTAGAAGGTCAAGTGCCGAAACAACTCAACACACAGTATTTCAGAAGCTCTTGTACCATCGTGTTAGCAGTGGAAGCAGTTCAGATGTGCCATCATCGTTGGAGCTTCGCTCTTTAGGACGTTGATTGACATCCGTTTTTTCTGCTGTTCTACGATTGGAAGCCTATAAGTTAAGTGGCCTGTTTGTATGTAAACTGTGCCCTTGTACTTCTGCTGAGTCTTCTGTGTATCATCTCATTCTATATGTTATATGTTTATATGTTATTCGTATATTTATATGTTTATATTTCAGCGGGTTCTCGGTTGGGTGGTGTCTCCGTTAGATTATGCCACGTCATAGAGGTCGTCTATTGTGAGCGTTTTCTGTAGGGTTTGCAAATTTCCGATACTGGAATTTGCTAAGCGACTTCTGTTGCTATTTATGTTAGCTGTGATGACATGTTTTAATATTGTTTTCGTTATTATTTCGCATTCTTTAGTTTTGTTTTGATTTGTTTGTATTTGTTAGTCTACTCTTGTCTATAATTTAGTTTCATACAACATTTTTGTTTATACACTGTGGTGTCATGTATTTTGTTTAATTCTATCGCAGATATCGTCACATTTTTTGTGATATTTCATTAATTTCTGCTTTATTTTTAGTTGATTTCTGCGAAAGTTTTTGTATTGTTGCTGATCTTTGTTATTGTTTACATTGTTATTGTTTACATTGGTTGTATTGTTTACATTTTCAATGTTTACATTCTGCATGTGTTTACATAGTCATTGTTTACAGTTATAGTAATTAGTTAATGGGCTATGCTAATGCACTGTTACTACTACACTGATGATAAATGAATGATGAATAGTGTCGTGCACTATTGAATGAGAAGTGCACTTATGATCAAGAATTGAGTGCTGATATTTCATATACAAGTTCTTTGATTGGAGACTTGTTTCCCACAGAGACTGGGATAATATAAGGTGATGTGAATATACAAGTGCTTAATTAAGACTTGTTACACTTAGGTTTGAAATAAATTAGTTAATTATTTCAGGTTTTGGACTCATATGTTAGACAACATGTCTACATTTGAGCACTTTATTGAGCAGGGTAAATTGCTTGGGAAGACTGGTGATAAGTTAGAAGAATTTGCAACTGCTCGATATGATAAAGCAATGGAAGCTGAACAAAAGAAACTGCAGATGCAGGTGGATGAAAAGAGATTCCAAATGGAAATGGAAAAAAACAAAAAAGGGAATCAGAAGCTGAGGAGAGAAAACTCCAGCTACAGCTAGAGGCTGAGAATAAAAGACTTGAAAAAGAAGCTGAGAATAAAAGACTTGAAAAAGAAGCTGAAAATAAAAGACTTGAAAAAGAAGCTGAAAATGAAAGACTTCAAATGCAGGCTGAGGAAAGAAGATTACAGAGAGAGTCTGATGAGAGGAAAGCAAAAATGGAACATGAAGAAAAACTCTTAGCTTTAGAGTTGGAGAAATTGAAATTGACGAGCATGAGTAATGGTAATGATTCAAACAAGGGTTCATCTTCTGGGAAGGCTAATAATGATACTTTTAAGATTAAGTTACCAACATTTAGTCCTTCCAGTGATGACATAATGTTCTATCTGGACAGATTTGAACAAGCATGTACAGCTCATAACATAGACAAAGCAAAATATGTTTATCAGTTATCAGGGATACTGACAGGTAAAGCTCTAAGTATATTAAATATGGTGGATGAACCTGACAAGAACAATTATGAGGTTGTCAGGGCCGCTTTGTTAAAGAAATATCAGCTTAACGAAGACGGCTATCGTCTACAATTTAAAAACATGTTACCTGAAAATGGAGTTGAATTCTCCGAGTTTATTGCAAGAATACGCATTACTTTCTCACGATGGGTTGAACTATCTAAGACGGAAAAAACTTATGAAGGACTTATGGACTTAATACTTAGAGACAAAGTCATGTCGTCTGTCAATGAGTCTTTCCTTGCTTTCCTTCATGAACGTAAACCTAAAACAATAAAAGAAATGGAAGATTTCTGTTGCCAATACGTAACTGCGCACCCACACATAACCATGGGTAACCCTAAGGTGAAAGAAGGTTTACCAGTTGCTTCGGCAGCTCCGTATGGTCAAAACTTTGCTCGTAGATCCCAACAAAATTTTGATAGAAAGGGCAGCGGTAATTTCTGTCAAAATCATGGAAATCAATTTCATGGTGATTCTTCTTCGAAGAATTGGAGACAACCTGATAGTACTCGTTACTATCACCCTAATAATTATAAGCATTTCAAAAGAGGATATGGTAATAGAGGTTATTCCTGCCGAAGACCTCAAAACCAAACAAATAGATGTTCGCATCAATGTGAACATGATAGTAATCGTGGAAACTGGAATTCGAACCAGGATAACAATTACAATAGAGACAATAATAACTGCAGAGATAATAATAACTCTGATAACTTCAGAGGTAATAATAGTCGGGGTAGATCTCAACACAAAAAAAAAGAGATATCAGCAGGCTAATGCTGTACAACAGGAAACTGAGGGAGCCTGTAATCATGTTGTTGATAATAAAAAACTTTGACGCTGTCACTGGTTCTGCTTTTGACTTTGAGAGAGCAAACAAATGCCCCCAATGCAGTACTTTATTCGAACCGGGTACCATAACTACTTTGAGTTGTGGTCACCCACTTCCCGCTCTTCCTGCTGCTGTTGCGCATGACGGGAGGGGTTCTTTAATTCTACATAAGGGTCTTGTTAATGATACTCCGGTCTCACTACTTTTCGATTCCGGATGCACCACTATTGGTGTTAGACAATCGCTTGTAGATCCATCTTGTGCTGCAGGAAGGGTTATTAAATGTGTCACATTTGGCGGCACTCTAGAAAAATATCCTACTGCTGTAATTCGCATTGCCACTCCTTTCTTTACTGGAGATGTGCATGCTTGTCTCTTACCTAATCCTATTGCGGACCTTATTATTGGTCGTATTCACGGAGTTAGGGAGTGTACCCCACAGCAGATTGCTGCTTGGGAAGATAATAACATGCAAGCTACAAATGCAGTAGTTACAAGAGCACAAGCTCTACAAACACCCGAAACTTCACTGAATAGTGATAATGAAGTTGATAGCCAAGATAGTCACTTAGTAATCACTCGTGACTCTTTCATAAAATTGCAAGAAGAAGATCCTTCTTTAAAAAAATTCTTCGTTCTTGCGAAGAAAGGTGATCCGAATCAGGATACAAATAGAAAATCTTGGATTGCAATGAGAAACGGCGTACTTGTACGTATGGTACAAGATTCGGCTACGTCGGCACATTCGCAAATTCTTGTTCCCAAGAGCATGAGAGTCCAAATATTACAACATGCTCATGACTCGCAATGTGCTGGACATATGGGTTTTTCCCATACGAAGTCGAGAGTCCTTGCGGCTTTCTTTTGGCCTTTTGTCAATAAGGACATTCGTATTTACTGCCGATCATGCAAGGTATGTCAGGAGGTCAAATCTAGAGGACCACGACATGCTGCGCCTATCCAGGCTGCTGACATTCCTATTCGGCCGTTTCAGAAAATGGCCATAGATATTATTGGCCCTTTTTAAGGTCAAGTCGGCCAGAGGACATCAGTTTATCCTTACATGTGTCGATATGTGCACACGTTGGCCAGAGGCTATTCCTCTTAAGAGCATATCTACTACAGATATCGCAGATGCTCTTTGGTTGATATTTTCTCGCTTGGGGTTCCCCAGAGAAATATTGTCAGACCATGGCACTCAACTCATATCTGACACTAGGTCACAGGTAATGTCTACCTTACATATTGAACGATCTCTCAGTAGTATCTACCATCCTATGTCTAATGGGTTAGTTGAGCGTCTGAATAGAACGCTCAAGACTTTGCTTGGTAAGATAACTGAAGATCATCCTCAGGATTGGGACAGGGTTTTACCCGCGGCTCTCTTTGCCTATAGAGAAGTCCCTAATGAACACACAGGATTTTCTCCCTTCGAACTTGTCTTTGGCGCGCGTCCACGCGGCCCTATGTCTTTATTACACGATCTCATCACTGCCGATGATATTAGCGATGAAACTCAATCCTCATATGAGTATGTCATTGCTCTTAGACAAAAGATCATTGAGGCATGTAAGCTAGCAACTGCTTCATCAGAAATTGCTAAAGAGAAGGCAAGACAGTTTGCTAACAAGAATAGATGTCTACGACAACTTTGTCCAGGTGACAAAGCATTCGTCCTACTCCCCAGTAGGGAAAATAGACTTCTTATTGCATGGAAAGGTCCGTATGCAATAGTCTCTCGGATTTCCGATGTTGACTATGTGGTCGATATTGATGGAAAGCATAAACTTTCCACATAAACATGCTTTCGGAATTTCACGAACGTCCGGACTATTTGCTGCCTATTTTCCAGGCAACGGATGATGCTCCTGCACCTCACGGTCATTATTCATCCCTGTCTGTCATTCAGGATGAGGAAGCTACCTTCTCTGATGTCAACCTTCCCCTTCCAGTGGTTCCATTACATTCTACGGAATCTTGGAAAAACGTTTCTGTTTCTCCTAATCTTTCTGGTGACGAACATCGACAAGTCTCGTCGATGTTACAAACATTTCAGGATGTTCTCACTGACTTTCCTGGACACACAGATGTCATAGAACATGACATAATTCTTACCGACAATAATCCAATTAGGGTTAGGCCGTATCCTATTCCTATACACTTTCAGTCGCAAGTGGAAAAGGAATTGGATGAAATGATTCAATTAAATATAATTGAACCATCGACTTCACCATATTCTTCTTCCATGGTTATTGTCCGGAAGAAGGATAAGAACATACGAATTTGCGTTGATTATCGCAAATTGAATCAGGTCACAAAGTTCGACGCTGAACCGATGCCTTTGTTAGAAGAATCTACTGATTAGACTTTCTAATTCTAGATTCTTCACTAAACTTGACTTGTCTAAAGGTTATTGGCAAGTGCCTTTAGCAGAGCATGCCAAACCTCTTACTGCTTTTTCTACACCTAGGGGTCTATTTTCAATGGAATGTTATGCCTTTTGGTCTCATGAACGCCCCTGCCACTTTCGTTCGCATGATGCGTCGAATTCTGTCACATCGTTCGGATGTCATCGCATACTTAGATGACATCTGTCTCTTCAGTGATACCTGGGAAGATCACTATTTAGGGGTTATATGACTTACTGTCCACTCTACGTGAGAATAATTTGACAGCAAAACCTTCTAAAGCTTTTGTTGGTTTTTGGTGAAATCTCTTTCCTGGGTCATCGTGTTGGTCATGGTCTCTTGAAGACAGAAGACCACAATACTTCCAAAATACTGAACATCTCTGTTCCTAAAACGAAGAAACAAGTTAGGAGTCTCTTAGGTTTAATTCAATTTTATGGGAGATTTTATTCCAAATTTATCTTCGATCATGTGCACCTCTATCAACATTGTTTGAAGAAAGGTTCGCCTAATCTGGTCCGTTGGTCTGAAGAATGCCAATCTTCACTAGACCAAATCAAGAATATATTTTCTTCTCCTCCATCTTAAGATTACCTACTCTTGATAGGACTTTTTTTGTTCTTCGGAGTGATGCTTCATCCACTGGGATTGGAGCAGCACTGATGCAAGAATATGCAAATACTCTGCATCCTGTTATGTACATTTCTAGAAAACTAAATGCGGCAGAGAGGAACTACTCGGTTTTAGATCGTGAGTTGTTAGCGATGGTTTGGTCAATTCTAAAGCTACAAAGATTCCTCCTGGGCGCACATTTCATTCTAGAGACTGATCAGAAAGCTCTTACAGCTATTCAGACTAAGAATTTGAAGAGTTCGAGATCCACTCGATATGCTATAGCTCTTCAACCTTTTCACTTCACGGTACGAGCTATCCGTGGTGCGGATAATGTGATGGCTGACATTTTGTCTAGATGCCCACATGACTCCAACTAATACTTCTGTCCTATATTTCTATATATTACAGAGTCATAACACACCTATAATTCTACAATAGATTAGCACATCTGTACTTACTTTATATGTACACACTATCGTGCTTTGTTGTCATCTTCTTCTGTTCGTTTTTTAAGATGATAGAGGAGGACTGAGTAGTTAATATAAGGGCCGTTAGTTTACTAAACATCCACAATTATTAATAATGTATTGTACCTTATGAAGCATATTAGTTATTAATTAGCATTATATTGCTTGTACTTTCTCAGAATGTCATTGTTGAGCTGAGGACTTACCTTACGAGTTCTAGATTGTGTACTTACCCTCGGAATACCAGAGCATATGTCCTGGATCGTCATGTAGTTTAACTTTACTATGTACTTATGTCATTACATGTCAAAGAATGTACTATTTAAATTTTCCTATCAGATTTGTACATCCATTTTTAAAGACAATATTAGAGTATGCTGTTTAATGATGATTATAGTAACTTGCATACGTATATTGTGTTTACATGCTAACGTGATGTGTGTTGGTGACACCTCCCCGATGTGAATATTTTTTGAGACATATTTATTTTTCTGTTGAGGTATATCCTCACCAGACACTCTATAATTAGCCCATTGTTTGGCAATTTAGTTAATTATCAGCGCATAATTCGTGCGTTTTGAGCCGCTTATCGCTTGCTCTTTGATATTGAAAAAAAAATATGTTCCACATTTTTTTTTTATCGGGAGGAGGTGGTGATATGTTGCGTGATAAATTCTCGCAACATCGTTTTTTACAATATCTATTTTATAACGCAAGGGCAACAACTGCTTGTAATTTATAGTCACTTTTCTCGGTAAGCATTTGTCTTCTCGCGTTAGTATCGAATGCAGTTAACTTTTGAGCTGTGGTGATTTTTGCGCTGGACTGCGCATGACTTGTCTTGTTGTTTGGTCGATCGGTTTCCGCCCACGACTAGTGGGAAGTGAGCGATTTGGAATGGCGAAAGAGATGCCTCGTTGAAGAGGGGATCTCCGCTATTTTTTGTTCTGTCAGGGATGTGTAGTCCTCTTAATGGATATTTCGTTTATTCGAGATAATACCTCTAGTGTTTTCCCACATGTCGGGAGGCGTGATATTTCTGTGTATTTCATGAAAGCAAGGTAAATTGACTCTTTCATTAACTCTATTGATTTTGGGTCGTGAGCGATTTCGATTCATAGCCTGTCTGCGAAAGTCGTCGTCACGAGATGTTTTTTCCCAGCTCACATGTCGCTGCATTGTACTGCATCGGTTGATGCAGGTACCAAGGACCATTACTTGCTACTTTGTTAAATGAACTAGGTTTAGAAAACCTTTATTATCTAGAGGATATTCTTGAGGACATTATCTATACTTCGGCAGACGTGTCTGTCTTGCTGAAGTCAAACTAAGGAGAGTGAACTGATCTCATACATCTGGTTATCTCCTGGCTGTTATAGAAAAGGATGGAGTTTTCCACCTGACTACATTTACAGCACTATGAAATATAACATGCATCTGACTCATCATTGTAATGCTGTCTACCGTCTATTGCTGTATTGAATGTTGCTGTGATAATGACTGTTTGATGTGCCTACACATTTGCGTAACCATTTTGTCACTGTGGCGTCCACAATAAATAATGAAGAAAAACGTCAACGGCTGTTTCAAGACTCATTGACTTTATACGTCGTGAGTTTACTGACGTCCTATGTGGATTGCCCTGTTATTGTTGTATGAACATTGTTTTGACTGAACACATCTACACAAAACCAGACATGCGGATACCATCCATCATCATATGGCATCACGCATCAGTAATCTGTCAATATTTTGCCGCCTGTATCTAAAGCAGACCTAGAGAAACCATTGAAAGCCAGTATCATCTTATGTATTTTACCTGAGGGTAAGCGATATATATATAAATATTTGTATATATTCATGTTGTTTGCCTGTAGTTATCCACTTATGTGTTCGCTGATGTGTTGGAAGGAAAAAATAGGCCAAATGTGTAACAGATTTCCTTACAAACGTGTGTAGTTTTAAAGACGACAGGCCAGAAATGGAAACAGTGTAGGATATTTGCAAATTATGGCACAAGTACGACTGTAAGTCTATTAGGGTATTTGAGTGAGTATTTCCTACTGGAACGACACACTGTTCAAGAACATAGGATAGGATGACAGGATATATTAACATGATGTAATCAAGATGTTACTTACTATTTTGTACTTAACCTCATTATGGTATGGAAGCAAATCATGGACAAATGGATCTAACATACGATGTATTAAGGAAATGAGTAGTCAAATGGAACTGGCTGTGAGGTATTGAGGTAACTGTCCTGTGACTGATTTAATGTTTGTACATGATGTTGTCTGTATGTAGGGGAAAACTAAGGGACCCTACAAGTTTTGCGAATGTCTTTTCATTCCAGGTTTTGTCCTGGTAATATTTCAAGTTAAAGAGACATCCACTTGAGAGGAACTATGGTGGTGTACTGTTCGTCATAACAAGAGAACGAAAGCCACGCTTCCCAGCCTGGAGTTCATATTCTGTGCGAACCCAGCCAGGATTGGAGGTGTCTCAAACTTCACTCAAGTTAAGTGGACACATAGATCCACTGTTCAGATGATCCAGCAACAATAAAAAGAACTAGAATAAAGAAAAAAAGGTATTAAAGACTTAAAGTAAAACTCTTATAATACAGACTGGTTAGAGACTGCAACATTATAACATGATGATTCACAGAGGACCATATTCAACTCTTATTACGTTACCAGCCAAAGACGTTGATACCAAGATTGTGAGCTAGTGAATGAACTATAATTACATATATAAATAAATATAAAAGCATATTATGGCCTTTTTATGGAGAACATTCCATATTATTTATTTCATTTTGTAAATACCTTATAACCTGATTTTAAGTTTTCCTAACCAAAAGAAAACAGGTTTAGGAACATTAAATTGTAAATACTTTCATTCAGTCTTACTTAATTATTCTAATTAAGTTAATGTTCTGTTTGATAGTTATTACATATAACTAATTTAATTTTCCCCTAGATAATTAGCCACACAAACAAATATATAACCATTACTCATTGTGGGATCTGGAGAGGTAGCAGATAGATCTTCAGGACCCAACACTATCATCATACCTGTAGATTTACTTAGCTTGACCCCACTTTGATGTCGATACACCCTTACTCTTTTCATAGAAGGGGGTATTTCTTTTAAGACCAGTCTCTTATCTGGCACTATCCTGGTATCATCTGATACATCTATTTGTCCAGGATAGCCTTCATTTTAATACATCTGAACATCTCGCGACACAAGACAAGACTTGAGATCGCCTCAGCTGCCATGACAAGGCTGAATGTGATCTGGAAAAGAAACATCAGTTTTCCTGTGAAGATCAAATTATACAAATCACTTGTATTATCTATTCTCTTGTATGGGTATGAGGCTGGACACTCACTGCAGATACGGAGCGAAGGATTCAGGCTTTCGTGTATAAATATTATAGAAGAATTTTGCGCATTTGCTATAAAGAGCACAAAACAAATATCTATGTTAGAGAGAAAATAAACACCTATGCAGGCCACCAAGAACCACTTTTGTCAGTAGTGAAACGTCGAAAGCTTGCCTGGTTTGGGCATGTAACTCGTCATGACTCCCTTTCGAAAACGATCCTCCAGGGAACAGTCGAATGTAAATGGAGAAGAGGAAGGCAAAGAAAATCCTGGGCTGATAACATCAAAGAATGGGCATGGCACGGTTTTTCCACAGTTGTACGAATTGCTGAGGATAGAGAGCAGCGGAGGATCCTGTCTGCTGATGCTTCCACCATGACACCCCTACGACCCATGACGGGTTTCCGGTTGAGATGATGATGATTCTACCCCTTGTTTCGTCAGTTTTATTCTTCCGTAATAAACGCTGGTAAACCTTATCCATATGTCGTATGTCGGGTCCTGTTCTGATTGGTTAGCATCGACACACACCTCGCAAAAACAGTTCTGCATTTTTTTCAAGCCTGTATACCTCTGCCCTAGTTTCAGTCTAGTGTATTAACTAGGCAATTGCGTAACACACGACAAAGAGATCGTACACCAATGAGTCTTTCCGTTATTTCTTACAACGATCAAATGTAACCCACACTTTTTTTTAAATGTCAAAACGCACTGACTAATGCATTCTAAGTATACATATTGATCATTCTATGGTATGGCGTCCGCCTCGAATTCCAAATGTATCGGGTTCGATTCCCAGTAGAGGAAATATAATTTATATAATTGTTTTTTTTTTAGAACCGTGGTCCTAGTGATGTTATATTCCCCCCCCCCCAAATCTTCCACCGTCTTCTGGATAGTGAGATCGGATGCCTAGTCTTCTCGGATAAGGGCGAAAAAAAAATTGAAGGTCCCGTATGCAAGATGCGAACGTTAAAAATCCCACGGCAGTTTGAAATCGTAAAGAGTAAAGTCGCTGCCCAGGCAAAATTTAACAATTAGAAAGCTACCCACCATAAAAATGATCCTTGCTTGCTTTTAAGGCTCCAATAACTTTCACATGCAGACAGTTATCGTTGTTGATAATAATAATAATAGTAAAAGTACTTACCCATTAAAAAAACAACCAAAGGAAGGATTACCATAAGGACCTTTATTAACGTGAACTCATTACCTTATCTTCTGAAGTGACCCACCTCCTGTCCCACACCTTGACTGTCTAAAGCACTATATGCAGATGACCTGCTCAACTGGACTAAAGAAACAAGAGCAAAAGAACTGGCCCAAGCTAAGACAAACAGAGCCATAGAAGCAGTAACTGTGCATAACTACCAACAACAAATAATAAAGTATCAAGGAAAGCAGAAAGGCGTACCAATAAAAATTCGATACACAGGTACTGTCCATAGAAGAAAAACCAGTGTGTACATGGGAGTGGAGTTCGACAGACAGCTGTTCCTCTAAGTTTGCATACCCAAAATCAAAGACAGGGCAGTAGGCACCTGAACCTATTAAACATCTTGATACCGCTAGCCGGAGACCAGAAGATCGGAATCTCAGACAGCTGTAGGCGGGATATGTTCAATTAGTCATGGGCAATAACCTGTCAATGCAATCGGCAGTGAGCAAAACCACACAGACAGAATAAGAAAAAGTCCAAAACTAAGCTCTTATTCATATACGAGGGCATGAGAACCACATCAACTGCTGCCCATGCGATAGATGCAAACATACAACCCAAGAACTTACGACATAAAGGCGCTGTCCTGGAAGCAGCACAAACTATCATCATTATGATCCTTCAGCTCCCTAGGCAGCATAGGGCTTCAACAAAACTATGCCAAGTCTTCCTGTCCCATTCCATCATATATATATATATATATATATATATATATATATATATATATATATATATATATATATATATATATATATATATATATATATATATATATATATATATATATATATATATTCACTATTGAATACACTGTGGACATTATCCATGCACTGGTGGTTACACCCTAACAGCAAGAGAGGCTTGTAGATTTCTCTGTCTATATTCGGCTGACCGCTAATACGTGCGGGGTTTTAAATGACCAGAAACACACCCAGGACAAGGTCACTTTAGGACAAATGGTCCATTGCGCTATTATCCGGGCACGTGAAATTAGGCCTGCGTACTTGGTGTTAAATCCGGTTGGGCTGGCTTGAACTCTTATTTGTGACTGAGTGCTCCGTTTAAGCCCACAAAGTCTGGAGATTTAAATTCTGCTAAAGACGCTGGGCTGATAGATATGTTGGAAGCCGCAATTATCAGCGTGCGCCTGCAAAGGCTAATATATTTTGTACACACATGTAACTGTCAGTAAATGTTCTGACAGCAAAATCTATTCCGTCCTATATATATTTATATATTTATATATTTATATATCTACTTACCCCGAGATGACGAGAAAATAGGCAACAAAATCTAGTTCTGTGTTAACGTCTGCCTGTCTCATTTGTTCATCTACGGGCCGGAACAATTTACGAGTGTGCTTAACTGAGTAGCCTATCTAATTTGCATAATTTACCAGAGACGCCAAACCACCATCGCGTGTTCCCACGGATGTACGGCGTAACGTAACCATGAGTAAGACAAATATTATTCTAGAGTCTACATCACAAGACAACAGCCCGCGAGAAAGTTTCGTACATATTGCATAATGTTATTCTGTGAGCGATCAAGGGCCACAACCAAAAATTTCCGAACGAACTCGAGTTTTGTCTCCCCTTTGATTCCGCTGTTGACTTCAGCAGTCTAGCGGTTCGCTTCAAAGAACTATTTCTCGCTGGAGATCAAATGCGTTACGCGAAACGCGCGCTTCCCCGAGTCAGACAGCCCCCAGGTGCAGCTTAGGTAATATTATCATAAACTGACCAAGTGTGAATTTATAATAAAGGCAAGAACGAAGTAAGACCGCGGGGTGGGGTCTAGGAGGGGAATAATGGGCTGCGTAGGTAAAAATCTGGAAGAAAAGAAAACTGAAAGTGCAAAAACAATCGAGGAAACCAGAACATTAAAAGATAAGAAAAACGGGACGAGTTGGTAAAATAAAATTAACAGTCAAATCCGTGACAGCGACACTCATATAGGTACTTACACCAAAAAGGGTACCTACCCCGTCACACACGCACTCACACACACACACACACATATATATATATATATATATATATATATATATATATATATATATATATATATATATATATATATTCATAACCCTCCACTCCCAAAGGAGCATAGGCCTTCAACAAACACATGCCAAGTCCTCTTGTCACGTGCCATCGTCTCAAGTTCTTTCCACGTTCTCCTTATCATTTTTACCTCTGTTTCCAGCTCTCTTCTCCATGTGCTTCTTGGTCTACCTCTGCTTCTCTTGCCCTGGGGATTCCAGAACAAGGACTGCCTTGTAATGCTATCAACAGGTTTTCTCAGTGTGTGTCCTATCCATCGCCATCGTCTTCTTCTAATCTCTTGTTCCACTGGCACTTGTCTAGTTCTTGTCATCAGTTCCACGTTGGTAACCTTGTCATACCTTTTTAATCCCTCTATTCTACGCAAGCACCCATTTATGAAAGTCTGTAGCTTTTTGGTAGTTGTCTTTGTTGTTCTCCATGTCTCAGAGCTATACAATAGGACTGACTTCACATTTGAGTTGGAGATTCTTATTTTCGTGTTGGATCCGATTTCTCTTGATCTCCATATATTTCCCAATGCAATGAAAGCTCCTCTTGCTTTTTGTATTCTTATTTTGATATCACTGTCTGTCCCTCCAACTTTGTCTATATTGCTGCCAAGATATGTGTACGATTCTACATCTTGTATTGGTGCTTCTT
Source organism: Oreohelix idahoensis (assembly GCA_024509875.1). NCBI lineage: Eukaryota > Metazoa > Mollusca > Gastropoda > Stylommatophora > Oreohelicidae > Oreohelix > Oreohelix idahoensis. The sequence goes on from JAMPIV010000085.1 coordinate 181,143, forward strand.
CAAGTTCAACCCTGTTATCATTACCTGCATTTATTCTCATTATCTTTGTCTTTTCCCTGTGTATTTTCAGACCCAATTGCTGTGACCTCTCATCGAGTGTTTTCAATTTGTCCTGCATCTGATTCCGGTTATGGGACAGAAGAGCTAAGTCATCAGCAAAATCCGGATCATCCAACTGCTTAGTCAGAGTCCACTGGATTCCATTTCTGTTGTGTGTTGTCGATGTTCTCGTATCCCAGTCTATTGCTAGTAAGAAAAGAAATGGAGACAAAAGGCATCCCTGTCGCACGATTCTGTAAGCTGTCCTTCATGAAGAACTCTGCATGTCATGTCTTCATATGTTTTCTTTATTAAATTAATGATCTTCAGGGAAAATCCATAATGCCTCATCAATTTCAAAAAAAGAAACGCAACATTATTGCAGTGGTAATGGACACCAAATTTCAAACTTGTACCAACATTTTATTTTACGGAATTAATGTTTCAATCTTGGCATGAAGAAACTTTCAGACTTTAACAATGAAATGATGTTCATTAATTTTGGTTTGGACTTTTATTATTTGCGACTGAGGCCTCCGTTTCAGTAAGGTGTATGGCCTCCTCTGGCCTCTATCAGAGAACGACATTTCCTTGACATGGATCCGATTAGCCGTTGGATCTGTTGTTGTGGGATGGGTGCCCACTCTTCCCGCGATGCAAGAGACAACTGTCGGAGATTGGCTGGAGCCACGTCTCGCTGGCGGAGTCGTCTGTTAAGTTCATCCCATAAATGTTCTATGGGGTTCATGTCTGATGACATGGCTGGCCACGGAATGGTCTGGATGTTGTTGTCAGCGAGAAACTGGGTGGTGAGTAGTGCCACATGAGGTGGAGCGTTATCCTGCTGAAAAATCGACCCTCGTGCAGCCAGAAGTGGAAGGACGTGAGGACGAAGAATTTCAGCGACGTATCGTTGGGCATTCAGGCGTCCTTCAATTTGCACCAGGTCACTTCTTCCCATGAAGTTGATCGCCCCCCACATCAGTACACCTCCACCACCATGTGGAGGAGCCTCATCAACGCTGTTCTGGGCGTAGCGCTCATGGACTCTGCGGTAAACTCTTCTCCCTCTATCGTGTCGCTGGAGCACAAAAAATTATTCATCACTAAACCAAACCCGTCTCCAGTCATTCCCAATGGTCCTTTGACGATGCTTGTTCGCCCACTGCAGTCGGTTCTGGCGATGCCGGTCCGTAAGAACAGGACCTCTGTAGGTCTTCTAGCCCTAAGACCAGAGTCGTGCAGCCGGTTCCTGGCCGTTTGATCTGAAATTCGACGAGCTGCTGACATTGACTGGACTGTGGAGGACGCAGATGCAAGTCGATTCCTGAGGTAACGCAGCCGTATGAAGCGGTTTTCGGCAGGAGTTGTGACTCTGGGTCTTCCACTGCGCGGCCGGTCTGCCACTGAGCCAGTTACTTGAAATTGTCTCCAAAGGCGACTAATGGTGCTTCTAACCACATTAAATTGTCTGGCCACTACACCTTGTGACTGACCAGTCTGTAAACGTCCAATGATGATGAGTCGTTGTTCTGTAGTGAGATGAGCCATACTTGCGCATTGAATTTTCAACTGAATTTATTCGAGGAGCGTCAATATTTTATAGGCACTCAATAATATGGTCAGAGAGTTTTGTGTTCAGTACGTTTCATGGGATTCTCATGAACCTGTCACGAGTTATTGTCAAAAATGTGGATTTGACCTTGACCACTTTCATGACCTCACGAATCATGAGGTGAATACAATTTAGGTAACCACGAGAAGGTAATGACCAGGTGGACACAGTCGACAGGTTGACTGATGTCCAATCAGCGAATATCTTTTATAAAAGTAACACCAAAAAAGTTGCGTTTCTTTTTTTGAACAGTATATATATATATACACATGTTGTGACCTCTCATCTAGTAATTTCATTTTTTCTTGCATCTGATTACCGTTATGGGATAGGAGAGCTAGGTCGTCGAAAAAATATAGATCATCAAGGTTGTTAGATTCCACTGGAATCCATTTCTGTTGAAAATGAGGAAAATATTTTTTACAACACATGATTAACTAAAATTGGACTCTTTGTCCGATAAGAATAATATTAATATAATGTTCCTGTAGGTGTATTCACAGACTGTTATTTAGTACATAATAGTGTAAGTCATTTATATGAGGAGCTGTTACTGTCATCATGCCCCCTATCTTTTATAGTTAATTTTGTAGAAAAACACTTTTTATCCCAATGAACTGTCAGAGTGCCCGGCTACTGGCACATCACCTTATATATTTTGATGTAGATGGAAACGTCCCCACTGCTCTGCATAGAATATGTCAGCACACAGAAGCTCCTTCTGGCTAATTGCAGACAGTATACACTTTCTCTGGAGACTTTCTGTCTTCACATATATTTCATAAGGTTTCCTGTCACCGGCTGGTAACAGGAAATAAAACCCACAAATTCAATGAAATATAACACAAGTAACGATGACTGGCAAATATGGTCTAAGTTTCTCTGTCCAGACTGTTAGATTAGTATTTATTTTACAATCAACACTTCTGTTCTCATCGTACTTTAGTAAAGAAAATTTCTATTCAAATGGCCAAGAGCCTCGTAAGCCTTTGCTAATATCAATTTGGGTTGGCCAATGAAATCAGGCGACTACCAAATTTTGAATTTAGTTTTCAAAAACAAAACCCCAAACATACTATGTGTCTCGTAGTCCATTGGTCAGTCTGCCTTAGCTATGCCAATGCAAAAATATGTTTAGATTTTGGGCTACCAATTCTGCCTCTCCCTTCCTCATAGTGTTAACCAATCAAATTGAATCACTCCTATACCGCTTTTTTCAAAATTGCGGACCAAAATGTTACCAATAAAATAAGCTAGAACGATCGTTTGTTTGTTACACTGTACTAACATATATAATATTTCTACAATATCTTAGTTATTAATTGAGCGATTTTCGATATCGAAACATATTATTTGTCAGAAGACTATAACCTATCAGTCTATATATGTTTTATGTCAGTCTTTAGTGTCGTTAACAATTTTGTCTTTTTCTATGCATTTTGGGTTTTCTCTTTCTGAACCATAATATTAATAAACTCTATCTCTAAGATTCATCTAAGTCATTGTGAGGACTATGGAGGATTTTATATATTCTAATAATATTAATTCTATCTTTCTAACCATCCTTTATTCTGTATAGCTAAAGTCACTCTAAGTTTTCACTTTCAGTATCGTTCTACCCCCCATTTCCCCTTCTCCCAATGGTTATTTGAATCGTAGTTACATTGTCTAAGCCTAACGAAGTGGCGGATAATAAACGGTAAAGCTTTCCTACGCAATAGCGTTCAAAACTCGGTTACTATGCGACGTGGAAACAATACAATGCATTAGTTTATTTTTAGATTCATAAAAAGCATTTGTTTTATTCTTCTCTCACTCTCCCCCTTTTCTATCGCTCTACCAAGCGAAACCAATATGCCGCGCGCAAACTGTTTCACGTCGATTACAAATTTTCAAGACGAAGTGACGAACACGCGGGCGGGTTTTGGGATAGGCTTTTCATTTTTCTTAGCGCGAACACTTTTTAACATATAGCTCGCCACCAGGCATCGGTGATGATGTCGGGCAACAAACACGGGCTTGTAATAGTTTTTACTACTTTTTACTCTTTAGTTAAATATTAATGAAATTTTGATCAATTGTATCACTGATCTCACGACACATCCCCCCTGTTAAGAACATGCACCCACGTGCTAGTTTAAAATCTGTGATACACATTAGATCAACTAACTCAACTACTCTATATGATTATTCTGGGTTTCTTCTGGCGGGTGTCTACTTAAAAAGTCTGCCCCAACATTTTGCGAACCTGGAATGTATTCAATGGTGAACGAATATAATTGAATGAGTAAAGACCACCATAGCAAACGGGTATTCCCATGTTTTACCTGTGCCAAGAATACTAAAGGCTGATGTTCTGATTGGACCACAAAAGTTCTACCATATAAATAGATCTGGAACTTCTTAATCGCCCAGACTAACGCAAGACATTCTTTTTCAATTGTAGAGTAGTTTTGTTCCGCTCTGTTTAACTTGCGACTGGCATAAGCGACTGGGTTTAATTCCCCACTTGGTGAAGAGGACCTCTGTAACAAAGTGGCCCCCACGCCCACATTACTAGCGTCCGTTCTTACCACGAATTCCTGAGTCAAATCAGGTAATTTCAAAATAGGCCTGCTAGTGAGTTTTTTCTTTTAATTCATTATAAGCCAATTCGCACTGTGCCGACCATTCAATCTTATCAGGTTTTCCTTTACGAGTCAAATCTGTCAGAGGCACACACACAGAATTAAAGTTTTTAATATATTTTTGATAAAATCCACAAAGTGACACGAAAGATCGCACATCTTTCTTGGTCTGTGGTCTGGGTGCTCTCTGCAATTTCTCCAGATTCTTGGGGTCAGGGGTCATGCTCCCCTGATGTACAGTATGTCCTAAGAATTCCAGTTCCTTACAACCTATACAACATGTCGTTGGTCTAGCAGTCAAGTTTGCCTCTCTAAGTCTATCAAACAGCATGTTCAAAGAGTTAATATGATCCTCAAATGTTTCCGTCGCGATAAGAATATCATCCATGAAATTGGAGATGCATGGATTTTTCAGCGGTTCCAACAGTTTTCGCATCATTCTGGAAAACACACTCGGCGCATTTTTCAACCCAAACGGTAACATGTTAAATTCATAGTGGGACCCAAAGACGCAGCAATAGAGAACGCAGTCAGCGACTCATAGCTTGACTGCCTGCGTCAGGACCAGCGAATCAGAGCTGGTCAAGACCGCACTCAACCTCCACGTGGTGGTCCTGGAAACAGTCTGCAGCAGTGCAGTCTGGCTGAGCGAGTGTGGATCGCAATGGGAAGGCAAACCCGGTCCTAAAAAATGCCGTGCAGAAGTCGGATGTGTCGACCGAAAGGTGCAGATATCACAGCTTAGGCGTAAACAGACACAACGCAACCACCGTCCTTTTCAGGACGAACGAGGAAGAAGAAGAAGAAGAAATTCATAGTGCCCTTTCGATGTGCTAAACGCCAGATAACGTCGAATCTCAGGCTTCACTGGGATCTGGTAATACCCTTTACTGAGATCTACCTTGGAAAAATATTTTGCCTTATTCAGTCTGGCAAAAAGTTGGTTAGAATCAGGTAATGGATCCACCTGACTTTCTGTGACAGCATTCAGTTTTCCTGTAATCTATGCACAGTCTATGTTCCCCAGATGGTTTTCTCAACAAAACCACACTAGAGCTATAAGGAGATTCACTGTGAGAAATAATCCCTTCTTGTAACAAATAATCTATCTCCTCTTTCAAAGCTTTTTCTTTTGCGAATGGGATAGTATAGGCCCTCATACAGATGGGTGTTGGGTTTAGTAGTTTCATATCATATTCCAACAAATTTGTGTGCCCCGGCTTATCCGTTAACACGTCTGTATGTTTCTCCAGAACCTTTTGAATACTCTCCCTTTGCCCTTTGGTCAGGTGATTACTGATCTTCACCTGTGCAAACGTTTCACAGGGTTTCAGTGGATATTCAAAAGAGGTGAGAGGTTCATTTTTCATTTCTGTGGCTATGGCCATTAAGTGTGTTCCTTCCAAATTACTTCTTTCTTCATATTTCTTTAGGAGGTTCACGTGATAGATTTTTCCTTTCCCTTCTTGTCTATCTTGTAGTTTGTTCTGGATACCTTTTCCAAAACTGTATATGGACCGTGCCATCCGATTTGAAGTTTATTGCTGCTGCCGGGTAGTAGAAGAAGCACCTTCTCCCCTACAGCAAGCTCCCTATCCTTCGCTTTCTTATTGTAATAGGCAGCATGTTTCTTCCTGGCTTGTCTTAAGTTATCATTTGCAATTTTCCAGCCAGTTTTTTAAACGAGTGGTCAGTTCGTTCACATATTGATATGATGAGGTAACAGTCTCTTCTGCCTTCTCATCTGTCCACGTCCTCAATAAGGCTTCCAATGGACCTTTAATTGGCCTACCAAATAGTAGTGTCGCTGGTGCCATTCCAGTCGAATTATGGGGTACTTCCCGGTACGCAAAGAGTGCCGCGGGCAAGTATTGATCCCATGTATCAGGTTTCTCATGTGCCAACTTCCTCAGGATGGATATAAGTGTCCCGTTGAACCTTTCCACCTGGCCGCTCCCTTGGGGGTGGTACGGACTACAATGAAAGTGCTTGGCTTGGAAGATCCTGAAAACTTCCTCAGTTAGTCTCCCCTTGAACTGTGATCCATTATCAGTCAAGATTTGGTGAGGGAAACCTAACCTAGTGAATATGGTGAGTAATGCCTCTGCCACATGTTTCGAGTCGATTGATGACAGGGGTACCGCCTCTCCCCACATAGTAAAAGTGTCCACCAGAGTAAGTATGTAACTGTTCCTCCTCTTGGTTCGTGTGAGATGTCCCACAATATCCACTGCAACTCCTTCAAAAGGGGTTCCCACTATTGGCATCTCCCCTAGAGTTGCAGGTGCAGTCCAATTCTTTGGAACTACCCTTTGACATTCTGGGCAGTATTTTACATATCTCTTTATATCTTCCGTTATTCCTTGGCCAGAAATAATGACAAGCTATACGCTGTCCTGTTGCGCTAATCCCCATGTGACCACTGAAAGGGATAGCATGTCCTAACTGTTGCGTATGGTTTTTTACAAGATTTTGGTGTTGCGCATCAAAGAGCGCTGAGTTGAGTTTGGTGAAAATTTTTGAAGATATGTGAATAGTACACTTAGGTGCAGTATTATTGCGCGCAGTAAAAAAAGGATGACGTAGGAGTTTTTTGGGTCTTGAAACAATGACGTAGAGAACAAAATGGACCCCAAAATAAAAACAAGACGTGAACAGCCTTGTGTTTGCTGGTTTGCTTGAAAACCCGTGAAAAAAGGGTATATTGATTCGTGCCATGCATAGGAGTGCATAACAGGATGAGTACTGTGAATCAGGTATAATTTGATGCTTATACATTTGGTAGACGGGCAGGTCTATACACCGTAAAAATCGGAGTCTAAAAAAATCCTGCTTTGTCGCTAATGTGTGCTGAATTTTGGGAAATTCATGTCAATGAAGTTATATGAGTTTGAAAAGAAGGTACGGGAGAAGGGCACGGATATAATCAATACATAGAGATGTATAGAAGTATTGGGACTAATAAGCAACAATGTATTACCGTCAAGGAGTATAACACTATGTTACGAATAGACAGAATGACATTAACTAAGGACGGTTCATCATGTCTCATGGATCATGAGTTTTCAATAAACTGTGTTGTTATGTTACCGGAACAGCATTGGCTTCTTACCTGGTTATATTTGAGCTATTGGGCATATCTGAGACATTACTAATTCGTGATCCCTTGTGAGAGAACACTGCATAAATAATACAGGGACGATACAGTGCAGTTTTTGGCATACCCACGAATAAAACATTCGCGTGACACTTTTGTTGTATACCAATGTTTTAACATTCATATAGACACATATGGGAATAATAATGGTATACATATATCAAATGCAGACAAACTCTTTTAATACACGGGAATAAACGAACGGGCGGACAGTACCTTAACATGGTGGCCAATATAATGTACCTTCCCGTTCTATAAAATTTCAGATATTTGGAGCTTAATTAATTGCCACGCATTTTGGAACAATGACACTTGTTGCATGCTCAATCAATCGATCGTTATGTCAAAGTCGTAACCTTGACTTGGAAGGTCAACGTTCGTGTGATGTACATATTCAAGTCTCCAGAGAAGTATCATAGTTGTACCGGGGGAATGATGCTACAGTTTTCGATTTCCATTTTCAAGTCCTGCTGTGTACCTGCGGAGGTTACATTGAGTGACGTCATTCGGTAACAGATACTTTTAACCAGAGCAAATTACTGTTCGTTTTGGAGAATTGCTAACCTTGAATTCAGCTGTATGAATTTCATAACCTGTGTTGGATCGAAATATGTACGAGGAGTATTGGGATTCCCGCAGATAAGTAGACATTGTTATTATGGTGTCAGTACCCTGGTTATTATTAGTGAGCACCTTTCTTTGTCATTTTAACTCGTAAGATGCTTGTTCTTCATCATAGGTGTCCTGGGGTGTTTTCCTAGGTTGATTTCAGGTCGATGAATCGCAAAGGCTTATAGCCAGTTTCTTTGGGTTGCTGAAATGTCGTAGATTTTTGTGTTGACGCCGTGGTTCTTTACGATATTATATCTTCTTTAATTGTTTAGGTGCGGTGATGGTCATTGCTAACGTGTATATTTCTATGTAATTGATTCTCGTCATGGATCATTAGGTTTTCAGTAGTACTATTATCTTGTATAATTTCTTAGTTGATTGATTTATAGCTGCATATTTTATTAAATAAAAGATGATCGATCTCCAGTAATGAGTATCGATAAGGTTTCGATTATAAGATATTACTTATAATACTACAGTTTATTTGATGAGGTAAATATATTAATTCAGATTCTGAAATGTCGACGGCGGAATACTTTATTAAACAGGGTAAAATTCTTGGTTTATCAGGAGACAAATTACAAGAGTTTGCTCAAACAGAATATAAAGAGGCGCAGGAAAGAGAGAAACGTCAGTTGGAATTAAAAGATAGAGAATTAGCCAACCAGGAACGTATGAAACGGTTGGAAATGGAAGATAATGAAAAAAGGAGGCAAGACGAAGAGAAAAGGAGGCAAGACGAAGAGAGAATTAAACTCTTGGAGATGGAAGAGAATGAGAAAAGGAGACAATATGAAGAGAGAATGATGCTATTGGAAATTGAAAGGCAGAAGTTGCAAAATGGAAATGCTACTTGTCAATCACATACTCAGAATGATGGGCAGAAAGGTGACATTAAAATTCATCTGCCAATGTTTAAACCAGGGGTCGACGATATTACGTTCTTCTTGTCAAGATTCCAATTGGTATGCACAGAATATAAAATTGATAAAAGTAAGTGGTGTAGCAAACTAATGAATTTTTTATCAGGAGAGGCGTTAAGTGCAGTCGCTTCGTTAGAAGGCGATAGTCAAAACTATGAGGAAGCTAGAGCTACGCTATTAAAAAAATATCAGCTTACAGCTGAAGGTTATAGAAGGCGTTTTAAAGAGTTGTTGCCGGAAACAGGAAAAGAGTTCTCACAATTCATTTCGGATATTCGTTTAACTTTTAATCGTTGGATCGAACTTGAAAAGGTACAACGGAATTTTGAAGATCTTGCCGATTTAATATTACGGGATAAGGTATTATCCTCAGTAAGTGATAAGTTTTTGGCATTTTTACAGGAGCGGAATCCTAAATCGTTATCGGAAGTTGAGTCCCTCGGGCGCCAGTTTTCGGTTGCTCATCCGAACTTGAATGTCAGAAATACTAAACTACATGAATCGTTACAGTCAGCGGGTGTTGCTACTGTAAATAACAGACAGGGAAAATTTAGATCGAATGGTGGTGACAGAGATAGGTTTCGTTATAGAAGTGCCAGTTCAGATCGAAATAATAATTATCAAAGAAATTTTTCTCATTTTGAAGTTGGAAATAGAAATAAATCACCAGAGTTCCGAAGATGGAGAAATAAACGACCTGATAATGGTCATCACGATTATTTTGGACACAGAGAGAGAGGAAATGGGCAACTAAATAATCAACATGGTAATATTAATAATAGATCTAGTTATTCTCAGAATTACAGAAGAAATTTTTATGGCAATAATCAAGATAATGGCAGTGCATTTCGTTCAAATAGTTCGCATCGGTCTGCTCATCATGGAAATTCGGTACAGAGAGCAGAAAATGATATTACAAATAATAATAACAACGCTGTTAGTCAAGCAAATGCTTGCTGTTCATTTGACTTTGGTAATGCGGAAGAATGTTTTGAGTGCAAGAATCTATTTCAGCCTGACGTGGTATCCAGACTGAGATGTGGACACCCATTGCCGGCGTTACCTGCAATGTCAGCTCATGAAGGAACCGGGTCTTTAGAGTTTCACAAGGGCTTACTTAATGGCATGCCAGTAACTTTATTAAAGGATTCAGGTTGCACGACGGTAGGTGTGCGACAATGTTTGGTTGATTCTTCTTGTTGTACAGGCACATGGGTTAAGTGCATTACGTTTGGTGGTAGAATTGAGAAATTTCAAACTGCGGTTGTTCATATCGCGACGCCATTTTTTACGGGACAAATAAAAGTATGTTTGTTGCCGAATCCAGTTTGCGATTTAGTTCTTGGTCGCATTCACGGTTTTAAAGAGTGTACTCTTGAGCAAATACATGATTGGGAACGAGAACACGTACACAGTGCTAATGTTGTGGTTACTCGAGCACAGGAGCAGTCTCAACATAATGTTGTGCCACTAGTTAATGATGATGTGTTACACAGTAACATAAACAAGGAAGTTTTTTCTACTTTACAAAACAGTGATGTTTCATTAAAGAAATTTTTTTAGTTTAGTCCAACAGGATGATACAAATGGTCATACTTCTCACAAACAATGGTATACTATCGTAAATGACATATTAGTGCGAAGATTCAGAGATAGTAAATCTTGTCATATTACTACTCAGATCATGGTGCCTAAGGTAATGAGATCCTATATCTTGAGTCATGCTCACGATTCCCGTTGTGCAGGTCACATGGGATACTCTCGTACTAGATCTAGAATTCTGGCATCTTTTTTCTGGCCGGGAATGTCGAAAGACATTGCGATGTTTTGCCGTTCTTGTGTTACTTGTCAGGAGGTGAAGTCTAGAGGGGCACGTCATTTGGCTCCAATTCAAGCAGCCGATATTCCGGTGCGTCCATTTGAGAAGATGGCCGTGGACATTATTGGCCCACTTCCTATAATGTCATCGAGAGGACATAGATATGTATTAACTTGTATAGATTTGTGCACGCGTTGGCCAGAGGCCATACCACTCAAGAACATTACTACGCAGGATGTGGCTGATGCTTTGTTTCATATCTTTACTAGAATCGGATTTCCGAGAAAATTGTTGTCGGACAGAGGTTCTCAGTTTGTGTCAGGTGCAATGACGGAGGTTATGGCAATGTTTCATATAGACAGATCACTGAGTTCCGTATATCACGCCGCCTCAAACGGGATGGTGGAGCGTCTAAATCGATCAATAAAACAGATGTTAGGAAAGATTACAATCGATTTTTCTAAAGAGTGGGACCGAGTTTTACCAGCGGTACTTTTTGCATATCGTGAAATACCGAATGAGCATACAGGTTTCAGTCCATTTCAACTTGTATTTGGTGCTCAGCCCAGAGGTCCATTGTCCTTGATCAAAGACTTGTTGATTGATTCTTCCTTGTCGCAAGAAACTCAATCGTCTTACGAGTATGTTGTAAATCTTAGGAAAAAAATCATGGATGCATGCCAGCTGGCAACAGATGCATCGGAAAGAGCTAAAGAAAAAGCTCGTATGTTACAGAATCACTCAAGACGTCTTCGTCTTCTTGTACCAGGCGACGAAGCATTCGTGCTTTTACCGAGCAAACAGAATCGACTACTGATAACTTGGTGTGGTCCATTCAAGATTCTGTCACGTATTTCAGATGTCGATTATGTCCTTGATGTTAAGGGACAAAGAAAGATTTTTCACATTAACATGTTGAAAGAGTTTCACTCAAGACCTGAACATCTTCAGGCAGTCTTTCACGCGGTTGATAATGTAGGTTCACATCCAATGAGCTGGGCGTCTTTATCAGTGATTCAGGAAGAAGAATCTTCTTTCCCAGCTGTATCAATGACGTTTCCTAGTCTACCGGTTCAATCTACCGAAACTTGGGAGGATGTGACAATCTGTCCGAATCTTACACTTGAGAACAAAACACATGTATCCGAATTATTACATTCGTTTCATGATGTACTTACAGATATACCAGGCAAAACAAATGTCATCACACATGACATCATTTTAAATGATGAAAATGCTATTAGAGTGCGTCCATACCCGATACCATTACACTTTCAAGACAAAGTAAACAAAGAAATAGATGACATGCTGCAATTAGGTATAATCAGTTCTTCTCAAAGTAATTTTGCTTTTCCCATGGTTGTAATAAGAAAAAAAAGACAATAACATTCGGCTCTGCATTGATTTTAGAAAATTAAATCAGGTCACAATTTTTGACGCCGAACCGTTACCATTATTGGATGATCTTTTACCAAAATTAGCAGATGCAGTATATTTCAGTAAGTTCGATCTGTCAAAAGGTTATTGGCAGGTTCCGTTGGAGGAAAGATGTAAACATTTTACGGCTTTTGCTACTCCCAGAGGGTTGTTCCAGTTCAATTTTATGTGTTTTGGACTGATGAACGCAACTGCTACGTTCACTAGAATGATGAGAATTCTCTTCTCGCATAGACAAGATATAATCTCGTACATAGATGATATTTGTTTGTTTAGCAACACTTGGGAAGAACACTTTCACGGTTTACACTCTCTATTATCCACGCTCAGATCTGTTGGGTTATCTGCTAGACCATCTAAGGTGTATATTGGATTCTCTGAGATTACTTTTTTAGGTCATAGGATTGGTCATGGGAATCTTCAAACTTTGGAGCAGAATGTTTCCAAGATTCTAAATCTTTCCATTCCTAGGACAAAAAAAACAAGTCCGGAGTGTGTTAGGACTAGTGCAATATTATGGTAAATTTATTCCTAACTTATCTTCAATTACATCAGATCTGTCCACTCTACTTAGGAAAGGGGCTCCTAATGTAATTAGGTGGACTCCAGAATGCAATGCTGCTTTTCTTAAAATTAAGGATTTATTTTCATCCCCACCGATTTTAAAACTACCCAGGCTTAATAATCTTTATACTCTTCGAACAGACGCTTCGTCCAAGGGCGTTGGTGCTGTGTTGCTTCAACAATTTGATGGACATCTGCATCCGATCACGTACATTTCGAGAAAGTTAAACAAGGCGGAAATGAATTATTCGGTGTTGGAAAAGGAACTTCTCGCTTTGATCTGGGCAGTAACCAAATTAGAGAAGTATCTGTTAGGTGTACCTTTCGTAATACAGTCAGACCAGAAGGCTTTGGCGTATTTAAAGACGAAGAACCATAAATGCGCCCAAGCAGCCCGTTATTCGATTCTGATGCAGCCGTATAATTATACTATTCAAGCAATTCGAGGGTCCGACAATGTGGTTGCAGACGTACTGTCGAGGTGCCCTCAGGAAGACAGTACACAAGTTTTTAATGACAGTTAGTTCATGGTCAACAGTAGTGGTGATATAATTGGGACATTGATTTTTTATTAGTTTTATCCGGAACACAATTTGGTGTGTATGGTGTAAGGTGCACATACAGTGTACTATAATATGACTGTACGGCAATGATAGTCTTTAGCGATAAATTTTTGCGTGTATATTATAGAGGTTCCTAGGGGCATTGAAATAGGTAATTTGGGACCAATTTATGCATCTATTTGCTATTTTTTGGGGTTGGATCAGGAATAAATATGTATGAGATTTGCAGTGTACTCTGTATTGTGGAGGTACACATTATTGCAATCATTTTCCGATGGGTAGGTAATCCTATTAGATATAACCATATTATATAAGTTTTGGTTCTAGTATTATTGATACTAGAGGTAATAGAGGGCGGTGTTGATTCCGCGTAATTTGTTGTAATTTAGTAATATTATTTATTACTTCCTACTTGGATTTTATTCATAAGGCAGTAGATTATATGACTTGTTTATCACCGTTTCATCTCATCGACGACTGACTAATTATGTTATGAGACATTAGCTGACTTAGACTTACTGAGACTTAGGATAGTATTATGTTGGTATGTTTTCTAAAATTACCTTAAGTGGTACATTTTTTTGAAGAAAAAAGAAACTACGTGTCTTTTTTCTTAACGGTGGTAGGAGGTAATTGTTGCGTATGGTTTTTTACAACATTTTGGTGTTGCGCATCAAAGAGCGCTGAGTTGAGTTTGGTGAAAATATTTGAAGATATGTGTATAGTACACTTAGGTGCATTATTATTGCGCGCAGTAAAAAAAGGATGACGTAGGAGTTTTTTGGGTCTTGAAACAATGACGTAGAGAACAAAATGGACCCCAAATAAAAACAAGACGTGAACAGCCTTGTGTTTGCTGGTTTGCTTGAAAACCCGTGAAAAAGGGTATATTGATTCGTGCCATGCATAGGAGTGCATAACAGGATGAGTACTGTGAATCAGGTATAATTTGATGCTTATACATTTGGTAGACGGGCAGGTCTATACACCGTAAAAATCGGAGTCTAAAAAAATCCTGCTTTGTCGCTAATGTGTGCTGAATTTTGGGAAATTCATGTCAATGAAGTTATATGAGTTTGAAAAGAAGGTACGGGAGAAGGGCACGGATATAATCAATACATAGAGATGTATAGAAGTATTGGGACTAATAAGCAACAATGTATTACCGTCAAGGAGTATAACACTATGTTACGAATAGACAGAATGACATTAACTAAGGACGGTTCATCATGTCTCATGGATCATGAGTTTTCAATAAACTGTGTTGTTATGTTACCGGAACAGCATTGGCTTCTTACCTGGTTATATTTGAGCTGTTGGGCATATCTGAGACATTACTAATTCGTGATCCCTTGTGAGAGAACACTGCATAAATAATACAGGGACGATACAGTGCAGTTTTTGGCATACCCACGAATAAAACATTCGCGTGACACTTTTGTTGTATACCAATGTTTTAACATTCATATAGACACATATGGGAATAATAATGGTATACATATATCAAATGCAGACAAACTCTTTTAATACACGGGAATAAACGAACGGGCGGACAGTACCTTAACACTAACTCCATCACTTTTTCCCTATATGAAGTGGGAAGTACCAGCTGTCCGTGACCATTTGATCCAGTTCCGGCCTTCCTATATATGAGTTTATTCTTCATATAAAATTCTCCTTTATTAGGAGGGGTATGGCATTTTGGAAATTTCTTAAAACACGGCTTCAGTGACCTATCCTCAGCCTGTGCCTTCCTCATCTCCTCTGGATGAGTATTTATAGGTTCATCTTCCTCCTTCTTCAACTGTGACTTGGTCTGCACTGTTGTTATGATCACAGGTCTCTTGGGATTCCCCAAGAAGACATAACGACACCCCAATATCAGAGGGTAGATGGGTTCGTTTATAACTGCTGCTATGATTACTCCTTCCACATAGCGAGTTTTCACAGTTATCCTCGCGATGGGAAGTGTCATGGTTGCTACGTCCTTAGTCGCCCCTTGTATCTCCACTGTTTCTGTGGTATACTGATCTGGGTTCACTAGGTGAGAACTCACGACTGAATCAAAATCTAAACCTGTATCATAAAGGCACCTTATGGTGACACCATTACATACAACATCCTCACAAACTGGGGGGTGATAAGGCTCCTGCTGTTCAGTAGGTTTGTCCTTTAATCCCTTGTTCACCGTTTTCATTGCAGCGAAGGTAGAAGGTTTCCTGTTACAGACTTTGGTGTCATGAGTGTCCCTCTTACACCATTTACACCATTGCTTTCCTTGGTTGAAAGGTTTTCTTTCATGGAATTTCCGGTCATTGAACTGTCGGTTTCTATCTCTATGGTCGAATCTTTGCCTATCAAAGTTTGGCTTACCTCGGTTTCCCTAATCTCTATTATCAAATTTATTTGAGTTTTGTGGGGCTTTATTGTTATCTATATGTTTCTTTCTTGCGCCAGCTACTTCTGCCTGGGCCGCCTGATACCTCTCAGCGACATTAAATACCTCACCCAACCTCTCTGCACCTTGTTCCATGAGAAACTTTCTCAGTTCTGGAGCCATGGACTCTCTCAATTGCTCTATCATGATCATCTCTTTAAGATCTTGGGTTTTCCCCAGAGCAGTCCATTTCCCCAAAAAGATTTCCAATCTGGCAGAGAATTGGTGGTATGTCTCCCCAGACAAAAGTTTGGCATTTCTAAACCTCTTTCTACAAAACTCACCATTTTTCTCGTATCTAATCAAAAGAGCCTGCTTTAACAAGTCAGAAATGTCTTGGTCGTCCCTGCTCATTTTTGCACAAACTTCATAAGCTGTTCCCCTAAGACCCTGGGATATCTTCAGACTCCACCTTTCTTTTTCCAACCCATAAGTTGTAGCTACTACCTTGAATCTATTTAAGAATGACTCTGTCATCATCCCTTTCAACAAAATGATCTAAATGGAACCCCATGGCTGAGTTAGAGGCCCCCTGACTGGCAGTAGCATCAAAGGTAGATGGGCTGTGACCATTTTCAGGAGCATGGCCTTGCAACTCTAACTCCCTTATTCGAGACTCGTGCTCCCTCTGTAATCTCTTATCTTCTGCTTCCCTTTCTAATCTTTTATCTTCGGCTTCCCTTTCTGCAATCTGTCTTCTTTCCTCTTTTTCAGCCTCCATCTGTACTCTCCTCTCCTCCTTTTCAGCCTCCATCTTTTTCTCCTCAAATTTGAGCCTCTTAATTTCAGCCTCCCTATTAGCCTCTAATGCCCTTGCCTCTTTGTCAGCCTCAGTTTGTAACCTTTTAATTTCTTTATCTGCTTCTAATTTTCTTTCTGCTTCTAACTTCCTATCTTCCCTATCTCGTTCAATAAATTTGTCACTGTTGCGTACTTTTACATAGATGGCAGTCTTAGGTCCTGCCTGTGTTAAAAGGTTACGCACCATTCTTATGATAGGAATATTATTTGTGCGTATGATTTATCACGCACGTGTGTGCACTATGTAGTGTATGAGAGACTCTTAGCGCACGGGTTTCTAAGATCTAGAGGATGACGTATCTCGCCATGAACCAAGGAATGGTTCGGTGTTTCCAGACGGATTGTCTGATGACTTTGGAGTCCTGTATTAAAACTTACTATTCGTGCTGGATGACTGGCTTCCTGCAAGTCAAGTCATAGCCCTTTCGGTCATCTCAGCAAGGTAATAGATTCTTAATCTATAATTCCTGTATGAATTATTATTCGTCTTATTTACGTGTGACCTCCAGCTGATACTCATACTACACTGGTATCAGAAAAGGAAAGTAGTCGCCGCGGTGTCAAGTTCCAAACGTCTATCGTTGAATTAACCATAAAAACATTATCGTTATTTGGAATCCGGAAGTGTGTTGGATATTTCGGTTGGCAACAGCCTTTGTTTTGATGTGCCAGTGTTTAAAATATACGCTTTTTCAACTGGATCACTCGATTCATTATTCAATTAATTCAAAGTAACCAGTTTTTAGGCAACGATTCAAGGATAGATTGTACAGGAACAATCTCCTTCAATTACACAACTACACCAGTAGAACGTTATACCTACAGAGAGGTTACAAAAACTTAGACAATTACAGTAAAAAAATCCGTGGATTCCCAATGTGCTTTCATCCCTTTACTAAGAAAATACAAAAAAGGGGGGGGGTGTACAATTTCAGCTTTAACAAAATATCACTTTTCATAGACAGAACATTCTGCAGTTATACTGAAAAAATGTACTTACGGTCTTCTAGGCATAATGAACAAATGGTTTTCAAACTAAATTATCATAGTCGTAAACCATTGGATCACTTGCTATTGTTGATCTCTACCCTAGAGTAATAAGGCTCATACGTCAGCACTTACCGATTGCGAGGATCAGAGTTTCTTATTTCGGACATAGCAATTATATAAGACAGAATTACATCTAGACATGTCCGAAACTCCCCGACTAACTCTCTCATGTCACTCGCTCTTTCCTCAATAGAGGCTGATCATTTGCAACAATACAATATGTCAAACTAACTCATAGGACCCTCTGAACTTCATCCTGAAGTCTTGTCGTCATTTATGCCTATATAAAAAGATCCTCTATAACAATGATGGCTAGATTGACAGGAGAATCGACACAGGATGGGAAACATGACCCCAGGGTAAAATTCCTTCAAGCGTGCCATTGATGACAACTGTTAACCAAAAGTTTTTAATTCCATGAAAAAACTACCTCAGAGTCACAAGTTCCAGGTAAATCGCACCTACATTCTCGCTCCACAGTAGAGTCGAAGGAAATAAATATCGCTGACTGACCACGTGTTTCATGCACTTCCTCTTCTCCCAGTCTCTACAGATTGAAGATTAAATCCTTTCGAAAGATTTTTATAAATGTTCTTGCACAAGCTCGGTTCTTCTGATGAATTTATACCTAGTCCGCATTCGACCATACTCACAAATTAAATTTAAAAATGTTTCATATAACATATCCTTAGAATTTAAAGAACCGAATGTCTGAAACTCTCTGTATAATTGTCTTGTATATTGGATTCAAAGTGATCATTCTATAACAAAAAATAAAAACCATGACAACATAATCATAACTTTCAAAAATCATAATAAAATTCTAACGCCATAAATTACCGATAAAGGCTATTCATATACACTGACGCGTATTTCATTATGTATTAAAAAAACACGGTCTATACGATCACTAATGGTCAAAATACACCTCTATAAATTATACCTATAACTCAATTAATTAATTATCAAATTCCTTCTCGACGTTAAAAGTAACTTTAACATTAATGCATCTATTATTTATTGAAATATTATAATAATATATAAGAATTGCCTTACCGATGTAATGGACAGGAAGAGTAATCACACATTAAAGTGAAAAGGAAAATTAATCAACATTAAATAATTTTCATCATAAGAAGGAAGATAATAACTTGACTATTATATAAAAACAAAAATGTATTTACGCTCCTCGATTATTTATATATAAACAAGCAGAAAGGCCTTCAGAAGGACTCCGGGAAGAGTGTGATAGGAAAACATTCGCTATGGCGAAAGTATAAATAAGCACCAAACAGACAAAGAACTGAAAAGAGGAATTTAGAACATACTAGGCTAGGAAAAAGATAAAAATTAGAAAGGGCAGAACAGAAAAAATTTAGAGGGCAGGAAGCAAAAGAGAAAAAAAATGAAAATATAGCCGCAGATATTCGAGGAAAAAAAACGATTACAGCGGTGAAGGCAAGAAGGAAAACGAAAATCCCACGCTCTCTAACGCATGGAAGAAGCTGAAAAAAAGAAACTAGGCAACACAGCATTTGAAATGGAAAGAAAGCAAAAGGGATCTTGGAAGAGAGGAGATAGATAGCAGGAAGAAAATACAAGGAAAAATTTCAGCTTTTCAGGTTCAACAATGTACCACTCTCCTCCCCTCCTCCTCTCTCTCCCCCGGCCTCGCTCGCCGCGCCGCATCCTCTCTCCCCCCCTGCTCTTAACTTTAAATTAGACACAAGAAAGCTAATTCACCAGAAAAAATACAATGAAAGGCCAAATCTAGAATTTTATAGCGACATTAGATAAATTTGTAAGGGAAATCTGATTATAACCTAAAAATACCAAATCTTAATCCACATCGACGAAAATTGTAGTAATATCTTACTAGACAGATTTGAGGGCCACGTGTAAGGTCAATAAAACGTGGATAAAACGACCCCACTATAATGTAACCCTTATTTATACCAGATTACTTACAGGGGAAGCTATGGCGGTAAATACTTACAACAGGTGCTAAAGAAAATATAATGGATATAATGGCGGCACTAAGAGACACATATAAGGAAATTATCAAAAGAAACCACTGAAGCACATCTCATCGTATGCCCACCGTCGTCTTTCCCCCTTCCCCCCCCTACTAAGTTATCACCCACTCCGACTGGAAAGAACTTCAGTGAACTTTTCTTACCCAAAAACGGGCTAAACCTATTGAAGAAGGAAACGAATTGAACCAGAGAACAGAAAATAAGACGGTACTTAACCGATTTTCTTCGCTGCGCGATAAGACCTTATTTCGTCAGAAATCAACAATTCTTTCATTATTGCTCCCCCCCCCCCCCCCCCCCTCCCCCACCGCCTCCGCACGCTTAAACCTACTTATCAACAAAAGAAAGAATAAGAAAAAGAACAATTGATAAAAATTTCAGCACGCCCAGACCACAAACCCAAACAAAGGATAATTAGAAATGCGAAGAACAAAAAAAGAGAGTTACAGTTGCATACGCTAAGCTAACAGAAGAACGGTTAACACGCCAAGTACCAAATAAGTAAAACGATAGATACTTTAAATAACCGCGAAGAAATAAAACAATATTCCCTCCCTCCCCACTCTCACTGGCAGTCTTTTTCATAAAGGGGAAACAAAAAAAAGACTTAATGAATCCCCCCCATTAAATGTATCTAGGGGCCAACACACAGAGATTTAGGTATACCCCTCTCGCTCCTCTGCTGTCACCATCGGTAATAAACAAGGCAAACATAAAAAAAACAAAAATAGGCGAACACAATCACAAACTCTAACCTCACCCTACCTCTCCGCTCCCACCCTCCGCCCCGCCCGGCCCGTCCTCCCCCTAGGACAAAGATATATGGCCACTCCCCTCTCTCACTCCACTTCTCCCACTCCGCTCCGAGGACAATAATTGGCCGAAGTACCTACATAACCACACGCCTTAAATCCCTCCCCACCCACGGCAGAAAGAAAAGAATGAAAAATTATAATTATAGCAATTTATAATGCCAATCAGTCAGATACGATGCCGACGACAGAGAAAGTTATCAAGCAAATACACGTCGACATAGCAAAATATTGCATAAAAGAGATACACAGATAAACAAAGTTACAAGATAAAGATGCTAACCCAACGATAAAGACAATGACCGCCCCACGCCGCTCGCTCTCTAGATTAATAATCAGGAAAAAGCTTGTATGAAAGCAACGACCCTCTTTTCCAGCAAAGGGACACGACGCTGCGAAAGCGGACAAAATTTGCATTAGACTACCCCAGCAGACTGCCTCGGCCACTACTGCGTATTGCATATCCCAGGAAAGCCCGCTCACTCGCGCCCCCCGTAAAACAATGTCTTAAATTAATAGAGGAAATTGTAAATTTCCAAACCATGTTATTTTATATGATTCAGGACTGTAAAGCACAGACAGTAGACCGGACATCGCAGAGTCGATCCCCCATCGTGCGCTACATGAACAAGTTGAGAAAAGCGGTCACAGGACGGCCCTGTGGAAACCATAACCACAGCTCAAAAATAATTTTACATACTCCATTTTATTCAGGGAAAAATTCATGCGTGCTGCTTAGAATCCGATATAGGATCGCACCAGATACAAGGACGAAAAACATCCACGCGTTTTCTCCCTTAGACAGAGTACCCCTAAGGCAGAACTGCAGCATGGGAAGAACAACAAAAATAAAAGTAGCCGAGCATTAACGACTAAACCTGATTTGTTTCGCATGCACTTCCTCCTCCTCGCCTTCTCCTCCTGCCATCTCGCTACCGCGCGCAATGCAAAGGTACTATAATTCTAGCATACCCTCTCTCCTAGTTGGCCACAGATCAATACACCACAGTTGCTAATTCGAAACATGGCATCAGCCCACCCGGACAAGCATCCAAATCCAAAGAAGGATATAAACGGATACAACCACAAACCGAGTATAAAGAAGATAAGTAAGTCATAACCGTGGGAGATAATACCTACCCTCCGACAATAATAAAAGGTGACCACATTAATTCTATGAAAAAATCTTGGGAACGCGCCGGATCAGTATTACAACTGCCTCTACCTCCCCCTCTCCTCCCTACCCCCTCCTCCCCACTGTATGACCAGTAGTCAAAAAAGGAAAATGATAGTTACAAGAAACTCGCATTTCCACATCCGGCTTGATTGCGAATACAAAATGAACTCTAAAAATCAAAAGTAAGAAAAATAAAATAGACGGACAAGGATATTAACAAACACCAGCAAGCAAGCTGAGAGCATCCTCCAACAGACCAAGCACGTACACAACACCTAATTGTCTGGACAGTAAAAAGGACATCTAATACCCCATGTTACAAA